>VWYH01009673.1:9089-11589 GCA_013399365.1 Pampusana beccarii | reverse complement strand
GATCAACCGCATCTAGGTTCACTATCTAGTAGGGTATGTGTGGGTGTATGTGTTCATATATGCACTCGTACAATGGAGTTTCATCTGTGTATTAAAGAGTTATTTACTGCCCTTGCATTTGGAAAATCTGGATACTTACAGTCTTAGAGAAACAACAACTTCCCTATGGACAATAGTGGCATGCAAAAAATAGTTTGCTATCTGCACACATGTTGCATCTTCTCTGGACTGTACTTCACCTTCTACTTTGACAATTCCCAATAAAACAATTTAAACCAAAATTACAACTACAGCAAATCTTAATAATGAGATAACTATGCCTTCATCTTCCACCTTGCAGGTCACTGTTTCATATAAAAGTCATTGCACTAGCCAGTAGGTATCTCTGAGGTGCACCAAAGAATCAAAGATAACTTTAAAAAGTGTATCTGTTTCAGACAGGTTTCATCTGAATGAAATTAAATTGTCAGGGAATTCTCAATTCAAAGGTTTTGTTCTAGAAATATAGATATAATATATGTCTATATATATACTATGTATTTTAGTACATATGTATTTCACTAGATATAGTGAAAACTAAAAACTTTCAGAGAAATATCATCACTCTGAATAAGTTACTACACTAGGTGTGCAAAACAATTTTCACTTTAAAAAGTCTCCATTATTTAGTACTTTTAAAATACAATTATTTCTTCCTTCAGATTAAAATTATTATATTGGTTTCATAGGTTCAAAAGACAAGTTCAAAACAGGCTCTGAAGAAGTGTGTCATGCACATGTTTATGCATCAGCCACATCTTTTTCTGGGTCTGGGGGGTGACTGTGCCACTGCTGAATGAAAGAACTGGGGTCATTAATCAGAGGCAGAGGAATCACGTCCATCAGAAGGAGCTATACAGAGGGATTCTGCATAAACCCTGCCAGCAGCTGCTGACACAAAGTTAGAGAAACAGCTGCAAATCTGATACTGCAAAACCAGTGTGGTAAAAGGCGAATGCACTGGAGAACAAAGGGTCCTGAAATGTTTCTCATAAGGATTGTCAAGAAATGTCACCTTTGCACCTTTCAAAGGCAAAGCTGACATTTCATACATTGTCCCCTACAATAAATATACACAACACAACATATAGAAAACATAATTTGTTTCCTTATCTGCATGGTATTTCTAGTCTAGATAGAGAAACACACAAAAAGAAGACCTAAGTGCACGTAGCAAGTGTATGGTTTGCCCTAGTACCAAAAATGTTTGTGTTTCAAAACAGAGTTGAGGAAGAAAGATAGTTAATTTTTGTCAGCAAATCAGACAGTATCACAAAACCCACAGTTTTAGAGAGTGTTCTGTAACCTCATACTACAGAAAAGTGAAACAGGACTTTGTGGCTGCACAAGAAATAGGATTATACTGATCAACACACGGAGGGAACACAATATGCCCAAGAATTCAGTAGGAGCTTGCAACATCAGAAGATCCAGATTACTGCAAGGCTTAAAGCAATAGTATAGGAAAACAAAAGCAACCTTTTTTCGCCCCTCATCTCTTACACACTTGCATGTACTAGATATCACATTAGAATGCAACAGGAAGAGGAGAGTCTACAATGTGAATATTCCCATTGTTGAGTATGTGCTAGTTAGTTGTAATACAAGGAATGAGACTGTTTTTTCCCCATGGACAAAGGATGGAAGTCATTGCCACAGTTGTGAGTAAAGACCAAATAGAATAGTTTTGTATTAGTAATTATAAAACTATAAGCAAGGCTGCTTGAAGATTCTGAAGTGTACCCAGGTACATATCTAAAAGTCTAATATCACCCAGGAGAACGTGTCAACCACATGTGGACAATATCTCTTACAGACTGTTGTTACACTTTGTTTAAATATGCAAGTGTTTACTGAGTTATAAAACAAGAAAAGGCCACAGAGACACCATGTCCCAGGGCAAAGAAGGGAGAAAGGACACTTTGGTTAATTGCACCAGTGGGAAGATCATTTCACAGTTGCTTTCCATGAGCAGCTGTTGTTGACCAGCAGCCAAGACAGATATGACTGATATGACAAGAGCAGACTTCAGGCTGCTCAGAGAAATACTTAGTAAGATTCCCTGGGAAGAAACTTTTGAAGGTGTTGGGGTCCATCAATGTTGTTCATTTTTTAAGTACTGCCTATTAAGAGCACTGGACCAGACCATTCCAAAATGCTGAAAATCTAGCAGGCAAGGTAAAAAGCCAGCTTGGCTGAGCAGGGATCTTCTTCTTGAAATACAGCAAAAAAAGAAACTACATGGTCAGTGGAAGCAAGGACAGGCAACATGGGAGGACTACAGAGATGCTGCTCGCCATTGTAGGGAGGAAATTCATGCTTCCAAATCCCGATTAGAATTGAAGCTGGCCAATAGTGTGAAGGACAATAAAAAAGGCTTTTTAAAATACATTAATGGCAAAAGGCAAACTAGAAACAACATTGGTTTATTAACTGATGAGCATGGTCACCTTATTAACAG
>VWYH01009671.1:399360-446733 GCA_013399365.1 Pampusana beccarii | reverse complement strand
CACCAGGGCAGAGTCTCTTGACCTACTAAGCACCCCCTTCTAATACACCCCAGGATGCCATTGGCCTTCCTGGCCACCAGGGCACAGTGCTGGCTCATGGTCATCCTGCTGTCCACCAGCACCCCCAGGTCCCTTTCCCCTACACTGCTCTCCGACAGATCGTTCCTTAACTTGTACTGGTACTTGGGGTTGTTCTTGCCCAGATGCAAGACTCTACACTTGCCCTTGTCATCTTCCTTTCAATTGTCCAATCTCGTGACACACGGCACCTGATCCAGCACTGGGCTGTGTTGCTCTCCCATGCAACCTTGTCAACAAGGACAAAAAGAGAGCCTAGGCAATGAACTATGTGTTAAGCTGTTGTCAGAAACCTACCAGCAGTGAGACTGGGACCCCAGCCTCTTTCCAGTGACAGGCCAAGCACTGTAAAATCATGGTCACAGCCCAATTAATGCTTACAAATTCACCTGGAGCAAAGAGACCACCAGCCCATTCTGGCCAGGACTTACAGGGAAAAGATTTTGAAACCATTCCAGTTGAGGATGTAACAAGATTCAGATATTCTGACTAAATGGTCTTCAGTGTGCATGGGGCTTGTATGGGAAAGATAAAGGAAATCAGCAGAGAGACTGGCTGCAGGGAAAAGAACAGAGAGGCAGCTTCACCTCTGTCTACCTATAGCTGCCTTCGAGAAATATTCTTCGGGTTTTAAAAGAAAAAATCAAAAAAAGGTAGGGAACTGTGCTTCATAAGTAGAGGAACTTTTCCCTTGTCTTTCAGTTTAAGGCGTAAAACCCCCATAGAAGTCATATTTAAGGACTAGCCCTCCTGGTGGCAATTCCTAATGGATAGCTCTTAGAGCTCACTGCTCAATACACTGGCTTGCAGGCACTCTCTTTTCCTGGGTGTATAACACTGCCTACACATTCTAAAGAAATCATCGACATCTGAATGCACAATATCTGCTTCTGAAATAGGTGCAAAACATCTAAAAGCTAAACACTCCTGTGCTCCAAGACATGACCCTTTCGTGAGTTCAACTTCCTGGAGGCCTGAATATTAAAAAGCATAAAAACAAGTGTCAGGGAACTGCATTTGTTTCATTAATATTTAATTAACTGTTTACCATGCATTGAACCATGAATGGGTGTCACCCTGTGATGTCCATGTTGCAGAAGCACAAGCTTTTAGTTGTCACTCTGCCTTGGTTAGAAATACAGTCATATGTATCACATAGCCCACGTGCGGTGTTTCTCATGTCGGGGACAGGTTGCAATTACTTTGCCAGTGCTAAATAGGTGGTCAGTCTACACAGGATTAATTGAGTCATTGCACGTGTATGAGCTCCAACAGGCCTCAGACACCTTGAATTCATCAACTAAGCATGTTACATTGACATTTCTCTGAAACTTTCGAATACTGTCACTTACCTTTCTCTTATAGGCTTCAAAATCTACAGTGGGTCCTTCAAAAACGCACAGCACCAGCAAAAGGGACGTGCAATGATAAAAGAAGCTTCATCATTATCTTGTGTGTCAAAACACAGTGGTTTTGTGAGTTTTTTTAAAAATTGCATTTGTAGCATTTTACAATGCAGACAGGCTAAGGACCGCATCCGCTACCTCACTGAGTCATTATACAGTTCTTTATTTTTGCATATGGAACACAGAAGACATATTCTCAACTATGAATAAAGTTTCTAGGATGAATAGTTTCCAGAGGCAGCCCATTCCAATATTGTAAATTTCTATGACTGCTAACATCAGAAACATCTTCAGAAGTAGTCAGCCAGCCGCAGATCTAATTGCCATAGCTGAAAATAAATGTAATTTTAAAATGTGACACAGATGTATCCAGACTGTAGATGCTAGAACATATTTCCATAATCTGCTGGCAATTTAGCAGTCGTGCACTAATATCATTGTTGGAATCAGTGAGATAAACTCTTTTCAGCAAAGCAAGTCACATGTAGGTTTCCTGAATTTCAGTCACAATTTCTGAAAACTAGAGGGTAGGGAAAGAAAACATTTTAGTTAATTCCCTCCTATGCAGAAACATAGATCCAAGGGAAAACAAGTGTACAGAAGGCATTGTAAACAGCAACCGTCTGTTGGCCTGTGGATGTTTCTTGGCTTTCAGCAACAGTAAGAAACTGAAATGGAAGAAGGAAGAGAACTTGAAGAGGTCATATAGCTCACCTCTGTGCTCTGAAGTATGGTTAGATGCACATGCACAGGTTCTTGCCTAATCTGTTTTTGAAAACATGAAATGTGTGTTTTTACACAGCTGCCTTAGGTAGTCTTTTGTGCCATTAATTATTCTTACAGTTATACAGCTTTTTCTAAAATCTAGCCTCAATCTTCTTTGCTACCAATTAAGCTGATTACTAGCTGTCCTACCCTCTTAATAATACCACTCTCAATACAGCATTTAATGTAACCCACTTCAAAATTTCACATGAAGCAAGTATAGCAGGCAGAACCATTATTCTAATGCATTCCCCAAGCTAACCAGTGACTGAGATAAAAGTGATTCAGATGTAGTACGTTGTGTTGCACAAGAAGATAATTCAGGAAATAAGGTTTTGTAATACATTATATGGTTTATTTTCTTCCTACCAGACAAAAATTTCTCTAAGCTCTCTTTTATTTGAGGACATGTAATGAACTTCTTCAATAAGTATCTGGTTTTTTTCACAGCATTTAATTTTTGGAAGAAAATAATGTAAAGATCCTGGGGTTAATTTCCATATATCCTTCAGATTTTATGGTTAGATTGTATTAAAAATCACCTACAGAAGAAACTAAAAAGGAAAACTTGACATCCTTGACACAGAAGCAGAACATAGATATTAACGTAACCTGTGTTAGACCAAACCTGATACTAAAACCATGTAATATTAAACATCAGGATACTGGAGTGGTTGTTGACTAAGTGCAGCCTATTACACAGGCAGGAAAGTTCACCTCCTTATAGTATTCTATGATGTCTGAAGATGAATACTTCTATGTAGGAATTCCTGTCTTGAAACATATAGGTGTGTAAGGGTATACCGCTTCCAAACAAGAAAGGGAAGTATGCTCTAGCACACTGTCCTATTTTAGACAAACTTGAGGTGACACAGCAGCTGTTCTGCAGGACACAATGTTTTTATATATGTAGCTGTGGCTTTTGGAGTAATATGCTAGTAATGTCTTCTTGGTGGGATTTACTGGTGACATGACAGATTTATAGCTGGGAGCAGATGTTCCTTGTTCCTTAATAGCTGTAGAAGAGTTATGTTTACTGGTGAAATTGCAAAATTATCTACACATAGTCTGGAATTAGATCCATTATTATTAGAAATGTACACTGGTGTGTGACATTTGTGCTTTTTAAATGCCAAGGCGATCGAAAATCAGTATCAGTTTGGAAACTTTCACTTGAAAATGCTTTCAGAAGAAAAAAATACCACAACCAAAACTCAAATTATTTTTTTTCTTTCTGTCTATTTGTGAGCTATTAGTCTTTAATTCACCCAGAAAAAAAAAAAAAAAAAAAAAAAAAAAAACAGAAATAAGATAATTCCTTCGCANGAGCAATGCTGCTCTTAAGCTAAACTTTTCACAAAACAAACTGAAAGAAATATTTATTTACAGACTTAGGAAAAAAACAACCAAACAAACAAACAACCCAAACAAACAAACAAATAACCCAGTAAAACATAGCAAATACAGTGAACTTTGCTGCCTGTATAATGGGCTGCACTTAGTCAACAGCTGCTCTGCGTGTGCATGCACATACATGCATACTCATACAAATATTTTCCTGGTTTTGTTAAAAACAAGACCAGTTCTCTTTTAGTGGATTTTCCTTTCAGCTAAGTTCTCCTAAGTGCCTTCTAGGTAACTGCATATTTTTCTCGGACACTGTGCTCAAAACTGATAAGAGCAACCAATGGAACACTGANTTAAAAAAAAAAAAAAAACAAAAAAAAAAAATAAAATAATTTTTTTTTTTTATAAAAATTAAAAAAAAAAAAAAAAAAAAAAAAAAAAAAAAAAAAAAAAAAAAAAAAAGCAAAAAAACCAGATGTGAGATAATTCCTGCGCTAAAACTCTAATTATTAGTTTCTCTTTTTCATCATGAAAATATAAGGGTATATAAAGTACAAAATACTTTTCTTTCATGGAGACGAGCAATGCTGCTCTTAAGCTAAACTTTTCACAAAACAAACTGAAAGAAATATTTATTTACAGACTTAGGAAAAAAACAACCAAACAAACAAACAACCCAAACAAACAAACAAATAACCCAGTAAAACATAGCAAATACAGTGAACTTTGCTGCCTGTATAATGGGCTGCACTTAGTCAACAGCTGCTCTGCGTGTGCATGCACATACATGCATACTCATACAAATATTTTCCTGGTTTTGTTAAAAACAAGACCAGTTCTCTTTTAGTGGATTTTCCTTTCAGCTAAGTTCTCCTAAGTGCCTTCTAGGTAACTGCATATTTTTCTCGGACACTGTGCTCAAAACTGATAAGAGCAACCAATGGAACACTGAATAAGCTCATGTTTAGATTTATCGCTATGACAGCTAAGAATTCTGATAACATCCCATAATTGAGAGGGGCTTGTTTGCCAGGAGTGGCGGACAGAATAGGTGACTAAAACTGACCAACTGAGTATTCCACCCCATAATCGTCACACACCCTATATAAGACAGGGCCACGAGGGTCTCGCCTCTCTTCGACCGTGGCCAACACCTAGAGAGGATCCTGCCTGTCTGCCTGTGATCTGTAGGCCTCAGGCCCTGCATGCCTGAAATCCAGTTTCTGGTTTGCTGTGAAGTCCTGCCCATGACTTCCAGGTGCCGGACCTGCAGCTGGAGGGAGGGTGAAGGGGTAACAGAAAGCATCTGCCATGGTTTATTTTCACATTGCTTTAAACCTTGACATATATATACACACACTTACTTTGTGTTCATGAAGATTTAAATCTAATTTAAGCTCTTTAAAAGGTACTTCTTTCTTTCCGCACTTGCATTTTTGCCATCTCAAGTATTATTTATCCTGAATTTTTAAATTTTATTTCTTCATTTACACGAATTCTCAGAAATTCTATCAGGAGTATGGAGTTAATAAATGCCTTGATGATTAGTTTGTATTGTTTATGCTAGTATCCATGTGGACCTTTTTATGAGTTAATTAACCACAGACTGTTAGATGAAGTACATTATTAGGTATTGCAGGTGTGATTTTTTTAATATTTTTTGACATTTTGCAGGAAGGAAGGGGTTGGCTGTTTTTCCTCTTTGTTTCACCATTCCATCTTGGTTTAACAAGATTACCCTAGAAGCAGAGCAAAGCTCACCTGAGAAAGGGACCAAAAAATCTGAATGACTGCATTATGTCCTTAATGAAAAATGGGAACTTCACAAGTCTGCAGAGAGAAGACTGTTCAGATTTGTCATGTTTGAGCTCTACTGTTAGCGTGCTCAACAACACCAAAATATCTGTGTAAATGCAAGGAAGCAGGAGTGGTAGGGCTGCCATTCCTGTGAGTTCGTCTGTACTTTGCAGAGCAGAATGTTCTGAGACCTTTTTTTAAACCCATGACTGTCAGTTAATCATCAAACCTAGCCCCCATGCACCCTTTTCAACTAAAATGACCATAAGTCACTGGAAATGTAGCTGCAGGGTACTCACTGGCCAACTTGCCAGTTGCCTCTGCCATCTGTCTGAAATCCAGCCAAATGGAAACAGGAGGCTAGCTAGAAAAGGCATTAGTGTCCTGTATTTTAAGTTGTTTGTCATATTATTAACCAACAGTTCTGTAAATGGTAGAAATGGTCCAAAGGAGAAAAATTCACAGCCAGATCACGCTTCAGATCTAAACTTTTCCAAATTTAGCGTTGTTCCAATCTGCAGTTTTGATTTGGATCCAGATGAAATTAACATACGTTTAATAATAATCATGAAGGCTAACTGAAGATCTGTTTGTGCCAGTAACAACAAGCCTTTTACTAGAGCTGTTCAAGCAGCAAAATTCATTAATTGTTATATACAAAATAGTGTGATTTGTTATATTTTGTGATGTTACATCATTCATTATTTATGAATCTCCTACCAGCAATCAGCTGTCTATAAATTTTCCAGGTCTTGTGCTCAGGTTAGCATTAAGTACCTACTGATTGATAAAAATTCGAACCAGAAATGATACGTCGTTTTGTAGAATATATCAAATTTGAGAGGATAAATAGTAGCATGTGACTTACGTTCAGAAATAGAGCATGATGAGAAGCTATTTTCTCAAAAATTTGCTGGATATTTCTAAATGAATGCAATTGGAAGATCATAACGGTTGACCAGGATATGAGTCACAAACTGAAGTGGGCATCCTATCTAGCAAACACAAAATCTGCTAAGGTTGTTAATGCATTGTTTTTCTATATTGCTGCCAGATTATGCTGCAACCATTCAGATTAAACTGGTTCACAGTTCTAGGTTTTGGTTTTGGTTTGTTTTTTTTTTCTAACATGCTTCAAAACAATCTTTATGAGAAATGTCAGAAAATAAGGATAATCTGTTCATGAAACAAGTTTTAAAGTCGAAGAAAATGAGGCAATACAGTATCAGTAAAAGAGCTGGAGATGTAACATCTTTGAATCTCTCCATCAGAAGAAAAGGAAGAAGCTATTTTGCAAAATACTGATCAGCACCACTCCCACTCAAAATATTTTTCTACAACAAAAGGAGAAGAGTAGGTAAAACTTACTATTTCTCTTGAGTTTTCAGGAGACCTGCCAAAGAAAAAAATATTTTATGTTATTTATGTGTAACATCCATAGAATGAATTAGATTGTTATTTTATGTATACAAATATGAAAGAAGGTACAATCTTTCACTACCAGTTGAAAGGCTTGAAATCCACTTATACAATTCCTACAAAAATAGGAGTGGTGTAGCGCTGGATTAGAAAAACTTTAAAGATTGAAACTGTCTTCAGTCTTACTGAGAAAGAGTTGAACAACATGATTTTTCAGATTAGAGAGATTTATCTTTATTTTTTATGCCTTTGTATCCACCAGTATCTCTCTAGTATTTTTTCTCATGGTCTGTACTTACCATATTTTAGCTACAAAACTGCTGTAGGTAGCCTAAACAACTTCTTTGCTAGTCTCGTTTTGCTGCTTTAATATATGCTTCCTGTATATAGTGCTTTAGGTTGATGTTTTTCTCTTTTTGTCTCTCTGAAAACAGTATTCCAGAGGTGTAACCCTGGCAATAATTTTGGCTATATGGAGTTCTCTTCTCAAAATGTTTAGTTTGTTTGGCCTCATACTTACTGAAATTGTGAAATTGCTTCTATTTTTTGTTCTTTTTTTCTTTTTTTCTTTTTTAACTGTGTAGTACACATTGCCACATATTGCACCACAGAACTACAGTATTTTGACAGTGAACTCTCAGAGCTGCAGAGATGTAAACATGATGCAGACACCTTTTTCCGCAGTACTTCTAGAAATGTTAGTAAATTTATTTTTGTGGAGAAGGCCATGCGAGGCTTAATCTTTTTATGCAGATTAGGCCTTGTTTTCCATTAATTTGGCAGCTACAAAAATCAGCCTGGTGGTGTGTAGGTTGATGTTGCACATGAGAAGCATTACCTGCCTTGTTACCTAGCTGATCTTGAGAAATGTTCATTGAAAAATATAGATGTTTTAAGAAATATTAGTGAATAAATAGTTATTTGCTCTAGGCATAAAACAGGACAACTGACATTTCTGAATGAAATAAAGGAGAAACTTTTCTCTTTAATTTTGTATCAAAGAAAATTTAGAGATTAATTTCTTGTTCTCCTTTCTTGAAGTGTATTGATAGTGGAACAGACTGTTTTGGTTAAATGGTACACTATTTAATTCCCAGTTATATCTCATCTTCAGTGATATCTCTGATCCGAGCTACCTTCATTTCTTCGGGGCTAAGGGCAAAACCATTTCTGGGGGCCTGATGCCCCTCTGATTCACCACCAAAAATTAAATGTGTTGGGTAACATGGCTGTAAAAGAAGAGAGATATTTAATTCCATTTTAGTTTCTGTGGGAATACATTGTGTTTGTGCTGCTTTTTCCCATGCTATGCCCCACACTTCTACAAGTTAATCACTATGTTGAGATAACTCTGAAGAGGACGATAAACCAGAAAAAGCATTGAAAACTAGAAAAGTCCTATGATGATGAGAACAATAATCTAGTAATAGTTAAAGATTGGTTTATAAATCCTGGAGGTCTTTCAAGCAAAGGGGACAATTTGTGAAAGCTCCATCTTCTGTGGAGATGATGGTCGTAACTAATAAACCAGCATGTCGGAACCCTTCAAAGGGTCATCACAAAAATTACACTGTGATGCTGGGGGTAAGTTGCCTTCAAACTCAGATCATGTATCTAAAGACTCTCTTTTTTTATGTGGAAGGACCACTAAGGATGTTTTACCCGAGATAATATCACTATACACATCCATAGAGACACTTGATGTTAGGAGTATAGACTTGTTTCACAAAGCCACCAGAAGCCTTTGAAAGTATGTGATATACATTACCTGCCAGGAGAAATCAGCTCCCACAGAACATCAACAGTATTCTAGCAGAGTGTGCTGTCACAAGGCAGCAGTTTTGTAGACTACCAGTAGAAGGTGTCCAGGTTCTGTGTGTATATGCAGCATCTTAAGACAATAAAAAGATAATAATATCTTGTTTTGTTTACTCAATGCATTGTGTGCATTCTAACCATATCAACCCTTGGGCCTGAATGTAGCCATAAATTTTTGCTAGGTATCCACTGAATTAGAAAAAAAAAATAAGTGCAGAACTGATAAGTTGAAATCAAACAACTGTTAATTAAAAAAGGGAAAACAAGGCAGAAATAGGAAGGGTGTAGGATATATGGAAACTCTCTGGGCAGTAGTGATGCAGTGTTTGGTTACATACAGGGTAAAGCATGTATCAGTTTCAGGAAGATGGAAGTCATCCCTCATGCAGCTCAGGGAGACATTATGTGATTGAAAACACCAACCACATTTTATAGACGAAAATGTTTTCATGTGAATAGAGTTGCTGGCTACCTTGGCATTTCTTACTTGTGAATATGAATTATTAAATGTATACCGTATTTCTCATACTCTTCAGGGCCCAACTCAGACAATGACGGAAGCAAGCACCATTTTATTGAGCTAAGGTATTGGTAGGTATACACTATGAACATCTCAGAAGCAAATGGAACTTCAGTTGAGTGGAAAAATGCATTTATAAATACCCTATTCTCTCTCTCTCTTCCTGAAGCATTTCCTTGTTCTTCAGAAAGATTCTTAAAATTCACTTTTTATGTCTTGGTATTCAAAGATTTTCAACATCATATTTTAATACTTATGCATTAACAGACTTAATAACTTTATTTGTTCCTAAAATTATGAATATTCTGATTGTAAGTGTAGGCCTGTCTCACTCCATATTTAGGTTGTTTCTCCATATATTTTGCCAGTCATAAAGGTGAGGTGGACAAACTAAAGGATCTGATTTTAGCCAAAAAGAGCTATAATGTATTCATATCATCTGTGTGCTATTATTTGGCTGATCAAAGTACACACCAATTGTACCTTGGCAGCCCACCTATAAATTACACTTCTTCATGGATTAAATGTGAAGAAGAAAATTTTATTTTGAAACTATTTTCTAATAGCATTTGGAAAAGGAGGTGAATATCTGAACGTAGCTCGCTATACAGAGCTCTTGTGTATAGATAAGATCACAGAATGGGCTGGTGTAGGGGAATATGGTGGAAGATTCGCCGAGGAGGTTAGTAAAATGTAAATATGCCCAAGTGACTTGCACCTTTCTGTAGAAAAAGCACATACACCACACTAATTGTTTTACTGACCTTGTGTGCTTGATGAGTAGAACCTCTGTGTTAGATAACATAGGCCTGTGAGAAACTCTAGGCACCTTACCACTATGTCTGAGATTCCTGCTTTGTTGCGAGGAAGAGCAGGAGGCAGCACCTGCTCGAAGCCTTGAAATACAGGCGAGTTCAGCAGGCCAATGATTTTCTACCAGGGCTGAATTTACCAGCGTCTGTGTCCCCGCTTGTGTCACCTCTGCATGGGAGCTTGGGTGCTACTTTGGAGATCCCCCAGTAGAGAGGTAACCGAAATAAAACTTGCTCTTTGCAATGTATTCGTGGCCTCTGGCTCTTCTTGTGATGTGCCTGCATATGTGTACACAGCTGGAATCTTGAGAGTCTGATTCTAATCAAAACAGAGTACCTTCAGTTTTGAAAGGTTGTTCTTCAGCAGAGAGGCCTGAGAACAGACTTGCATCAAAAGTTACGTGCACATTGCACAGCATCAATATATCATTCTCTGATTTAGTGAGGAAAAAAGCTCAGCAACAATGCCAGCATGTCATAATGAAAAGACCGAGGGAAACATGAAGTCATCTTTAGAACAAGCAGTATATGCCTTATTGGGCCACTTTGTTCAAAGTGTTGATTATAGTAGTTAAACATTAAATTAATTAAATTAAATATTAGATTCACTGACATACTGGAAACTATTTCTGCCTGGTTTTATTGATAATGTATTCTCTTAGTTAAATCTCCTTTCTTTTCATTGAAGTTATGCGTTAGGTTTTATCAAAACTAATTCAACACTTTCAGAAAGAGGCCTTTTTTTCTTGAAACTCAACTGGCATCACTCCATAGATCATAAAATATCAAAGAAAATGTCAGAGTTTGGTAAACTGTTAACTTTAACATTGCACTTTGATCTTTGTTGAGTAAGGTTGAAACATTTACTGCTAATTTCAGTGAGAAAAGTGGATGGCCACAACCTGTAATCAGTCTAAAATTAAATGAGGTGATACTGGCCACCAAGAGGATGGATATTTACTTTCCTTTTGTATGAGGGATTATTTGTTTCTCTGTGAAGCAGGAGAGTAATCTCAAAGCATTCTGGATTTATTTTGATTCCTTTGGTCTTTCTGTATTGCCATGTAATTCTAAGACTTGATTTTTTTCTACCAGAACTAGTGAGAATTGTGATTTAATCCTTTCCAGAGCACACAGTTAAAAAAAACCTTCACCTATTACAGCTATAGAGTTGCCTAGAAACTCTTAAGGCTTCAAAGCCAGGGCAGACCAAAGAGAATTTTTTTCTTGTGCCCAACTTGCTAGTTACTGCTAAGTCAGTTTGGGATTTAATTCAAGTTTCTGATCCACATCCCTACAGCTCTTTCTGGTAATGCCTCTCTCTTTCCAGTGAAAAGAGGATTTGGCTTTCAGTTCAATGGGCAGAATTAGCAGGGACAAGATGCATTCCATTGAGAGAGCCCTTGAACGTGGGATTTGCTGCAGCTGGAGATCCATCTGAGCCAGTCTTGACTCCTGTAGGGTAGGATAAAAGGCTCATCTCTTTGTTCTGCCTTTCCCCATCTTGGATTGCAGACCTCTCCCAGCAACTCTGTTCTGGACACTGTCTTGTTTTCTTCCATTTTAAAACGACATGCTACACTATACTTCTGTGTATAATATGAAACTGGTGACAGCCGTCATAGAAAGGAACAGGAAGAGAACACTTTGCAGGACTTCTGGTTAGTTATGCTGCATTTGGAGACTTATTTTTAACATTGGTAAAAACACGATGCATTCATATACCAGCAATCATTAAGCATTTGTCACATGTAGTTTGTGAACAGTCAGTATTTAAAAACCTACTAAATTCTTCATGTGTAAATAAAAAAATCAATGTCCTCTTTTTGGCAGCTGTCCTATTGATTGCCGTTGTTAAATGTGTATTTGTAACTCCATCAAGCACAGAGATTACAAGGAGACTCAGCTGATCTTCACGAGATTGTTATAGCAGTATTTTTCTAGTCTATCTGCATATCAGAGAATGATGAAGGTTAGAGTGAAAGCATGATGGAAAGAGAATGATGTGGAAAGGGCAGATTGAAACAATCAATCAAAGAGATGATGCAATCAAGGAAAGGGACATTTAGAAGGAAAGTTAAGGAGCATTACAGAAAGACATAGGTGGAAAGTAGGGAAAATGAAAAGTTATTAGACAAAGTGGGAAGATGACACAGATTATGCAAAGGGCCCTGGATTTTTCTTGTGTTCATAGGCCCAAAATTCTCTTGCCAGCCTTGATTGTCATCAATAAAACTGCTTCCTCACAGTTACCATATGTATCTGGAAGCAAGCCACATTCCTTGTTTAACCACAGTACATGCTTTGGAAATTTCATTTAAATGTCAAAACTGTCTGTTTGAATTGAATTGGATTCTATTTAACTGTTTGCTTTTATCTAAGTCAGCTTGCAGCATCAAAATAGCTGCTGATTTTTCTAACTTTTAACCTTTTACTCTCCATTTCTTGCTTTCTGCAGTGTCACAACGCATTTTGGTTTTGCTGTATAACTGTCTCACATGCATACACACACACACATACACAAATAAAAGAGGGGAGGGAGTCTCGAATTTTGCAAAGTGCTTCAAATTGGCCTGACATCTGTATTTAAAGTTTACCAATGGCCTAACATTGAAATATCACATGTAGCAGGACAGGGATCCACAAAATGGTCTTTCTGTTCCTCCCTTTGAATCATCCATCTCTGTCGTTCATGATTGCCGAAATGTCCTATATATGACTAGCATCGCCTCTCTCAGCCTTTTGTCTGGTACCTTATTTAGGTTTTCTTCGGGCCTCATGGAGGGTAGACACAAATGTGTTGGTTATGTTTTTGGAGATCCAACAGTAATATTCATTGATTTTCTAAAAAAAAAAAAAATCCTTTAAATTATCTTTTCATACTTATCCAAATATTTTAGAACTATGCCAAATTTTGAATGAGTTTGTGAGCCCTTCTTCAGCAGCCCTTAAATCATCTGCGTGCATCTTACTGGAAGACTTTTCAGATTCTTATCTATTAATAACCGGAAAAACAGCTGGTGCCAAAGCTACACCATATGGCAGATCCTTATAGTGACACAAGTGCTTATGGTGATATAATAATGAATGAAAAATGAAAAGATTAATTTATGATATATAGCATAGCAGAGAGGCTTTAAGGGATCACCTTTGGTATGAATCACACAAACAGTTCTGACCTGGCTGTTCAATACAAGGGCAAAGTCTTTAATTTACGCTTATCATTATGGAAGACCACAGTTTGGAGTAGTACCAGTTGAGCAGGCAGCTCTGACTAACTTCCTGTCTCCAGAATAACCTGAATCCCATAGTTCCCCTTTGGTTTTGCGTACTACATGGTTTTTAATAACTTAGGAATGCAGGGTAATATAACATACAACCCTTTTTGTGCTTCTTCCATTTTTATCACTTTCCTGCTAAAGATTGCTTGCTTCAGTCCGCGCCTTGCCTGTTTTAGCATCTAACCCTCTTTCCTGATGGTTCCATTATCTTTCATCAGCTATGCTTTTACTGTTTCCTCTCTCCGTTGGTGTCCTCTTCAGCTTTATCCTCTCTTTCTTTAAACTCACAGTGTAAAATGAACTACACATGCTTCAATGTTAAGCATCTTTAAAGCACCCAGAAAACACGGATGCTTTGTCTGATTTTCCTTCTCTCCTTCATCTTCTCTCCTTTATCTCTGCCATCTCTAGTTCTTCTGTTACCTGCGATGTATTCTTTTCCACCATTTTTCTCAACTTAAATCCAAGAGACAATGTTTTTATCTTCTTTCCTTGGCATGCCAAGTATCTGCCAGTCCTCTGCTTCCCTCCTTCTGCTCTTCCTGAGTTTGTGTACCTCTGTAGTATAAAGCCAATGAGTCTTTTACTGGTGTTCATAATTACTTTCTTCTTCTTCCTCTTCTTTTTCTTCCTCTCCTTCTTCTTCTTCTTCTTCTTCTTCTTCCTTCTTTCTCCTTTCTTCTTTCTTTCTTCTTCTTTCTCCTTTCTTGTTCTTTCTTCTTCTTCTTCTTCTTCTTCCACGAAGTCTTCACTGACAGCCTCTAGTTGTCCTTCATCTTACCCGATGCACAAACACAGCTACCGTCTCTGTACCAACTGTTGTCTTTCTCCATTCACAGCCTGCCTCTTTGCCTTCAAATTAAAGCTCAGTCCATCTTTTTGATGTTTCCATGGTGGTAACTTGTGCTTACCTCAGGCTCAGCATGACATAAATGGATCTTCCATTCACTCCTATTGTCTAGTTTTTCTTTCTTGGTGCTTCTGTTAAGTAATTTATCACTCAGGAGCACTATTCCAAACAATTATTTTCTTCTTAGAAATATCACTAAGTTCTCACTTCCATGGTGTATGTGAATGCAAAAATCTCAGGCTTTTTGCAGCCCTGGATCAATTATTCCAGCTTCCTTTTCATTACTTTTAACAAATGCTGCCTTTAGCCATAAATGCCCATCACAAACACAGCTACAGTGGATGTTTCTCTGCCCATTATTTTCTGCTTTCTTTTTTGTCCAACAAGGGGAGTTTGGTCTTTGGTTTCAAACCTTTTCATGGGAAATCACCAGTCATCCTTCAATCGTTCCTTTACGTGTCTTCACCAGCAGTTGGTAGTTACACAGAAGCAAGCACCTTTGTGTTTTTTTCTTGTGACAGTTTTCTTAATTGTCCTCTTCAAAGCTGTCTTTCGGTGTGCTTCTTGCACATCACTTGCTAACTGTTTTCTGTTCCAGTCATGACTGGATCTTGAAATCATGTTATCACGGCACACCACTTTTGTCTTCATTTGTCTCATGTTATTTAGACGGTTTGCATCTGTGAGGTGTCTTCATATGTCAGTGTTATGATTATTTCCTCACAAAGCTCTATGTAAAATTTTGAAACCACTGAGGTCAGGATTTTACCCCACAATGTAAGAGTAGCAGTCTTCCGTTTATAAAGATTTAACCTTCTGCTAATGGAACTTTAGAAGACAGAAAATGGCTCTAAGGCGCTAGTGAAGGAGCCAAGATTACACAATATTGTAACACTAACACGAATTCACATAGTTCAGTACCAATCTCAGACAATTTGGACACACCAGGATTTTCAGTTTCTCATCCACATCTTGAAGCACTTCTTTTTTTTTCTTTTAATTAAACTTCCTCTGTGGAGATTTTTGGGGCTGTTTTTGGGTAGAATGATCTTCATATGTTTGTGCTCAGTTCAATAACTATAAGCTGATCCTTTGGTGCATCTTCAATAAAAACTACTAGTGCTTTTGATAATACAGCCTTTGAGACAGAAATAGGCAATTCATTGCTTTCCTCTGAATTCCCTTTACTGGCTTTTTTAGTCATTCTTTTTACTTTCTGGCTTAAATATCTTTACATCTTACATAACTTCACTTCTGTTTCTTTTTCATAAATTTATTTCACCTTTTTTTCCCTCTTCCTTCAAGTCAGCATGCCCAATCCTACGGTATTCTGCAATTCTATCATCTAGCTATTAAGTATACTTTAGGGTAAAACATTTCTCATGTGTTGAGCTTATCTTGTGAATGGGGTACAGGTCATTTTAACATTTTTGTCTAGCTGCCTATATACCTACATAGCCTTTTGTCTAAAGACTTTGTCTTACAGACACATGCTTCCGTAAAAAAATCTGTAGTAGTAACTTTCGTGTTGTTGTCTAAAAGGAACTGTCCCTTAAAATCGTATGTTTGGTTTCTCCATTTTTAAGTGTCAGAGCTCTATTATTTACCTAGTTTTGCTAAAAATACATTAAAAGTACATCTACTGGAATCTGTATCTTTATGATGTAACTGCATGTTAAAATATTTTATATCGAGTGATCTTTGAACTAAAACCCCTGTGTCTTATCCCCACCCCAAGCAGTCTCTTGGTAACCTCTGCTTTAGCAGGCAAAGCTAACTGCGTCTGACTAAATTTTTCATATTGAACTTATCTCTCTGCCTTTTAACTTTTTACTCTGCTAAAGTAAATAGCACTGAACTGGTCACACTCAGGACAGTTGAAAAGGTGGTGAATTCTGTCAGCTATACGCAGCAGCTCCCCAGGATGCAGCGGGGTATCCTCGTACCCTTCCACCTCCATCCCATGTCCCTTTGACAGCTCCCCATAAATGAGGAGAAATGCTCAGCTAGTAGCTTCTTGCTGTCAGAAGAGATGTGGAAGATTTTGTCCATTTAATCCCGCTATATTACCATGAGACATGAGCATCTAGATTTTTTTCATACCCCAAGTGGTGGTCTGAAGCTAGCATTCCCAAACTTTGTACAATCTGCTATTTTTCCTCTATGTTTTCATGAGAGTACCTAGTACTTTATTTTGTTGCTTTTCTTCCTTTTCAACTGTGCATTAGAGTGCAGCTGAACTTCAGATATATATTTTAGTACAAGGTACTTCTTGAATTCAGTTCACACAGTTCAAGATAGTTTTTTTACAGCAACTCTACAGCCTTTTTGCAGAGCTTCACTAAGACCTCACTAAGAGCACTTAAAGCAGCAGAGTTCCTCTTTCTTCACACTGTATTTGTATACGGTTTTCTATCTTTATTTTATCACAGCAATAACTTCCTCCCTGGTTTACTCAGCTTTTCCATTTTTGACATTTTCATAATTCAATGGGGAAAGAGATGAAGTTATACCAGGAATGAAGCTGACTGTTTTCCTTTGCCAGTGGCACTGCATTTCAAAATGGAAAAAGGTCTTTGGAAACATTCTGCTTTCCCGTTACTTACAGAGTCATTCACATGTGTAAACAAAACATAGGCATTTAGTGCCAATTTAGATGCCTACAGGTATCTCAGACATCTGTAGGTTGATATAGTATGACACAGGACTACCAGGAACCCCACGCTTGTCTGGAGCAGCAGCATAAGTCCAAATGGAGTGCAGTAACAATTTCTAAACGCTACTAGAAACCATGTGCAGTCAGTTGAATTGTTCCATTAGGACATACACTGATTTCAGCACGAGAAGCTTCTGGCCTATAAACCGTGGTTTCAGTACCCACCTTACAGAGTTGCAGAGTTTAGTTTCAGTGATGCCCAAAGATAGGATGAAGGGGAATGGGTGCACACTGAAACATAAGAGGTTCCATCTGAATATGAGGAGAAACTTTACTTCGAGGGTGCCAGAGCACTGGAACAGGCTGCCCAGAGAGGTTGTGGAGTCTCCTTCTCTGGAGATATTCAAAACCTGCCTGGACACAGTTGATCGTGTGTGATCCTGTGTGATCTGCTCTAGGTGAGTCTGCTTTAGCAGGTGGGCTGGACTAGATGGTCTCCAGAGGTCCCTTCCAACCCCAGTCATTCTGTGACTCTGTAGCAGATTTTTCATGTCAAACACTGAGAACAGAGATTGACTGGAAGTGTTGTGTTTCCTGTAGATCAGGTTGAAGTTGCATACAGAGCACCAGGTAGGGACATTTCCTGCTCTTGGCAAAAGTAAGCCTTTTGTGGGTCTGTTGCCTCAACTGTGAAACGTACAAGTATTCTTCGATTCAAACACTATCTTCTTTTAAGGCATTTCACCGCTGTTTTGTTTTGTTTTGTTTTTTCCTAAGGCTGTGAATGTATTTTCTGTAGTTTAGAATTCGCTGTTATGAATCTTTACAGTCCACTAAATTCTGGGGGCTGACAAAATATCTAGAATAAGTTATACGTTTGTTCATGGTTTGATACTGTAAAACAATTTTTGGTGACAAATCCACATATATGTATGGTGTTCAGTTACCAAAAAGGATTTGACTGTGCATGTGTTTGTGAGCTGGAACAAGATCCCTGATGATCACTAAAAATAGGTTTATCAGAATCACAAGACTGTTTACATCTAGAATAAAATTGAGTATTTTGATGGGATGTCTGATTTATCTCTGATGAAAACCTGGTGATGTACAGGTATTTTGTTGGAGGTACCTTTTATTATTGGAATACTCTACCGTTTCTGAAAAGCATCCAAAATATTACCATTTCTAGCAGAGATTTACAAGAATATAAATTACTCTCCTATTTTGAGCTAGGAAACATCTCACATAGTCAAAAATAGTTGTCCATACTTCCTCCTTTTTTTTATAGGACTTTTTGTTGCATGCCATCATGACCAGTTGTCACTGAACTTTATTTCATATGTCCTTTCATTTCACACTGAGCTTCTCCATCTGCATTAGAACTAGAGTTTATAAAAAAAGAAAAAAATATTTTTCTATCGCCTGTATCACTCCTTTCTCCTTTATTTCAATTATTTTCTATCATCTCCTGACACTAGATTTACGATAACAGTCATAGTATTCTTCTGTGTCAATTTGTAGCACAGTAGGAAGCTCTTATTCCAATGTGTCAAGGTACAACTTGGTGCCTTTCAGTGCTGCATGCAGGTGTAAGTGGAGGATTAAGCTGCTAATGCTAGAAGTAAACATAAACAGAATTAATGCAGAGACTAAGCAAGGTCAAAAAAATAAATCTTCAAACAAGATTACATAACTTGAAATTTCTCCTGTGGTAATCACATATTGGGTGTCTCCAATCGTATACATCCACCTTCCTCTTTTGCCTCCTCCCATTTCTTCCCACCTGCAAGGGATATCATTTTTTTTCTTCTGATAAAGAACTAGAAGGACCTTAGGATTAACGTAAATACAGGACATTTTGTATCTCTTGTATTTGAAAATGCCAGTCCACATTTTCTTAGGACCTCTGAGTCTGTCTGGATCTTGATCAAATACTTTAATTATCGAAAGGCAGCGTCACTTACTATTCAACCTTAATATTCACTCTAATTTTCTTCAAGATACATGAGTTTGAGAAACATGTAATTAGGGATACACAACCTGTAGGCTTCTTGTTGTATGGCAGAATTAGCAAATGGAAAATTGCTGAGCAGCCCTGTATATATTTTTGTGAGATACAAGGAGCTGTGCTGCAATTGTCTGTGCAAGGATACTTGCTTGATCTCTGTTCACTGGATGAGAAAGTCAGCATGATAGAGTGTTAGAAAAACTGATTATTAGTTATTGTGAAGTATTTCCCACTTTGTTACTGAAGTCTAATGTTCTTGAAAGGCACTTTCAGCCATTCAAGACTAATTGCACAGTGGTAATGTGAGAGGCCAGGCAGAGTGAAATCCTGTTCTGCAAGTACACGTTGTATAAACTTAATACCCTACTATATGCAAATTAAAGAGAATTAAAGTCTTTACAAATATATAGCCTACATAAGTAGCTTATCATCATAAAAAATAATGTATGAGGTATGGATAACACAACCTTGGTCAAGCTCCCAGCTTCTCCCCCAGCACTTGGATGCTTGCCAAGCTGCCATGCTGAACTTGCATGTCTTCGTGCTTTCTGGAGTCCAGATGAAGCCTCCATGTTGCCCGTGCCTGTGACTTTCCAGGATTCCTCTCATTACATGGATTTCTCTTTTTAGCACTTAAAGAACTGAGAACAGTTGTCATCTCTTGCAACTGGCACCAGTTGCGTAGGCTGTTCTGTTAGTTAAGCACACCTTTTTCCACACTTCCAGCCTTGAAACTTCTCTGGTTCAAACTTCATCCCTATAAAGAATACGGCAATTGATGCACATGAACCTAAGCTTTATGGAGCACATGCCTATGCAAACATACCATCTAGATTTGGAATTCACTTTCATTTTTCAGCTGGGCTAAATTTGTGTTATTATTGTACAATTTATCTTTTCTTTTATTCCAGCTACAGCAATAACTCTGGGCCATTCGGATTAACATGCAGTGTGCTGTGTGTGTGCTAAGCCTGAATGATCACTTCCACTGCCATGCAGAAATACATAAAATACATCTAGTTGTCTTACACTCCATCAATATTACTAATCTTTTCAAGCAGTTCATCTGCAAAATTTATGAAAGATTAATCTTTTCCTTTTAGTCCTGCTATTCTTCACACTGTATTCTTAGAGTGTGTTGGGGACATACAGGTGTTGAAGAGCATGTCTTTGCCTCCATTTCTGCATAGAGTAAAACTCCTGTTTTTACAGTCAATAATAATTGAACAATAATCTGCTGTTCCTCACCTGAACCGTGGCTGTTCTGTTTTGGACAAGTTTGAAAGCAGATGAAGTCTGTGGTTTTTGTTCCTCCTTTTTGAATATGTGAGAGAAATATTCTTGAGCAAGCATGGAAATGAAAGAGAGGTATAAGAAAGAGCTTGAAAAGGGATGGAGAAAATCTGAAAGTGAAGTTTGAAGCTTCATTTGGGCGAGTTGTGGTTGAGAAGCAGAGAGCAAATAAGATGGACAAGTCTGCATAATTTTGAGAGCTATGTCACTTTCCAGAGAACATAGTGATCAGAAAGAAGGTTCAACTCACAGTGTAACTTCTGGCTAAGTTGCATGACTTACAGAAAAAAGTAAAGACTGGAATGGACAACAACAGCAGCAACACAAGTTAGAGAGCTAGCTAAAAAATGGCAGTTAGACACGTTGGCTGAAGTTATTTCAGAATAATTTTATCTGTTGTTTAGCTGTTTCTTCATATAACATATAACTTAACAACAATGCATCTGAAGATGAAAAATTTGCCTTTTGAGAGCATTACTAGCTGACCAGGGCCTAGTCTGAGCTGAAGCAATGAGTGAGTGGCAGCAAGAGTTTTTTTAGGACTAACATGCTAACTAAGGACTAACTAACTAACTAACTAATAAATGGTGATACAATAATTTTCTAGATTATGTGGTGTCATCTTCATGCCATTTAGTTTTGGTAGAGAGATTATTCCCAAAGTTCAGTCAACAGCCCATGTGAAATCATTGTAAACATTTTCACATGTATGTCTGCAAAATAATCAACCCAGGGAAAATCCTATAGTAATTTTCATGTGATGAAGACTCCTTACAGATTAACTTCTTGAGATTCAAATGCATAAGAAAGATGCTAAGTAAAGGATATAGAAAAATATATATCCAGAACCGCAAAGTGCTTTGTGATTTTTTCCATTGGTATGCCCCACACTGTACTCTGTACTAATAGCCTACACTTACCAGGACTTCATTTCTTGTACATCTGTTCCAGGCCAACACGAAGTCAGAACACAGCAGAAATACACCGTTGGAAGCAGGAGCTGGAAAGCTCTTTCAATTTACTGAATCTCATAACTTGGCAGATACAAAGACTAAGAACTGTATGTTACCAATGATTTTGCAATGATATTAAAAAATATAATGCTTTTACAATTTTTCTTTCAATTACCTTCCAAAAACAGGTGGTTATCTTACAGCCAAAGAACTAATGTATATTAGGTGTCTCAGTTTAAGATCCTAACAGAGACAAGGCATGAGTAATTTTTTTGCTACCACTATGTAACTAGGTGAGGTTAACATCACAGCCTGACCTCACCTACCTACCTCATAGTCAAAAATTTTATTTCCATTAGGATGCGACTGAAAGCTAGCTAGTGCATCTGGTTACCTCTTTGTAAAGAAAAAAAAAGGGGTTTTGACAGTGAAGACATAGCCTAAGTCTACCTAGTAAGACAGATGGGGCTAGTTGTGCGAGTGAACACGATTTGGTTCCGTATGGCTCTCATTCAGAGAAGCCATAAGCAAAATGGAGCAAAATAGCAGGAGGTAGCTGAAAAATATGAGAGGGACATTTGGAATAGAATGAATGAGTATCTGTAAAAGAGCAGGTTTATATGCTAATATTAATTTTGGAATTTTTTTCTGCCAGCAGATGCATCTTGCTAAAGAACTGTTTTCTTTATTGCAATAACAGATGTATATAACTGTACCCTGAGAAAATGGCATTGGCTAACGTCAATCCCATACACTTTTTGGTTTAAGGTAAAAAAAAAAAAAGTCGTGTTCCAGCCATTCTGCCAACGTTAGTTCATTTACCATGCTGAGGTGGTCTTTTTAAATCTAAAAGTTATAACCTGAAATGTTACCTGATTTAAATTTTAGATTCATAGGTCACTATAAACTTCTATAGTGGTGAACAGATGTTCATGGGAGCTTTACTTAGCTGTAGAGCACTTTAAAAGAAAAACACGTCAACGGAATGTCAGAATTATAAACCTCCATAGGAAATGGGGGGGGGGGGGAGTCTTTCAAAAATATTCAAGTTTGCAATTAGTTTTACTGTAATCCCATGTTCTTTGTTCCTATGCTTTACATGAACCCCTGACTACTACTGATTGCTTTAGCAATTTGTCCACTCAGAGGTAAAGCAGGATTGCACCACATATGTGGCTGTACTTACGCTTATAGGTTTCTGCACATCTGTGTAGACAGTGTCTTGCTCCAAAGTAAAAAGACATGTACCTGCTAAGATGTCACTGCTACCATATTTGTACTTGTTTAAATATCTTGTGACAGGTAGCAACGATCATAATAATTCAAAAAAAGAAAGAAGCACATTATCAGCATTGCACTTTTCAGGAACACATGCAGCTATTCCTTAGATTGTCACATGAGGAAAAAAATAGGAAGGTGTGACAGAATTTATCAAAAAGTTTGCTGTAACTTTGTAATTTAGAAACAAAACCGTTAGCTACAAATATTTGTGTCCAAATTCTTCTCTTAAGATTCATGTACTCCTAAGTAACTCCATAAATGACTGAGGGTTTGTAGTGGTGAACAGCAGATCAGAATCAGGTCCTCAGAGCTTGGTTCATTCGCTCGGCTATAGGTATCATGAGTCTCAAAGCTATGAATAATTTCTCAGCTTAGGCTGAAATATTATGATTTGTTATTTTCTTTTACTGAAACATAGAGGCTCAGAATCACTGTTTGTGTCGAAGTCATTGTATACATTCCAGAGGGTTATAAAGCCAGTCTGAACAATATTTCTGTATGCTGAGAATGACTTGGGGCCTCAGCATTCTTCATTTAAGGAGAAAAGCATGTCTTTGGCACAGTCCTGAGCATGGATTCATGACTTTCTCACACCACAGCCTGCTTTATCGGACAGCAGGCTGATGCTCAAGTCAACAGCATTATCAGCCCTCTCTTGCCCTTGTCCCTTTCATATGGGGCAGGGAGACAGCACAAGGAATGTGGAGGGCTTTGTGATGGAATAACAGCAGGAACAGAGAGGGGTTTTTGTCAGGCCCAACGATGTGCATGCACAGTGCAGAGCTGCCTGAACGTAGCACTCTCGCTCCATCTGGAAGATTTCTGAGCAAGCTTGGATTTTGTTTGGAACAAGAATATTCCAGCATACGAAGCATCTTTGCAATGTTCTCCTCCTAATGGATAACATTCAAGTATTTCTGAGTGAACATTCCTCTTGAATTCTGCTCAGTCCAAATCAGTGTGCATTTGGGTGGCCACAGCCAGATGAAGGTCACTGGTCAAAGAAGGTCTGCTCCTGTTCCTCCTTCAGTGAAAGCAGAGTTCAGGCTCTAATTTAGCAGAACGTATGATGTAAGCTTATAGTGTCTTCTCTGGCTCAGAAGTGTTCCCTGTATATTCTGGGTAAAAAATTGTTCTTTCTTATCTTGGAGTATTTTATGTGTTTCTATAGGGCTGTAAACATTCTTATTTTCATATTCAGAAGTTTGCTTTATTTTCCTATTGGAATAAAGATAGTGTCCTCTTATTAGGAAACACTGCTTCATCACCACTTTATCCTTTTGTTCCACTGCAGCTTGCTTCCTTGCATATTGCTTTTCATCCCATTGAGTTTGCACAGGAATCAAATTACAAACTTTATTTGCTTCTAGGTGTATTAACCACAGGTATATTGTTCTTCAGACACTGTGAAGGTTTGAAAGCATCTGTGCATAAGGATGCTAATGAGGGAGCATGATTCCAGTTATTCTACAGGCATCTTGTTGTGATATGATTCACCCCTTAAGTCCCATTTACCACCTGACCAAAACCAAACATTTGTGTCCCTGGGATGAGAAGATGGTGTGGAGGCATCAACAATCAGGGATGGAAAGGAGGTAGGGTTGTTCTGTCAGTGACATTGACTAACAGTGTCACATTATGACACCCTGACACTTTTCATAATGCAACTGTTAAGTAGAATCATATTGCACAGTAACTTCAGAGGAAAACGAGTTAGCAAAGATCTGTTGACAAGATCTGAAGAGGCATAGCAATGGGCATAGTACCACTGCCCATTGAAGATCTTATTCTGAAGTATAGCTCTTCTAGTTCCTTCCTTTTTCCTTCTGACAACCTGGTCCATTTTATCCTCCTCTTTCAAGTCTTTCTGGTCTATCACTACTTTTTTTCTAAATAAGAAATGCTCCAAAACAGTGTACAATATGCACAGTAGAAAATACTTACAAGTCTTTCGTATTTCAACATCCAATACTTTCTGCTAAACTGCAGTGAGACCCAGCCATTTGCAATTTTTCATTCAAACTTAAGTCCTGAATCCCGTTTTTTAATATTTGCTGATAAAAGCACAAACTCAATTCAGGCCAACAAAACAAGTCTTCCTTTAAAAACTGGCAGCCTTGAACTCTGTCATCCCATTACCTCTTTATTTCTGCTTCCAGCAAATATTATAGGGAAGATCTTATTTTCAATCAATTGCTGAGAGTTGTTTCTTGGCTTTAGGTTGAAGGTCAGAAATTATCCTTCATTTGCAAGAAATGCATTTCAGTATTCCAATAGACACAGGTTTTGATGTTACTGAGTAATGGGCCGCTGAAACACCAGTGTGCTTACGCATAGTATGTTACATTTGTCATTTTTTGTTAGGTTTGTAAATTGCTTTGATAGGAAAGGCTGACACAAGCCTGCGTATACAACTAGCTTAGCAATACATTAACCAGTGAGCTGTGCGTGGGCTTCTTGCCTAGGAGTGCTCTGGCCCATCTGCAGAAGGTACCTGCTGAGCTGTGTCAGAGCCCTTGGGCATTACAACATCTGCCTTTTCACCAGACTTCTTGAGGCAGAAGAATTTTAGAATATAGCCTTTGTTATCCTGTTTCCTTTTCCCTAAGCAGCTTCCTGAAAACTTAGGGCTCTAATTTCTTATTAGGATGAAACGTTCTGGGGAAAACGCCCAGGCATATTTTCTAGCCGTAAGTTTATTTAACACTATGCCCCAGACGAGAGAGCCTGTGTTTTTCAGGGTGTCTGCTCAGGAGGATGGAACTCTGTGCTGGAGCTGTCACCTGCACAACACAAAACTCATAGCCCAAGGAGAGGAGATGAGCAAGGATGGATACCAGGCACTGCTTCAGCTTCCCTTTCAGTGCTGCTGCAGGGCTGGTGGCATAACCAAAAAGCCCTGAGAGACCGGCCTGGGTTACAATAGTCTGCCAAGCGTGTCCTTTTTCATGGCTGTGTTGGAGGTGGTTCAGACAGATCAAGTCAAACCATCTGTTGAAATCGCAGCTGTTTCCTAGCCTGCTAGCTACAGCTTGCCTCCAGCAAGCCGTGTTCTGGTTGTGTCTGTGTCTCTGGGGCCACATTACCCACACTCGGATTAGCAGCAGACTCCTCCCGAAACAAAATGTTAAACCCACTTCAGCTTGGACACAGAAGTCCTTGCTTGGACTTGGACACCCCTGCCTTGGTTTCACACCTCTGTGCCCACCTTCCAACTGAGGGAGCATTATTCCATAATACTGAAAGGACAGTACACCCCACTATGTGCGGTGCAGCACCGCTCATTCTCCAGCACCACAGCATGGGCCTGGCAAAGTCGTCCTGGTGCCACGCCAAAGGGATCTGCAGACAGTGGTTTTTCAGTCCCTCTACACGTTGTCTTTACTGGAGGACTATCATAATTAGAAGTAGAGATTGCAGGCTTTTTTACACAGCCCTTTTCCTTGCAAAAAGACACGGAGCAAAGCAAGTATGCACAGTTTTTCCCAGTGCACTTCCCGTAGAGCTGCAGAGAAGCTAATAACGTCTGATGTGTTAGTGGGAAGCTGAACCCAAATTCTGTACTTACAAAAGGCCTTAATCAACATGTCAGACGTGTCAGGAGTTGAGTCTGTGTAGAATTCTTCCTAAAGTCCTTCCCCGTTTTTGGAGCAGTCCTTTCTCATGCAAATAGCTCCCAAAGCCTATTCGTTTTCCTGAATGGGTAGTGCCATTCAGGACTGACCCTCCTTCCTCTCAGTGAAATCATGACTCCTATGCCCAGACAAATTTCTACCATTTTAATGAGCAAAAGGCACGCTTTCTAAATAACCTATGCCAGTTCTGAAAACATTTCAGCTATAAGGAAGGATGTAATTATACATGCTCATTTGCAACTATTAATTGCAGGCTCTGCCTTAAAAAACAACAACAACAACAAAACTTAACTCCGTTGAAGTGCAAAACTCTTTATACATGAGCATAGAGGTTTGAAAATTGGTTAAAGCTAGAAAAATAATCTAACTTCGCTGAAGCACATGAGAGTGGTTATAAATCAAACATGAATTTTGAAAAAGAACCTACAAATGCATGGAAAGGTAAATTCTGGCCATTTGCTGTGCAATAAAATGGACTGTTAGCCAAATAATGGAATCGTAATACACTGACTGTATTTTTCTAGACATTTCCAGGAAAGGAAATATAAAACCATTTTGTTTTTTTAACCAGATTTTCAATTTTATTTTTTTGACAGTTTATTTTTCAGTCAGTTGGCAAAAGAGCTTTAGGAAAAAAAAAGCTGAATCGTGTCTTTCTTCCCATGCAAGTTTTCTCAGTGATTTAGACAGAATGACTGATACCAGTTAGGTAAAACGTAGAATAATTAGCATGAGCTGCCTGGGTCAGGTCCATAGGGATCATTGGCTTCAAGAGAAAAAGGCCTATTTTTTACTCAAAGGGTAGCATTCACTCCAAATTGTACTGAAGTTGCAGAGCGTTTGCAGCAAACTTTAATAGTACCTGTATTTTATCCAAACTTACTGTATTTTGAACTAAAAGTTTGAACTGAATTTAAACTAGCAGCTAAGTGATTAGTTCATTTAAAATTATTTAAACTACCAACTCAGCCACGGAAAATAATAACTGCATGGTTTACTGAAGCACTAACACTTGAAGAAACTGCCTTCCAATTCATGTAAATCAACTCATCATTCTGCTACAAAGGCGTAACTGTCACTTCTTTGTGACAGCCTGCACGCCTGGCACACTAGAGCAATTAAGGTTGTGTGTTTAAGGGATGCTGGACTAATTTCAGTCATTCATGACTGAAACACGTTCTCTTACGGTGTCTTATGATGCTTTCCACATATCACATCTCAAAGCTCCACGCAGTTATTTTTAGCCTGCTTATGAATTAATTGCATGCAGACACATGGACCAGGTCACCTATTCAGCAAGTGGCAGCTTAGAGTGAGGATCATTTGTTTTAATTCAATCTGTGTTAATCTGCAGGGGTATTAGCTGGGAGAGAGAATGTAAGCAAGAGCTCTTTGCTTGTTATCTATTACTTTTTTTTCAAACAATAACAAGAATTTTAGACATCTGCTTAAAAATCACCAGAAAAGAGAAGATACACTATTTTGCCCAAGGGATATAGCTAAGATATCTGACACCACCTTCGGATAAAATGCAAGAAGTGTATGAAACTCTAGTCTGTAATAATGTAATTTTTGATCTAATGAATTTACACTGTATGATAGCTAAGCTTTTAACTTTTCTGGTGTTTCCAAACGCATATCACAAAATTTCTCAGGGATCAATTATTTCTCTAGGGGTTTTTTGTTGTTGTTTTTCAGGTTAATACATTTTAATGTTTTGGGTTTTTTTTGATATTTTAACACTAGCTCCTTGTTTAATACTTTCTAAAATGGAATGCGGGCAAAAGTTTAAACTGTATAGTTGATGGTACTAAATTTGGAGCAAGAATTTGTATTATTACAGCTCTAGGTTTCAGATTATTTTTAAGGTTCAGAATCCTACCTATCAAAGGGTCATTACATTGCAGTGCTAAAGCAGCAATTTGTAATTCAGCTTATCTCATTTTAATCATTACTGAGGTTTATAGTGAAAAACTATGGTTCTGTAGAACAAAACATTGGTCCACAATAACAGCGAGGGACTAGAGGAATTGCTCTATGCTACAGATCTTTTTTTCAATATGAAGCCTTACTTGTTCACACAAATTTTATCTTCCTTTTATTACAACAGATACAAATAACCATAGTGTTATAGCTCCCTTTGCAACCTGATGACAGCATTCTGAAGAAAATTATCACACTTTGGCCACCCGAGACCACAAAATCTTCTAGGATCCAATTTGAAATCCACTGCACCGAATGGAAAAGGTTTATTTGGCTTGAGTTAGTCAACACACGGAGCTGCAAGAGATGTGATGTAGGATCTAGACTGATCCTGGTTGTACCTGAGCCTTTTGTGTAAGTCACTGTGAAAAGCACTTTTGATTCAATTGCTTGTGAATGTAAGAGAGAGAGCAGTGTATAGTGTGAAGAGTAGTGAAAGTGTCAGGAGGTTTGGAAGTCAGTCATGTCTCTGAATTTTTTACCACTCAGCACTGCAAACCAACAGATCCTGACAGTCATCTCCTGCCCGGTCCTTGTCATACGCACAGAAAGAGCAGCAGGAGGAGAACAGCACAGAGCAAAATAGTTCCTGCTCTATCATTTGCACTGAAATAGCAAGAAAATTTAGCTGAGCTTTGGGACACCAAACTTTCAGTAGCTTTTGGTGAAGAAGGCTACCAAGACAACAAGAAAACTACTGACTAGAATGGATATTCTACTTAGAGTTTAAGAAAGGTAACAAAGAGACAACAGCTGAAATGCCTTCTTTGGCACTGAAACATAAAGGGCATTTGTTATTGATTTTGTGGAAAAAAAAATGTTGAGGTTCACATCTTGTTCGCATTTATTCTAGGAAAATTCCAACAACTTTTGGAGGCACAAAACCAGTTCTTTTCCAGGGAAATGTTTCATGATTCTATAATAACTGAAGATTTTCGTAGGTATGGTTTCACTTCAGTAGGTTTAAAAGCAGAGATGTAACTTTGTAAAGAAACTTTTTTTTCTCGTTTTCTATAAAATTATCAAAACAGTGAGAAACCATTATATACAGAAACACAGACAGCATCTAATTTTGTGTTTTGATTCAAATCAGTATTTTAGAAGCCCTCTGTATGGTTTCTAAGGAGAAGAAAAATACCCGTGTACTTTCAAAACATTAAAATACACCCTTGAGATGAAAATTCGCCAACTCACTTCTTGTAAGGTTCCCTCAGCTCCCATTGAAATCAAAGGGGCACGTGCTTAAACACTTTCCAGGAGAGAGAAGGTTTCCTGAAATAGTCATAATGAAAAAGAATTATTTTTGGTCTACTTCCCAGTATTCCCCTAGAGTTACCGTTTTTATATTTTCCTCACAGCTTTAGTCTGGGTGAGATTTTGTGCCTGGAGTTTTTGAGCTATAAGGTTTTGTAGTCATTAAAGCCTACTTCTGCGTGGCATAACCTCCTGCTTTGCCAGATTGGTCCTAAAGAAGCAGAAAAAGAACATTGCTACAAGACCAAAAGCAATGCTTTCAGGAGACCGTGTGAGTATGTATGCATGAATGCCCCTAAAAGAGAACAGCTAATGTCTCAAAGTGAATTTTTTAACCTCTGTATACCAACTATAAAGCAGTAAATCTAATTCATTATAAAAAATCAGCATTCCTAGAATGAATGATACAGGAACAGTACTGCCACCTTGGTGCAGGAAAAAAATAATGTGATTTGTGTTTCTCTACATTGTTTGGATAACCTAGAACTACCAGAATTAAGTATGGTAATAACTTGGTAATTCACAGTAATTTCTTTTATCACTGTGGAGATGGCATTACAGAAGCAACACTGACCTATAATTTTTTTCATGAGTTCTGAAGTTATTCTCACTATATTTCTAATTACCCTTGCAGTTACCCAAATTATTTCAGAGCAGTCACTGAGATCATGCCAAAGCACCCTGGATCATCTTATTTTCCTGATCAACTGATTGAAAGGTCAGAACTGCCAAAAAAAGTTAACCATGATGTGACAAGCATGGCACATTGAAGAGGTAATTAGAACTTTCATCTGCCACTAGATAACTTTTGGGAATATGAATGTATGTAAACAGACAGAATTTAAAAAAAAAAAAAAAAAAGGGTGCAAAGCTGTTATCACTTTAGGCTGTTCATCTGTAATTAAAAGTGTAACAAAATGTATAGCAAAAAATAAAGATATTGAACAAAATACAAAGCAGCTACATTTGTTGCTTGACCTGGCTATTAGTGGCTATTATCATTAGTGGTTTATGTGCCCTGTCCACATCTGAGGGGAGAGAATTAAGTCTTGGAGGTTCAGGGAGTAGCTGGTGACGGTTTGATCCTGGATTTATTCCTTTTCTTCTGTTCCTGTGCAGCACATAAATGCCATTTCACATAGCTGCTTGCAGAGGAGTGAGCTGGGAACATCTTTCCTGGAATCTGCATCGAAGGCTGGGCCCGAAAGTGGGTGACCACACACCTCAGCATGGTCCCTTGGGAACAATGGGGAACGGGTAAAAGTTAATGTATCCCTAAATGCAGAAAAGACAAAAGTGTTTCGTTGGCTAAAACTGCCTTCTCTCCTGCGCGTTTTTTCTGCCAATGACTGCTAAACAAGGATAGGTCTCCTAGTTGCGGTAGCAAATAAAGAATGAATAAAGGGTTTCTACTGAAGGTGGTTCATGGCCACACCGTTAAGGCTGCATTGCTATTGTCACCTACACAACCTACCCTTTTGAATTTTTTCCAGTGTCTGGTTGAAGATCACCTTCTGTAGGACTGTTTTAATACTTTAGGAAAATATAATCAAATACTAAGTGTTTATATTCTCCTAGAAATTCATCTTCGTGACAGCCATTTGGAGAGGAAGTTATGTCTATCAAGGGGCTGATGGGGACATTCAGAGAAGACCATAAAGTGTTCCATCAGTTAATCTGCAAGAGTTTAATTAAATACTCAGTACAGATATTTATGGGTCAACATGTATCAGGAGAAACCAGTAGCATGAAGAACAGAAATGGTACACAAAAGGTCTGAGTCATGCTTCTTTTGTGTTTAAAAGGTTCCCATTTCATCTCTTCACCAGGTCCTTCTCTTTGCACCTTTCCACCCCAGTTCCTTCCCTCTTCCCACGACACGCAGAAATGAGTTTCAAGTTTATTAGAAACTAATCTAAAATTTCCCGAAAATGGGAGACATGTTTGCTTAAAACTTGGTGAATCTTTCGGGACTCACTTCGTTTCATCTGGAAAGCTACATGGTGCTCAGCATTTGCCTGTGAATCCCTGGGTAGGCCCTCAAGCTGTCCCCAGCCCTGCAGCCTGAAGGGTTCTAGTTTAGACATGCTCAGCAGGTAGCTTTGGAGATCCCCTGGCTCCAAGGGACCCTTCCAGTGCTCGTGACAGTGCATATTAACATTTAATATGGTGTGTATGTCATAGAAATTTGCCTATAAAAACCATAAGAGTATGCTTGCTGTTTCAACTACCATGCTTTGGTTAACAAGATGAAGGGATTCAGTACTTGCAAATTAAAGTGATTGTGTATTAGACAGGCTTAGCAGCACTATGCCTGTGATTTTGCTATGTGTTCACAGACTGACTTCATGCAACTTCTTTCAAGCACTTCTTCTGCAACCTGTGCTGCTTCATTCAAACTCTATAAAGGTGGCTATCGCCACCTTAAATACCAGGAGTAGTTAAAAAACCTGCAACACATGGCTAGTTTCATAGCTGTTACTTCCTAAGGCAGTCCCATTTTACGAAATACAGGCCTGTAGTGTTTGTATTTGGACATTTCTGACTCTTAAGATATAGATCATCTTTTAATACAAGTTGTCTCGCCAAGTCTTCTCCTCCCATACATGGCCACATATACCAGAACTTCCAAATAAAAATGTCAAAATATTTTTTAAGAGCTGTTTTTAAAAAAGATAAAATTACTTATAAAAAATCTGCTGGATTTCATGAAAATGAGAAAGAGACAGATGTGTGCAATCCCCTACATCTCAGGAAGCCAGAGACACTGCTTTGTAAGCCATGTGGAATACCACTGACTTAGTTTTACCGACAATGAGAGTTGGTTTTCTACAAGAAATTCCTTTCAAGAAAGAAAAGTTTAAGCAGTTTGGTCTCAGTTCTTATTTAGAACAATGAAGCTTTAAAACGCCCTCTGCCTCCAAAGCCTGCAATCCTGTCCAGGAGAGGAGTCATCCATGAGTGGGAGATATTCACTAGGGAGCAATAAATCACAAAAGTAATAGCTTCCGCCTCCTGTGTCCTGAGCCATTCCTGGAAAAAAATCTGTTCCAGGCAATCCTAGTGTGTTGTACCGGCCTAGCAAGGCTGATTGCTGATGTTGTAAATTAGAATAGCCATTATACTTCCCTAATTCATGCTAGTCTCCTAGCAGCCCCTGAATCAAGAGGTCACAGCACTGACTGAACTGAGTCTTTCTCTTTCCTTTGAGTGTCTTTTCACATTTGCTGAACAGACTATGCTGGATGTGTGTTTTGTCTCATCCTCCAGAGAAGCCAAAAATATTGCATCGGTCAGACATGAACCAGGATATTTGCATTTTGTGTATGAACTTGTTTTATTCACCACATAACTGGTTGAGATCATCACACAAACATGCCTGAAGCTGACTCTTTTAGTTATTTTTCCTTATAGCAGTTCCAGTAATTTAAAAGATTATAGTGCAGGCTATGAGAAGAATGTTACAGAATTAGTTAGTGTCTCTATACATGGGGAATTTATGTAGCCTATGACATGCTGAGGCTTTTTTTTTTTTAATATACTAAATATTTTGCAGCTTAATATCTCATACATAATGTGAGAACATATGAGGGTCATTCTCGAAGAATGCAAATACATATTGCTACCTAACAAATTATTTTCGGGAGTTGAAGTGGGGTTCTTGTTGAACTTCACACACAGGGTTACCCAAGTTCTTTTGTCTGTGGCACCTTACACATTTCCTCTCACAGATTTTTCGTACTTCACTTACCACCAAGCAATGAGTTTTCCCCCTGATTTTCTCTTGTGGAATTGTAAACATGAATCTGGGAAAAAAAAATCTGTTTGTTAGACAAGGTGATAATGAAACTCAGTATTGCAGTATCCCATTGAGTGTATTGATTACTAATACTACCCACTCACTGTAGAGTGTCATACAGTGGCTATTAAAAATTTCACAAGTCTCAGTCTAATTATATGGTCTTTGATTTTTCAAATACAACAGAATTTTAGTGACAGTTGCCCTACTATTGTAGCCCTTTTAATTTGCTTTAGGATTTAGATTTTGTACTTCTTGATCAAAGGAAACTTTCCTTTATATTTCATAGAACAACAGGTTGTGTAGGAGGTAGTTCTTATTCTGGAAAACAATCTTTATTTGCAAAAATATAAAATTCCTATGAAGTCTTTGATGTCACAAAACTTGTATGAACTTTGCTCAGTTTAGACAATTAATTTAATAGGAAAAGTTAAATTTAAAAAGCATGGTCAGATAGTTAAAACGTTAAACTTAGCTTACAACTTTTATATTTATGATAGGGGCTCCGAATTTGTGATCTGCAACTGAGTCATGATGTATATGTGCCTCAGTTTCTTGATCTGTAGTGAATAAGTCAAGGAAAGAATTTCTACACATTTCATAGGAGTATTGAAGGGCCTACTATTACCAAAGCTCAAGCCCATAATCCAAAAATCAGCCTGACCTTGTGTTTTGCCCAGTATGGTTTCAAAGTTGTGGAAAAAAAAAAAAAAAAATCTGATTCTGTACCTACAATATGCAGAAATGAGTTTCAAGTTTATTAGAAACTAATCTAAAATTTCCCAAAAATTGGAGACGTGCTTGATTAAAACTTGGTGAATCTTTCAGGATTTAGAAGACAGAAGAGTAGGTGAGAGTGAAACAAAAGGTTAAAACCTCAGAATATTATCTGCTTTATGTTTATCACAAAAAAATACAAAACAAAAATCATAAATAAAGTGGAAAGCTGTCCTCTCAATGCTAGGTTACCTTGTATGATGCTTCAGCATATGTCATATGCCTTAGAGTCACAAGAAGTAAAAAACAAAAGTAACTAGTTAGTCTTGGAAATCATCAGTTTCGTATAATTATTTTGATTGGACTCATCCCAACTATGAGTTCACGTATGCGTTTCGCTAACACTACCTAATATATAATGTTAGGTTATGTATTGCAATAAAACACTGACTGGATAGAAATCTTTAGCTAATTCAAATCCCCACCGACCCAAGCAGGGCTATGTTTCAACTTCAGTTCTTTCATGTCTCTTTTCACTCTTGGATGTCAAAATGTGTTGGAAAAGAAAGCACAAGACATGCTCTCAACACTTCTGGGTGAAATAACCTGTTATACATTACGTAGAGAGTCACCCGTTTACTTACATACAAGTCTACAAACTTGTGTTAACCTCATAAAGGGATTAATTCCTCCAGCTTGGTAAACAGAAGGCAAAGAGTTAAACTCCTGTTATCCCTAGCCAGAACATCTGCAGCTGCTACCTGAAATACCGCGTTTGTGTTTAATAGTTATTGGGAGAGCCTTTCAAAATATAGGCTCATGTAATGGATTCCAGATGCCTGATTCCCTAGAGGGTAGGCAGAAGGGAAACAACATGAATTTCTCCTATATAGATTTTAAGCCATCGAAGATCTGTTGCTTGTGGTTGAGCTTTACGTTGCCAGAAGTTCACTGATTTTTTTGGACTAGCTGGTCAAAGGGAATCCTGGTTTTCTGCTAAAGAGTAGGTTCCAGATCCAACTTGTGGTATCTGTCTGCTGCCAGGTAACTCCTGGACGGTCCTGGGCTTAACCACAAAACTTTGGGCATCAGTCATTGCAGGAAAACAGGACTCTGCGGAATCTGGAGGATGGACAGAATTTCCTCCATACCAATTGTAACAGGAGCATCAGAAGTGCTGTTTTTAAGGGGTTATTCCTTTCATGTGCATTACAGAAGTGAAGTAATATATAATTTTAAGAAATAGGCAGGTTTTTTTGTCACCTTCTGGTAGTGTTCCAGCAGCATACATTCCATGTCTGTGCCCCCTTATAGATTAGGCACTAAAAACCATGAAAGGGAGTCTGTTTTATCAGAACGTGTTGATCTTCACAGACTTTAGCCTGACTTAGTAGTGTACAACAAGAAGCTGAAACTAGAATTTCAGCTGCTAAAGTTGATCGGAAGTTTGAGGGCACGGTTGAAAGAAAGAGTTGGAATGAGGATGACATCAACAGAAAGAGCTAGGTGTAAGTTTTATACAGTCTTGAGTGAGGATTTTCTGAATACTTTTTACTCAACTTTAACTTTCACTAAAAAACCAGGCACTTTAGGTTTAAAAGAAGCTCGTTTTTTAAATGAAGAAAAATAGGACAAGTCAAAAATACAACATAAATTCTTACTCACACTTGCCTAGATCCTGGACTCCTCAGACTCTGCTGTATATCCTGGAGGTGTTTCAACCTTGAGAAAATTTAAAGTTGCTTCAGAGATATCCTGAGATAGCATACAGTTCCTAATCCTGGTGCAAACAAGGACAAGTCCTTCAGATTTTTGGAGATTTGTCTGCATTCGCGTGCTCTTGCCTTTCCTGAGAATTACTCGAAGTCATTGAAAAGGTAGAATTCCACTTTTACTAAAGGAAGGCTCAGGTAGCCAATTCACTGTAGGGATGTAAACCCTAAGTGAAGATGTTCTGTATGTAAACATGTGATTTCACGTTTTTATAAAGTTCTTAAAATTGTGTGCTTTGTGCTAGATGGGCAGGCTCTAATGCCCATCAATCTTTAGAGAAAATAGGCATCATTAGAGAAACAGAAATATATCTTCAGTGCAGTCAAAGGCATCCTCAAGAATTTAGATGTTCGCAATGCCAGAGATTTATTTGGCTGAACATAGACTCAAGCATCAATTTCAAATACAAAAAAAAAAAAAAAAGATTTCTCCAGCTGTTGCTGCATCTGTTATCAGGACCTGCTGTCATGCCAGTGAATGCATTTAAGCAATTGTTGCAAGAATCAACCTTTAGTTTTTGTGGCTACAGGAAACAGGGATCCTTTGGAGGCTGTGAGACATTAATCTTTTGATGTGGAATTTCAAAAGTGTATTTAAATCTTAAAGGAAGATAGGATACTAGAATTTCAAAATCAGACTGGGGAAAAAATACTGCAGTGCTAAAATAAGGTGCAAGTGAATGTGTCTGGAAACTTAAAGTCAGTATTAGGAAAATTTATGTAAAGTCACTTCGAGAAATAGAATGACAGACCTTGAGCAGAGAAGAAAAAAAGTCATATGTGTAGTTTGGCATGTGTCACTGATTTAAATTTACAGCTGTTTATTCTAGGTGGCCAAGAATTCTCAAAGGTTTTTGTACAATGTATTAATGTTTCTTGACATATATACCATTCTCACAAATTCTATCTTGGAGCACTATGTGAAGTGAGAAGTAAAGAAGTTCTCTGAAAATATAAGTAACTTGATAATTGCCTGTGGAGGTATGAAGTCCACCTTGTAAAAGTGTAAAATTTTGTCTGAGAAAAAAAACACCTTTAAATATATATATTTAAAATAAATACAAAATACTTTAAAAACAGTTACGTTTTAAAAGAACAACTTTCTGTGTTACAGTTTTGGAAAAAAAAAAAAAAATTGTAGAAAGGAGCAGCGATACACAGTATATTGCAAACCTCCTATAAAAGTCTTTAACAGCCTGGGTAGCTTCCATGCTTGCGGTTGTTACAGAATCTTTCGAACTGCTCAATCAGTAAAGAATATCAACACAAACAACCTCTTCAGTAATCTGCTTTTCAGAACTGTTCTTTCATTATCGGTTTACCTTTTGGTGTTTTTCTTACTGTATGTTCAATGTTCAAACAAACATAGTTTCACAGCCATCATAAAAAGCCATCAAGTATTCCAAGCTGAACAAATTGGTTTGCACCTGCCCAACCTGGGCAATTCTTATTTTGATACATTCTGTATTAAAGCAAAATCCACCAATAGAATAGTTTGAGGAGAAATAAAAAGTCTTATCTTTTAGGGAGGCCTAAAAGACCAGCTATAGCAGTGGTAAAATTTATGTGCCATGATTTAATTTTAAAAAAACATTGTCTTACACTTTCAGTACTAGATTTTAAGCCAGAGAGTCTTCTGAAGAGATAGATATCCAGATAATAAAACCACTATTACAGCTGTTCTTCCCATGCAGTTATTTCTGCATCTTAATACTTTATCTGGGGATTGAGCCCCAGCCCCCCACATCCCACTTGCACCCCTCCACCCCCACCATGGTGCACTGTCCATATATCAAATAAACTGATAGCCCTACTTCCAAGAAGATGGCTGCTATCTGTTAAGAGCAGAAAGCACAAGAGTACAAAGAATCGTTATCAAAGCGTTTACATGTAACAGACCTTTCCCTTTCCTCTTTCCTGGACTGTCCCTTCATCACTGAGGTACTGCTTTCTACCTTATTTTTACTCACTTTCCTCTTAAAGTCCAAATTCTAATCAGCATCTTTCCTTTTGAAAAGGAAAGTGGAATGTAATTTCCTCTGGAGATTGTAAAACTATCTTTGCTGCAGAATTGGTACAACGCATTTCTATCTTCTAGAAACAGTTGCTGCCCTATTTCAGACTTCTCAATCTGACATTAAAGAAGTGACAGGTCCTAAGGTTTTCCTAAACATGTACACATATGTGCAATATAGCTGTATGCTTAGCTGGACACTTCTTTGATGTGCATGCGATATTGACTTAATCTACTTAATCCAACATTCGGTAGCTGTTTATCTTTGTGGGTTTAGGGCAGATTTGGAGTATGATTACTACAGAATTAGTAACTTTACTGGTAACACTTTTCCATTCATTTTGAGTAAAATGAGAAACCCTACTTTTCAGGAAGTGAAGGGTTTGTGTTTCTTACTTTCTTACTATTGTGCTGGTGTTTCAAATGGGAGGTTGCACGTCCAGAAATCCTAAACCAATGATCAAGAAAATGGTATGGCATATAAAACTACAAATGGCATGTTCTCCTGCTGCAGTTGCAAAACATCTAGTCTAGTTCATAAAAGCTCAGTGAACACTTTGGAGCATGGAAAACGGTATATGTAATTCTGGCTTTCCTCAGTGGAACTCCAATCTGGAATGGGGTTTTTGGGTACTACGGCCAAATAAGGTGAAAGACACAAATAATATGAGTATTGCTTTCCTTTGTAATGAAATGGGGATCCCCACTGTACTACCAAATGAAGGATACCTGCTTTACCATACATTAGTTTGCCTTCAGTTGTCGGAGTTAAAAACACAAAAACTGAAAGGTAACGAATATTAGACTTTGTTCAGAAATCTGTTGTCCTAGGCTGTTTTGAATTGGTGCAGAGAAACTGCAAAGTATATGCTGTGCAGCTGTAGCAGTTTTCAGTTATATTTAAAAAACATCAAAGGTAACATGTCTTGTATTTCTCCTTTGGACCTGGAAATTGAAATAATAACAATGAGATGTGCTTCTTTAAACTTTATGCATGGCTGGGCTCCCTTATTATGGAAGCTTATTGTTGATGAATAGGTTAAGCACAGTTGAAAATTAGCCTTTCCTCCCCAAGAGCTTATTTGACTCAAGATATTTCTCAGATTTTTAAAGGTACACTGATTTTCTTCAGCACTTGAGCAAACAATCACAGGTACTTACAAATAGTCAGTGCAAACATAAAAATTTGCCATTTCATTTTGCCCATTTTCTTTTCTCTCTTGCGTCTTGGAAAAACGTGCCACTCTGGTTTTCTCTAACAGCAGCCTCAGAAGTGTTCCTGCTTATTGTGCCAAATTCTTCATGGTTGGTATATCTTTATAAGACAGAAACACAGCATAATAATTCTATTTTTAAATAGAACAGATTTTCGCAGTGTTACAAACAACACAATAGCACAAGCTCTGTGCTTGATTGTGTTAATTATATGAACATTTCTAAAACAAATTCCAATCCTTACATAAAATATGCACGTGTCTCTGTCTTCTTTAACCCCTGTTCATTAGCTCTTCGTTTTTTTGGTGTTGACTGCTACTAAAGACCTTTCCTAGGACTTACATTCAGAACTTTAGTTGGCCAAAGAAACAGTCCCACCATAACGAAGCTGGTTATGAAGCAAACACTAAACATTTTGCCTTTATAGTACATTCATCTATCACATGCCAATCCTAGCTGTCTGATATGCGTTCCTTTAAATGCTCAGTCTTTGTGTGCAGAGAGAAACAATTCCCCGAGGAACACAGTGCAAACAGTACCATCCACAGGTAGCTCCTGCCTTCTGCATTCATGGTGTAAGGGGAAGTTGCACGCTTTCTTCAAAATTGGAGGTGCACCTTGGTCTTTGAGCCCTATCCAAGACCAGCATTTCTTCTGAAACGGTTTTCTTTTGTGTGTTACTGCCAGACACAGAGAGAGGAGTTGCGTGGGTAATGAATGGTTAATCCAGTGATATTCTCTGCAAGGAGCAAGAAATGTAGGAACTGGTGTGGAGGAACAAAGCTTCTCTGTACACTGAGACTTAAGTGCATCCTGTGATAACAGTGGTAGGTTTGAGGTCCAAGGAGAAATAAACTCATTATTTCTAATACAAACAGGAATGGTGACCATCTCTGTGTCTCTCATGGCACAACTGAAAGGGTCAGTTTCTCTGAGACTCTTATTTTCAGAAGAAATTGTCTTCATTTTATTATGAGCAGAATCCATTTCTGTATTCACAATGTGAACATCCAATAGAGAGAGAGATACATTTTGATTGCAAGCAGCTGTTGCCATCTGATCAGGGGATGTACTGCAAGTATTTTAGCAAATGTTTCTCTTCCTTCTCTTTTTCTCCTAAGACTCTGACAAAGTTGATGCATGACTGGGAAATCTATTCATACGTGAAGAAATTCCCCATGTCAGCCCCCAGAGAGCAGGTAGTACTATTCTTAAGCATGTACATCAAGCGGCACCTGTTAGAGTTTAAACTTTGTTCTCTAAAACCTTTACTAGATGGAGTGGCAACAGAGGTGTTTGATTTAGACTCTGAAGCTTGGAGGTGACGAGGAAGTTCGGTCCCCATTGACTGAACCTGAAACCAAAAGCTCGCTGTCAGAGTGAAGCTAGACCTTCATTATGTCTTTCCCTAGGTGCTCCACTGAGAACAGCAGTGTTTAAATTGGTGAGATGTGATACTACCCCAGAAACAGGCTCTTTAGAAGTATCATTGAGTGCCAGAAAATATTTTCTGCCGTAGGCCAAGGAGAACAAAAGAGCCTTAATCTCTTTGTGGGAGGAGAAGAAATTGTTTAAGCAAAGTCCCTGACTCAGATCTGTAGGGAAGAGAGCAATCTAGAGTGACAGAAATCTTAATCCCTGGTTTTAATTTCATTTGTTGCTTTCTTAACTATGCCTGTGAAAACAGTGGGGCAAAAACTTGTTCCACTTCATATTGTTACTCATCAACATGAATAAGGTCAGAAGGGTGTGAACATTGCCATTACACTATGTATACATATATTTTATATATATACCTACTTCCTAAATGCTGTTTCTGTATATTATATCTAAATCCAGACCCAAATTCTACCTTTGTATATGCTCAGGTTCTCATTCCAAGGTAAAAATCAACTCCACAATTGCCTAGTTACTATGTACTTTAAATAGGAAGAAAATCATAAAACTTTCTTGCACAGAAAGAGTGCAGTTTTTGATTTGTTATGTACAGCAGAGTCCAGCAAGGTGCTGAATATCTCCAAGACAGGTCTGCAGTGTGCAGCTCCCAGCAGGTCCAGCAGAGACGGCAGGTGCTGACCTCTTCCTATAAAACACTCTATATCATCCAGAATACTGACTGAATGGAAAAGGCAAGCGTGCAGTGGCTCACTTGATGTCCCTAGGCAGTTCGCTGCAAGATTAATTTCAAGTTTTAACGAAAATAAGCACTAATGATCTAATGTATTTTTTAATTAGAAGATGTGCAGTCTTTCAGCACATTCCACTTGAGCCCTGGGTGACTGAAAAGCAAATCAGAATAATCACCAGTTAATACAGAGATAGTCATTCTGATTAGGAAATTGCAGAGCTTCATACTGCATACCATAAACACCGTATCCTAATTTTTCTAGTAATTTGTGGTGAAATACTGTAAATACACATAGGATATATATAACAATGCCATTATCATGACACCTACATCGTTAATAGGAAACAGTCCATTTAAAAAATATATGTGTGTGTGTACAATACTTGTGCATCTGTTAATATGACTGATTCAAGGTACAGGCTGGATCATGATTCCTTGATCTGCACATGTAACTTCCATTTACTTCAGCACTTCGAAGCTGATTTCCACGGTAGATTCCTCCAAGTATAAGGTGTTATACCCACTTCTTCTAGAAGTAAAAGCTACCCATGCTTTCACGTGCTTTTTTTTTCATCTGCTCTCTCTCACTTTCTCATCTTGAATCATTCACTGTAGAAGCTTTTCCCCTATGGCTTCTTCTTCGTACTCTTCATTTCTTTTGCTCTTACGCTGCTCAGAGGATACTAAGAGGTTGAGAGTGTTTGTGCTTATTAGATTTAGCCATACAGAACAATATTGCTTGTTAATAAAGATCCCAGGCAGCTCTGAAGTATAAGATTATTTCTGGGATTTAGTATTAAAAACCCTAATCCATTTGTCTTCGGTAGCTGTGCACTAACTTAAAGTTCCACAATAAGTATTTTCAAATGTTTAAAATTGTACAGCCTAGTAAACTCTCTGATGGGTTCTTTATCACCTTGGATAAACTAGGAAGTTTTTTTGTCATGAGATCAAAAGATATTGAGCACGTTTAATGGAGTTTCACAACAGCACAATAACAGCAACAATGATGATGACAATGACAACAAAGAAATTTAGTAATAAATACAAAACAAAGGAGAGAAGAAGCAATATAAAAATCATAACAGGCTTCTAGGGCATCAATTTAAGAGTTTTAGGGAAACAAACAAACAAACAACAACAAAAGAAAACAAACAACCAACTTCTAGTCTCCTCTTCCTACATGCAACATTTTTACTAAAGATTGGAAAATAAATATGCAGCTAAATACCATACCTCACAAAAGTGATTTTCATGCTATGGAGACAGCAGAGATCAGTGTATCGAGTGTGGACAGTTCTAGTGTCTGAATAACCTCCTTTAAAACAAAGTTCAACGCAGCATGAAAGAGACCACTCTCAAGAAAAATTAGGAGAAAGTGACATACGATGTTGCATGGCTTGATATATGTCTAACTGGAAATGAAACCATTAACCAGGAAGCTTTCATGCAAGAAAATATCTATAGTTGCAGTCTATATATAGTTTGAGCTCTAACTTTGTTTCCTTTTTACCAGGAAATACTTTTTATCTGCTGTTTTATAGAGACAGTACAATAGTTGGTTAATATTTAATGCAGCATGAACTATTTAATGATAAACTTTATCTTGTGCACTTGGGCTGTTGTGCTGCAGAAGATTCCCTTTGATTTTCTCTGCATGACAGGGTTCTAGAAAAATAAGTGAAAGTCCCCGTTTTTCTTGAAAGAATAGTTTTAGCTGACTGCCCTTTCAACACAGTGCTTGAAAATGTAAACCAATATACAGTAGGCTATTTCAGTTACTGCATTTTTCTTACAGATGGCTAGAGAGAAGGGGAATAGGCCAATAAATGACTTATACAAAAACAGGTACAAATGAATGTGCATACGCTCTTCAGCCAGAAACCGTTTACATTTTCAGTTAACCTAAAGCAATCTTCCCAGTTACTTCTCCAAATCTGTAGGCTGCATCTTTGCTTTGTGAACAAGAATAGGTTACATTTTTGTGGGGGAGGATGGACATGTTTTGCAGGCTCAGACAGGCTCTGAATACTAACTGATGGGTGCAACATATATATGCGTTTTGCGAGACTATCTTTTATTATCCATTTGTCTGCAAAATTATGTTCTCTCCTCACATGTCATGGCACACTCTGCAGTGTTTCTGAAGACCTGGATTTGATATTTTGTTCTCATGAGGACAGGATAGTTATGGGGGACCGGAGAATCCTTGGGGAAAATACAGGCGTATCAGAATATTTCTGTTTAGGCTGATGATGAAGGGCATAGCATTGTGTCATTAATGTTGTTTAAACCGTACATTTTCCATTTCTGAAAGGAAAAATTGTCATCTTTAAGTAGTGCAAATTGAAGCTACTCGTGATGTCTTAATTTTTTTCTGTGCTACTTTATGGATTTTTAAAGTCTGAAAATATTATAACATATATACGCTAATATTTATCTTAATAAAATATTGATAACATGGAAGTAATTCCCGTACTATCAACACCAACATAAAGCCATCAAAACAAAGTAATGGTCTGTAAACAAGTACTTCAGTTCTTCCCATTCAGGAACGGCATGAGGGCTCCACTGGATCCGGAGCTTCCCAGTAAATTATTTCTCTCCTCTGCATTGTGCTATCTTTTCCAGCTTTATGACTTTATTCACAATCCTCCTCAAGGCCTGATGCTCCTTGCCATTTTTACTCATTGAGCCAGTCATATGCTGTAACATCTCCTTTGCTACTGCTAGCAACCCCAAAACATGCCTGTGCCTGAAGGTTGCTTTTCATGTTTAATGAGGTGCTGTGATTATACTGGGATTTCTAGTGTTTGCCATGATGTTAAAGAGTCACCTTGTCTGACATTGTAAATGAACTGTATTTGCAAAGTAAATATTTTCTCAAAGGTTTCAATTCCCAAAGAGCAAATTTGAATCTGCCCAGTGTTTAGATGCACTTGAATGTAATTTATGATTAGTCACTGAACCACGTGCACTATTCTGCAATATAATTCAAACTGAGGGCCAAAATTTTAGCTTCTGCTGTGTATCTTGACTAAGCTATGTAATTATAGTCACCTAGGTGATACCTGATTACTGTGACATTTATCTCATTACCAACTAATGGTGACCACAAAACTTGCATTCTGTGCGTGTACCAATCACTCCACATTCAACAGGCCTCTGGAACCTAAAGTTTGCCGCCTGTTAAAAAGAACATGATGGAGATGAGACCATTGGGATGGGTTATATAAGAAGTACATCCAAATCCCCAGCGCTGATCAGCCTTGGAGCAGGATGGTGTAGCTGGCTGCTGGTCAGGGAACCCACACAAAGGGTGCAAGTAGGGGGTGATGGCCCACACAAAGAGGTGTCATCCAATTTCCCCACCTGTCAAATGAGGAAAAGTAATAGCTTTGTTCACACTGCCATTGTGAAATAAAGACAGTTGCTTGTAGAGTATTTGGAAATCCTCTGACTGAAGATACTGTAAAAATGCAAGATATTTATTATGTCTACAAATTGTATGTACCTGTGGCCTTGGCTTGCACAGAATAAAAATGATGTGTTACTAGCGCAGGCAAATCAACCAGTTTTAAAGGTGTAAAATAAACAAGGCAAGCTGTCTTTAATGTATGCCAAAATAATTTTGTTTCAGTCTGATTTTGCTCTCTACTTTCAAATGGGTAGATTATGTGACTCTGTAACCTTTTATCCCCCTGAGGTATCTGTCTTCTTAGCCTTCCTTCTCAAAGCATTTAGGGTTGGAAACTTTTCATTTGATAGACAATCTAGTCTCTCAATTCGTTATTTTCTTCATGAAAAATACTTGATTATAAAAATAGTAAGTGATTTATTGTATTAGTAAGTGGTACATTACTTTTTCCTTGTTGAAAAAACTGATCAAAAGTATTTGGTTCCATGTTTTTGTAAATTTGTCCCTTGCCCTGAAAAATCACTGAATTACCGTTGACTCTAATGTGTAATTACCAGGNTTTTAAAAAATGTGGCAATGTAGTGTAACCACTGCTTTCACTCTGATCAGGCCTGTCTACAGATTACCACCATGAATCTATTCCCATCAAGACTACAAAATGACCTTCGGTAGTCCCTCAGTTATGTTTGTGAAGAAGCCCTTCTCAACATCTCTCTGCAAGCACAAGAAGCCCTTAAATTCCTTTGTGCCAATGTCAACAGGTGCGTCTTCCGGTTTTCAAATTTGCTGTACACGACACAGATTACTTTTGGTACGATTATAAACAAATCACCACCTGGTTACATTGCTACCGACATAGACATTGCTGAGAGCAGTGAAAACAGGAGCACTCAGGAGCAGGGTGTGAATGGGACCAGAAGGAGAAGGTGGTTACACACCTTCGAATGGTAGCTGCCGTGCCGCTGCCTCTGTAAATTGCTCCCTTGGTCGACAACTTGCGAGTGTTTGGTTATATTTTTGCAAACATGGAGTCCTGTACTGTCACTACTTAGCATGTGACACAAGCAACTGCAAACCAAAGAGCACAAGGAGCACACTGGTTTATCAGGACACTTCTCTTAAGCAGTCCTTCCGCTTACCAGCCTTGGCAAAGAGCCTCACTACATATTTCATATCATGACCCCGTACATGAAACACTGACAGAAATGGACATTTCTGTTTAAAGATAGTATCAGCATTCCTTGGGTAGGCTCTAAATCTTAAAAAGCAGCTCAGCGTGTTGTTTGCTGAATGATACTGCCTGTTCGTATGTTTCGACACAGAGTAGACCTTGAAAACACAAACTGTTTACCTGTGAGGTGTTTTAGGCGTTTAGGTGCTTCACAGAAATAGTAAACTTGACAGGATATACTCTTTCATATGTTTGAATTGAAACACTGTTAAATTATTTTTAAAGGGAATAGAGAAGCACCAGAGGCCCTGGGAACCTCTGGATTTTTAAGCCTCTGATATCCTTTACTACGTGCCACCAATGTTGCCTTTTTTTTCGTATATCTAAATAACTCCTGAAACGAAAGAGATTGAAAACCGAAGGGGGAGGAGGTTGTGCGCAGTTCTGAAACATCTCCTGTTTCTCCTTCAGGAGACTCACGCTCCCTTTGCGCAGCTGTCGTTTTCAGTGTGCTACTAGGGGAAACTGCAGCTGAATTTTTGGCATGCAGCAGAGGCAGTGGACGGAGAGCCGCTGGAGGAGTGTCAGGGTGCCTAAGCCCGCATTGCCATGGTTGCAGATTGTGTCTGCATTCCCGCTTCTGGCAGATGTGCAACTCCGTCTCTCTGTCCAAGTTTTGCTGTCAGCTTAAGGATTCAGCAGTTCCTGGGTGTTTCAGTTGTGATAAAGTTGTGAAAGGGCTGTGTATAATAGGCTCGTCTTCACCCATCGATCCCTAAACACGCAGTAAGGATCAAGGCTACCAAAGTCCGTATTTCCATTCCTTGAGACTGAACAATGTCCAGGGGCTCCACTAGATACTGTTACACAGACATCCAAAGACAACTTTTTCTTTTTTTCTGTTGTTTCCCAGTAGACTACAGCCTTTTGTCCCTTTCTTCTGGGAAATCTGTCTTAGTGCTTATTCTGGCTCCAGGATCAGGGTGCATGGGATTTCTGCTCACAAAGTGATTTGTACGAGTTAAGAGCTAGCCCTGGCACCAACATGTCTAAACACTCTTTAGTTTCCTTGACTTTTCTCATCATTTAGATTATGCAAATTCAGGTTCTACAGACTTTCTTTAGAGCCACAAATTTATGCAAATATTTTTCTCTTTCTGGGAGTTAGCTGTTTGGTTTTAGTGTCCATCTTCCTCAGATTTTCCATTCATCTTTCGCAATTCATCGTGAGAACTTGGGACTGCCTTGCAATCATTAAATGTATTGCTATAGACACTAGACAAACACCACTCCGAACAAAAGCAAATCCAAATGCTAATCCAGTGTGCAACCTTAGGATGTTAGTACTGGTTTTCAAGAGTACCTCAGTGCTTCAGAGATGGAATGAAACTTTGGGGGATTTGGGGTTTGTTTGTTTAGGTGTTTGGTTTTTGGTTTTTGTTTTGTTTTGGGGTTTTTTTTGTTTTGTTTTTAGGAAGGGCTCCCACATATTCTGCCTGTGGGATAAGAGTGCAGTGTTTGAGCATTTGACAGTTTAAACAAAGCTCCTTCCTCATTGCGGAGTGCAGCAGCACTTAGCAAGCATAGACAAGAAAAACATTTTCTGCAAAGCTCTTTTTTTTTGCTGTAGAAAAGTTGACTCCGTGATTTCGCTGTTAAGATGCCAACATAAGAAACCCTATAGAAGTGGGTCTAAATGCTTTTCCCTGTCCGTGTCTTATGGTCCATCAGGACTGTTTTATAATAGATAACAACAACCTGTTTTCTGTTCAGAGACAATATAACAATATCTATTATACTGCAGTGAGATCAAACCTCAAGTGGTGGTTTTAATGAGCATAGTTCTTACTTTACTGGAGTCAAGAAAATCCCTGCAGAAGTTTCTGGAATTAAGTGCTTTCTTATTCATGTGTGTCCCTGCAGTACTGAATAGTAGAAATGTCTTTTAATTATGGAATTTTGCTGCTGCTTTTTTTTTTTTTT
>VWYH01009671.1:294950-395716 GCA_013399365.1 Pampusana beccarii | reverse complement strand
AGAGGAGAGGAGAGGAGAGGAGAGGAGAGGGAAAACTCTAGCCAACGTACCCAGAAGAAAAACTTGCTTCTGACCTCAAAGCTTGGGAATCAGTTCAGCTCTGCACATTCTAGTAAGCACCACTTTAATTAAGACATAAACTGCAAAAGGCATATAGTTCATAATTTATGTCCAAGTAGAGCCACTGAGAGCTTCACAAATATACGGAGGAGACAATAGAGCCCAAAATTTTTGTATATGGATGAAATATTCTTTCATGAATTGAATTTCAGTCAGTCTGGCCTATTTTTGAACCATTTACAGTAAATTTTATGGCTTCAAGTACTTCTGCTTAGAGAACTCAAAAACAGCTGTAATTTTTTTAATAACGTTTGCAGTGAATTGCTCCCAAAAGGAAATGAATTAGTTTTCCCCACTTGGAAAATATATAAAACTAGATTGAATTCCTTCATTTATAAAAGCAGATATAATTCATGCTTTAAGTTTTACTTACAGATTAGGTATGGAACTATTGAAGGTTCCTTGAACCAAGTCATGGCCTTTTAAGAGGTCATCTCTGGCACAGTTGGTCCTAATGAATTCATAAAAATCAGTGCTGTTTAAAGCTATTAATGCTTTAAAATGATCCTGGCAATATTCTTCCTGCTCAATGCTTCATTAGTACTATTGTGTCTTCATGTGCCAGTGGTCATCAGACCATACCCCTAAGCCATGACACATAAGAAATTCTTAGTGAGAGAATTCAGAGCTTGTAATAAGATGTCCTAGATACATTTAAGATATTGATTAGTGAAGTTCATCACTTCTCACTTAGCATTGCATGGGTTTTTTACCTGGGCTCTTTTATTATCATTTTTCTTCCATCACTTAACATAGGTTTAAAATGCATTTGTTGTCTTGCCTGTAATCAAAATGTTTATGTCTATTTGGAACCTACTATTAGATATACTGATCTCCATACAGAAGATCAAAACATCATTAACAGAATACGCCCAAAGGGTTTCTTTCATGAGTTTCCTCTGGATTACCCCTCTAGAGATTGAAACCTTCATCAGTACCAAAGGAAGAGTTTGCTTCCTTTGCATTATGTTTGCATAAAAGACCTGTGTTCATACCTGACTTTAAATGGTACTTTTACCACCTCTATCAAAGGGGTTTTGGCTGGCTCCATAGGGGGATGAAATCCCTCCTTCAATGACACACAGCTGCACAGGAAGGGAGGGAGCACCCCTGGCCCCTTCCCCAAAGTCAATGACTGGGACACCAAGAGCATTTGCCCTGCCTGGCCACATAGCAAAGATGTTCAGGTCAGCTTTAGTGTTCAGAGACAGGTAGAACGGCAGGAGGATACTGGAAATAAAAAAGTTCTCCATGCCTGTTCATCATAGCATCCTGACTAACATATTGTGTGTTTTGATCCTATTGTGCAGTATTTGTAGTGCATGAGGAAGACACTGTCCACCTGAGTCTAAACATTGTTCTAGAGTACCCTCATTTAACTCAATGTAAATGAATTAAGGATTTAGAAGGTCCATTTTATATTATGTTAGCTTACAATATAGAAAATGAAAATGTTACATTTTCAACTTCATAAACGTTTTAGGGAGCCATCTATCAAGTGCAAGCTGGCAAATTGTTTGGCTCAGCATGTGAGGGCAATGAGTTTATCTCAGCATCAGTGATTGAACTGGTGGTTTGGGACTGATTATTCTGGGCAATCCATTTGCAGATTTAAATGAAACAAGTAATTTGTGACTTAGGGAGAGGGAGCAACATCAATGATGCAATTCCCTACAGCAAAAAATAAGTTAACACAGAGGCAGTGAACTTATCCTCACTTTACTGGCCCACACAATGGCAGAAAAAACACTAATAAAGTCTAGGTGACTGTTGTATTTTGAAGCAAACTCCAAAACAACTATTAAGATTTGTAACATGAAATTAAAGGTAGGTTTCTTCAAGCAGAAATAAAACACAAGTCCTTTTTACATTCCCATCCACAAGATTTGTGTTTTGAAGTGTGGCAAAACTCACTTGCCCAAGTTATTAATGAATGAGAACATCCTTGACAATGGGATTAAAACGTGAAAAAGGCAGTGATAAGGAAGAAGATGTTAATTAATGGTATATATTCCTCAGAATATATTGCTTTTTTACATCAACATTATAAATATTTGAGTAACCTCTTGAGGCAATCATCCAGAGACTGTTTGTAAAAGCAGTAACTTAAAAAAAAAATCTGAATAAATGGCTATACTAAGTGGAGCGGGAATGTGTAATTGTAAGCCAAAGGTCAGTAAACCTAAATACAGTGCATTGTTCAATCCTTCTGTTGTGCTTTACCAAAATTCATATCATTATTCCATAGTGATTGTTTTTGCTAGGAGATTAAAGTACAGTTGATCTCCTCTTCCTTCCAACATTCAGTTCGAGATTTTAAATGCCAAAATGCAGTCAGCTATTAGATTGAATTACACTGTAAAGGGTATTAGTTAAGTCAAAGCTCACTTCCATGGCATCAGTTATTTCCTTTGTTTTAACATATTGCGTGCAACTTTTTCCTTCCAAATGTCAAAGGGTTAAATTATGTTTATATATAAAGTGTCACCTCTGATACTCAGACAGTAGGGGCTGTGAGTTTGAATTACAGAAGAGGGTGCTACGCAGCAAGGCCAAAAATAACCCTAAGGAGGTCATGAGTTTGGTGAAACTGGGAGTGGGGGTGTGTGGAAAGGGACGGGCGGGAAAGAAAAAGGGGGCAAATGGGAAGAAAGCAAGAGAATGTGAGTCTATGTGTCTGTGTCTGCCTGTGTGTGCCTCCTCCGTGTGTGTGTTTATTAGTTAGCTTGTTTGTTTCACCTGAAAAATTGAGACCCATGTGACTGGTTTGCTTCTCATCATCCCCACTCTTCACAATAACATTCCTTTTTAGTCAGGTTTCGCTGAATTTGACAGACAGAGAGGTCTTAAAGAGATGAAGCTCCCGTACGTTTAATATGTTTGACAGCTAAGAAAACAATTGTAACCCCAATACTGACGTCACCAGTTTTAGGGAGAAAAGTACGGAAAACAGCCATATCCATTTTGTGTGGCAGCTGCCTGCTGGCCAGGATGACTGGTCATAGTAGGATCTCACCACAACCAGTGCTGCCCCTCACTTTGTTGTCATACCGAGGAGGAGGAAGGAAGGGCCACGTAAAGGGAGGTCTGTGTGCTACACTGGGTAAAACAGATACCCAAATTACAGCAGTGATCATCTCAAGTGAGCCACGCAAAAGCAGAGATGGTAGCGAGTGTAAGGGGTACAGGGACATTGTGCACTCTCGCCTGCAGACACTTTTTCATCCCTCTTTTTTTAATACAGTATCAATTTTGCTCTACCCTATTTTTTCTTTCATAAACTCTAACTATGAAGAAGGAGAGGGTATGTGGAAAAAAAAATCCGTTGAATTCATGGGCTAAGAAGACGAGTAACAGGAACAGGCAGGAGGGTATAAAAAATTGCTTTCCAGGTGTCGCAGGCAGAAAACTGTAAATGTATGGCCAGAGCCCTGTGGGAGGGAAGGAGGAAGGGTGGAACATCTTGGCACAGCAGTCCAGAGGATTAAGCAGCTCCCTTGCCAGTGCCAGAATAACGGCACACGAGGACAGAGCAGGTGAAAAGGCAAAGGCAGCAGCTTGTGCAACACGTTATGAAAAAAACTCTGGATGCTGTTGAATAGAAGCTGCAGTGGAGACTTCCCCCTCTTGAGCAAGGCTCAAATCTCTTCCATTGGAGCACAATGGAGCAATCTGCCTCCAAGAACTGTCATAGGAAATCTGGTAATCCTATTGCAGATAACCCTCAACTGCTGTTACTGCTATTTCCACTCACACTTGGGAACCATCCAGCAAAATGACACGTGCTGAAAAAAAAGCTTAGCAGCAGTTGTTTGCCAGCCTTGGAAACCAAAGAGGCTCTTGATCGCTACAAAGGGATTGTTTTGCCTTTCTTTGTCATCTGCTGGAGAACCAATGATTTGAAAAGACAAAGACTTGTTTCAGTACCCTGAAGAGCTAAGATGCTGTTGGTGACTGCAGTGAGGCAGCTGCACATTTCACCTACACAAGACTGGTGTGCAGAAAATGCAGGTGATTTAAGCAGAAGCCTCACATGAGAGCAAAAAGGGAAAAATATGTAAGTGGCAACATGATCCATCCAAGTACAAAAGTGTGAGCTTGACTTTAAGACACTCAGTTTCAACATTGCTTAATTTACTGGGATGATTCACCTTCTCAAAGATAAGCACATACCTGTGTGCTTTGCTGCAGGAGGTGTGTTTAAGCAATGCATTGCATTCTCAATCACTCTGTTTACATGCATTAAAATGATGCATCATTTGAGTGATACACAGATACAGCAAATGGAAGAATAAACTGGAGCACATCGAGAGTAAAACCTTGTGTAAGTTGATTTGTGTAGCAGTCAGCCAGTTTGCTCAGTATCTCTCGGAACACTCCAGGCAAACGATGACAAAACTCAAATCATTGTGGGATATCTAGTTGCTGAAGTATTTTGTCTGTCAAATGTTTCTGTAATACAGCTTCCCATGCCTCAGGTATTGCTTTGTTTTGGGGACATGTTAAAGAAAAGCTAATGAAGAGTTAAGAAATGCTTGTCTTCTATTCAGCCTGTTTTTCCTTTCTATTTATTTCCAGTGTTTCAAGGGAGGGTTTTTTTGTTTAGTTTGATTTCGTTTGGTTTTTCGTTAGTCTGCTGTAGTAGGAGTCCTGAATGCTAGCTGTTTTCAGCCACTTGCTTCAGCTCCAGAAAGTTGTGCTGAGCAACTTACTGTAACACGTGAAAATGGTGCGACAAGTATATTTTACACTCCACTTGAACACCATGGGTGAGTATAAATTAAATTTTGCACTAAATTGTTCAAAACAGCACACAACTGGTATCTGAATGTTTATGCTAATTGCAACGTGAAAAATACGGAAAATTCCCTGTGTTTGAGCAATGAGCAAAGATAGCAAAAGTATTTTTCACCGTTATCAAAAATCAGGGACTTTCAGCCGCTCTGCTAGAACTATGTGAAGATGAGCCTTTGAAGAATGCTATGTAATATATGCCACAGTTTTCAAAACTAGCCAGGGCCTATTACCAGATGGGCAGGAAGCAGAGATCTGCAAGGCATTTATTACCTAAGAGAATACAAGGCACTGTGAGCTAGCACTCTGAACATAAGGAATGGGGAATTCAGTTCTACTCCGTCACTGATTAGCTATTTGCACTGAAATAACATTTATTGCTTTTTATCTTTTCCTCAGTGTCCCCTATGATGTTGGGCAATCATCATCTCTTGTCAATCTGTCAGCTGATATAACCTGTAGGTTGCTGTTGTTTTTTTTCCCATCCTGTGTTAATACTAATTATTAGTGGTCCATCCAGTCTCAGAATCTCGCAATATGTTTTTTTTGGCACTCTGAAAACTATTGTTTCTGAAGCGAACCACAAAATTATATTGTTGATAATCTACACGCAACTGTTCTTCCAGGTGTGGCCTTTACAGCAGGAGAGATGTTCCATCTTCTGTCAGTCCTCATCACATGGAAGAAATTACTATGGAAAAGATAGCATGGAGAAGCTGCCAACACCATCACCACTGCCTTCCCCCAGGGTCTGTTGAGTGACCTTCAAGTCTGCCTAGATATCCCTACGTGAAGAAAGAGTGTTTCACCCTGCTTTGTGGCCTCCTCTAGCTGGTTGCACCTGAATTCAGTCTTCCCTCCTCCTTCCCGTGACTTTTCACACCAGCACCTAAGGCTTCTGGATTTCAGCGGAGCAGGGATTGCAGGCGGTGGGAATCTGCACTATCAGACAGTTTCTCTTCAGGACAAACCTGTTAGGCAGCGTTCTTTCTTTATCAGCATGCAATAAGGAACAACTTCAGGGCTGAGACATGCCCTGGGACACTGTGGAAGGCTGCTTTAGCTAGGGCTGTGGCATCACGTGTGGGAGAAGAGAGACATTGGTAAAAATGTTCAGGAAAATTCCCGTCTGAAAAACGCAGGAAAACTCATGCTATATAGAGCAACTTCTAAATTTCACTCTCTTCTGCATAACAGCAATAGTGAAAAAGCAGCTGTGAAAAGTGATTGGTTGTAGCATCAACTTCCTTTGTATTTTTGTATTGCAGAAGGAAACTACAGCAGACTACAGGGTTCATACATGTCAATGCACCTTCTATTTCAAATGTCATGTTTGAATGCCTCAGGCCTAATTGTTGATTCAGATGTCATAAACCATGGGGAATGTTGACTGAAGGTCTCATGGCAAAGGAGGATAGGGGCATTGTGTTTTAAGTTGCCTCAGGCATACGGGACAAAGGCTTCCTTGTTTCAAGCAGAGTAAACTCATCAGGTCCACATTGTTTCAAATTGGGTTTTACTCTGGGATCAGAAATGGTTAGAATAAGTGAAATCACAAAAAAAGACAAGTGATTTACAAGCCAATGGGGAAAAATTACCTTAAATGCAAAAATAAACCAAGAAAAAATAATTTATTATTTTTCTTTCATATTCATCTATATGTGGTGATTGTTGTTATTGCTGCTTTGTAAAGAAAGACTGAATTTTATCACTACATAATTTGGGTTTAGATTTTGCTTTTCTGGGTGGAAGGGTTTGTTCTTTGGCTTTCTGATGTTGTTTGGGTTTTTTTGTTTTCTTTGTCGAAAGAAGAAAACAAAGCTGAAGAAATAGCATAACTTGACTGCTTGCATATTTCTTTTTTAATGAAGGAATATAAAGGCTCAAACAAACTGAATTCTGCAATGGAAAATAGAAAGTGTTTCACATTGTTCATTCATGACTCTTTCTCCTGCAATTAAGAAGCTAATGCTACAGATGGCTTAGTTTTCAAAATTAATAAATTTCAGCTCTGCTGAACACTTTATTTCAAAACATGCAAAATACCAACCAGAAGCTTTTAGTAACTTCAGTCGTAAATGTCCCAAAACACTGAAGGCTTTGTGACATTTACCACATGGGGCAGGGATGTAGTGTCCCAAACTTTGTGCTCTGTGTAGCAGCATGCCGCTTGGCTTGTGCAGTTCCCAGGATTCAGTCCACGCTCAGCAGCCCCTCTGGTGCAGATTCAGCATTTCTCCCGGTTAGGCACTGCCTGCCCTCTTTGCATCAGTTTTCAGGGATGGACTGAGATTTTGGCAGGGAATATTTGAAGGGAGACATCTGGCCCTAACAATCCAGTCGAAAAGAGAGTCCTGCTTGTTGCTTGGGACAAATATGTGCGATACCACCAGCATCAGCATTAAAGCGATTCGCCACAGTTGCTCGTGGAGGTGAACTGAACAGAGTTTGCATTTGTTCTCCGTCTGTGGCAACCATCTGCTTGCTTTGGGAGGGAGTCTGCAGATACATGGCACGCTCTTGCGCTGCCCACTCGGGCCTGAGGTGCACCTAGCCTGTGCTGGAACTTAAGGTTTGCACTGCCTTGCATGCTTCTCTTAGACCAAGTCAAATCCAGCCTTTAAGTTTAAATTTCTTTATCAGCAACTTGATATGAACCTGGAAATGAAAATTTTGCTCTGACTTTTCTGTGCAGCCTTTTCATATGACAGCATGCACTTGTGAAAGTACTGCTTAATGGATGATATGTTATTTCACGTTTTCTTGCTGTTGTTCTTGAGGATGAATTGCTTATACAAAAAACCACTGCTTTAAACTTGTAGAAGTCTTCAGGAATTACAAACAATTTTTCATCTCCTGCACTGCTTCTTTTTGCTGGATCATTTGCTGGCAACCTCTGTCATGTAGCTCTAAATTTAAAACTTCTCAGAAGTCTAAGCCTACTAAAAACCACAATACTTACACATTACAACATCTTTGCTAAAGGTAGGGCATTTAGTACTAAGGACAATACAAAAATAAGCATTTCTTCTTCTGCAGAGCTCATGGTGTGAAAACAAAGGCCTTTCAGGGGAATGCAAAGAAGATTTGGAAAGCAAGGGATAGTCCATAATAAGACTTTGGGAAGGTTTCATGATTTAGATTAATTTTTAAGGTTATTAAAGATGCGAGCAAAGTCCTCAGTAACCTGATTGATCTGGCATCTCATACAGATACTCACCACTGAACGGGGTGTGCTCCCTTGTCTGGGTCACAGAAGATATAGAATATTATCACTGTTACTAGTTTCTTAGACGTAACTCTCCCTAAGAGAGAACTCTCCCTCTCGCTAAGACTCAGCCAGTTATTTGTATTCTCGCATTCCTGTGTAGACAGCATCAAACAATTGCGCATGCCCTGTACTGAAGAAAAAAAAAATCCACTTTGTGGTATCTATTTTAGTACAGCCTGTGCTCTCCTTACCTCGCCAGTGTCACCGCCTGGCTGCTCCCTCTCGGCCAGCGCAGACACACAGCGTCTTTGCTCCATGTCAGTGCCCAGAGGCCTCCAAAGGCCACTGAAGCAATCCACATTTGTCTTTTCCTCAGCTCACGCAGCAGCTGGAAGAAAGGTGTTCTGCAAGGTGGTGTGTGAGGCCAGCATCACCTGAGGATCTGACTTTGCAGACAGAGCTCTCTGGGTTTGGATTTACGGTTCCCACATGCTGGCCTGCCAGCATGATGCTGCTGCAACACAGCCAGTACTCTGGGTTCTGTTTACGGCTTTTTGTGCCTTTTCGCACCTTTTCAGATGAAGACTGTGCTCACCATCAGACCAAGCTGATTACAGGCCAGCTTGGGCTGCAGCTTCTGGTTTTATCTAGTATTTTCATGTGCAGGTCAGTCATAGCCTTTTTACTATATTTCGTCTGAAGCTGCATTCATCAAAGAGCTGTGAGTTTTATCTGCCACCACCTCAACCACGTGTTTCTGCCTCTGAAAACAGGCTTATAGTAAATGATTCAAACCACAAATGAGAGCATAGGGAAAGGAATCGTTTGATTTACCGTAAGGCTACGGTGAGATTTCTTTCAAGCTCTGATAAACAGGCTTCTCAAAGACCTTAAAAAGCATCACCGGGGCCAGGACCTCTGTTTAGCCATTAGACTCTTTAACCCACTTATGAAAGGCTGTACTTAAAACAATCCCTTTCTAAGGTCATGGCCCTTCGTGGTGGGCTTCACATCCTGCGCAAGGAATGGTCTGTGTGGTCAGTGCTCAGAGCTGTGGGGCATCAGGCAGCCATAGAAACTGCGAGAGTATGGGAGTAGTGTAGGAGTAACATGCAGATTTACAGAAGAAATAACAACTTCTAGTTGACTTTGGCAGGGCTGAGACCGTAGAGTAGGAGCAGAGAATGAAAAAGGCAGTTCTCTAAAGAATTGCGTTTTAAAGATGTCATCAGCGAACGCTGCCAGAAGAAGAGTATCAGGTGTAGAGACTACGTCAGTAACAGCAGCAAGCGATAACAGGAGGGCTTGATAGTAGGCTGGGAGTTTCAGTTGGGTAGTGTCTTCCTGTTGCTGCAGATGCAGGAGCTGAGACACAGAAGAGACGCTGCGTCTGCATACTTGCAAGACAGCACCACAGCATCAAGGCAGCTCAGGAGGCTTCAGCTCCCAGACCCACAACTTGCTGGCTGTCCTTTGCTGTGTCTCACCATATTTAACACCACCGCTTGTGAGATCAGGAGCAGGACCTGCCAGCTGGAACAGCTGGTGGGAGCGGGTGTCTGGGAGCTTTTCCGGCAGCCAGCCCACCCCTCTGGGCATGCGTTGTGTTGTGGTACGGTGCACTCGGTGAATGAGCTCTGTGATCACCTTCACATACTCTACTCACAGCATTTTCATCCTCATTTCCTCTCATTTCTACTCGCAGCATTTTGATCCTAATTTCATCCGTTCACAGCATTTTCATACTCATTTGCCTTTGTTTTGGTAGGAGGACTGCTTCTAAGATCCTTCACCTCCTGGGTCACTTCAAACAGTCCTGCTTGTACCATTTTAAAAACAAAAAGGAATTAAAGTTAAAAAAAAAAAAAACCACACACACACACAAAAAAAAAAAATCACCACAGAGCAATTTCCTCCTTCAAGCCAAATTAGGAACAGTCCGAGTCAATCCTAGACATAGTGAACTGTTAAACTGTTGTGATATAATGTAAAACATTCTAGCTAGTAAATTCAAAATAACCGAAGTGTGATAATATATAATGGAGTCAAGCAATAATACGCAGGACTTACTTTTATGGCTCTTTTGCAATGTTTCTTTTTGCGACCAATACCACCACACTGAATTCACCCTATGGAATGCTCTTTTATATTTCTTGCAGTCATCAAAGTTGCTCAGACAGGACCTTAACCATTTCAGATATCTTGTGAGTTATTCAGATCTCTAAGTCCGTCACAGTTCACCCATCACCAATTAAGAGATAACCTAAAGAATCCTGAGGCAGCTTGGCAGACTTTGATATAGAAAGATTAATCAAAGTGTCTTCCAACATTTCAGTACAGCTCAGGACTTAGAAAAATTTAGAGATCTGCTGCTTGGAATGGAGAATTAAGTGTTTGTTCCTGGCTGAATGACTGAGAAATTACATGATTTGTGTATTATTCTCTAGTTCAGTGATTCTCAAAACAATAAGCACACTTTAAAAAAGAAATCATACCACCATCCTGAGTCTGAACACCCACTTCTTTCTCAGCCTTAACCTAGTGTGTGCTCAAAGGACTATTGAAAAAATATTCCTGGTTTTGAGCTATGAAAGTGAAACCCACAGGTGCTGTGCTGGATGATTTTTGTTGCTTTTTTTTACTTTTCCAGGAGATTTCGCCACATTTCAGATTTTGATTTATCATCCATCTATTTTAACATTATATGCTGATCGTTACAATGCAAGGCTAAGAAGAAACAGTTAATATTTACAACAATGACAGCTTTGGGACAACTTATTCAGGCAAGTTTAATATTAATTTTTGAGTGTTCTGCTTTCACAAGGAGTGTGAGGCTCTACAGAGGGATCTGGACCAGCTGGATCATTGGGCTGAGGCCGACTGTATGAGGTTCAACAAGGCCAAGTGCCAGGTCTTGCACTTGGGTCATAACAACCCTAGACAGTGCTACAGGCTTGGGGAAGAGTGGCTGGAAAGCTGCCTGGAAGAAAAGGACCTGGGGGTGTTGGTTGGCAGCCAGCTGAACATGAGCCAGCAGTGTGCCCAGGTGGCCAAAAAGGCCAACAGCATCCTGGCTTTCATCAGGAATAGTGTGGCCAGCAGGACTAGAGAAGTGGTTGTCCCCCTGTACTCTGCACTGGTGAGGCTGCATCTCAAATCCTGTGCTCAGTTTTGAGCCCCTCACTACAGGAAAGACACTGAGGTGCTGGAGAGAGTCCAGAGAACGGCAATGAAGCTGGTGAGGGGTCTGGAGCACAAGTGTGATGAGGAGCAGCTGGGGGAACTGGGGCTGTTTAGCCTGCAGAAAAGGAGGCTGAGGGGAGACCTTATCGGTGTTACAAGTACCTGAAAGGAGGTTGTAGCATGAAGGATGTTGATCTCCCAAGTAACAAATGATGAGAGGAAATGGCCTCAAGTTGCAGCAGGGAGGGTTCAGGTTGGATATCAGGAAATATTTCCTGACAGAAAGGGTTGCAAAGCAGTGGAACAAGCTGCCCTGGAAAATGGTGGAGTCAACATCCCTGGAGGTGTTTAAAAGACACATAGATGAGGCTCTTAGGGACTTGGTTTAGTGCTAGATTTAGGTTATGTTTGGACTTGGTGATGTTAAGGGTATCTTCCAACCAAAATGATTCTATGATAATGTACAGCCCTCTGGCAGGTCTGGTGGTTGCCTGGATCATCTCAGGTGAGTCTTGGGAAGGACCATGCCAGAACATGAGACAGAGTTCTCCTTTGATCTTCTGAGCAGAGAGGAACCTGCCCATGCTCAGCTCTCATTTCAGGATGATGCAGTGCCCTCACTGTGTGCTTGAGTGCTTTCAGTTGAGTGTTTAGATGACTCAGCCCCACTTCAAGGTCACCTAAGGCCTGGAGGAGCATGACTAAGCCTTGCTGCTGATTTGAGTTCTGTTTCTGTGCCCTGAGTGGTTGATGAGCAGCAGGGTACAGCCTGGATGTATTTACAAAATAGAAGAGTATGTGTTTAAGACTTGCAACTGAGTCACATAGAACTTGTTAGAGAATGAATTTCCACCCAAACTTTTTTAATACGTTTTTTTTTTAATTCTTAATGCAGAGTGGGAAAAAAAGAGTTGACATTCAGAAATGATCCATGAGGTTCATTTGGAAGGGAAAACTGTTTTGGTAGAAAAGCTGTGGTCGCATTCCAATCCTCAAAATATTTGTATAAACATTGTAATATTTTAACATACTGAAAGCCTTTTCAAAGTAAAAATAAATAAAATGGTGCAATATGCCATTTTGATATTTTAAAAACAATTCCGTTTCTAAAACAAATACTGATCTATGAAATGGTATTTGAAAGATGTCAACTTTACCAAAATGCCTGTTTCTGGGGCAACCCAGTTTGATTTACACTTTCTGACCAGATTTTCTCTGCAGAACTCTCGTGCTATTACCCTCTATTGCACTCTGCAGTCACAGCCTCTTCAGTACCTATTATTCTCTTATCCTTCCTAAAGTGCTCTGTAGTAAGTCAAAGTAAATGGGTAAGGAGAAATGGTCTTTAATATTTTACTGAGTAAACCTGGTTATAACTACACTCCTGTCACGCAGCCTTGAGTCTTGAAGTGTGTTTTATTAATTCTTCAGTATGTCTTGTGATATCCTTTCGATCACCATAGAATAAAGTTCATTTCCTTCACACTTTTTTTGGAGCTCTTTGAGGTGGTCTTCATTTTTGTTTCCAGATGTACCAACAGTGTTTTTCTCTTAAGCCAAATATGGTTTAAATTTCCCGGCCATTCAGGAAATGAACAAAATAGTCCGTGGCTATGCTCATGTAAAGCACATCGTTTGTCTCCAAAGTGCTTGCAATAGCGTCAGGAAAAGCAACTGAATGCTGGCTGTTTTTAACAATGAAGTTTTCTCATTTGCAGCCTAAGACCTGTTACAGGGCTGGAGTCCACTCTCTAATGTGACTTCGGAACATTTTATGTGTCGTTGTGTCAGTCACATCAGTTTATTAAGTTAGAAGACTACAGGGATGTTTGAGGGAGTTGAAAATTGCTTTAGTGCTTCCTGTTCTTCACAAATATTTGGTCCTGAAGCACAAAACCAAATGTGATTTAATCTTAAAGTTTAAAGATGTGCCCGGTCCCAAACTGTGCTACCGCAGTTCTGCCCTCTCCAGATCACTGGTAGGGCAGCCAGGTCCTGCCACGAGTGTGGCAAAGAGAAGCCAGGAGGAATGTCCCTCAATTGCTCTGGCAGGAAAGGGTCTGAGGGTCTGCAGGAGGTGAGACCCCAGCCGTGCCCCGCTCCTCCGGCCCCAGCGTGAGTCATCCTGCATCCAGTTGCTTTCTAACCCAGTAACCTGGCAAACACTGTGTCACCTTTGTGAAACCCAGACAGTCCTGATCAGACCTGAACAGCAGGCAAATCTTTTCAATCTTTTTTTTTTTTTTTTTCTTTCTTTCACACATGTATATGAGCACCTCTTTCATAACTGGTTATTGCTTAGCTGGTCAAGTGCAACATTAATGTTTCTAAAGCACAAACAAGCTGCTGTCTTACAGGAATATGTTCAAAAATCAATTTAGAAATTTAGAGTTATTCACTGTATGAGTCAATAAGCACTGTAGAAAATGCAGATGCTGATATATGATGTCAAGTGAATGTAATTATTTTTCCTGTCATCCTATGCATACACATATATACTCACTGTCCATCATACTTATCTGCCACTGTTTTGGGTTTTTATACTGGAAAACACAGTAGGAGATTTTCATTTAAACAAAGAAACAAACAATAAATCCTCCTTGACTTTTGGTCCAGTGTTGAGAAGCCAAAACCACTGTGAATATATTATTCCACATGTTTTAGATTAACACGGCAGCCCACATATAGGGAAAAAAAAGTCTTCTCAAAGTCACCTGCTTTTTGTAGCATTAAAACCTGAACCATTGTGATTAGCAGGGGCAATGCTGGAAGTTTTTATTCTTATGGCTTGCATTGTGACTTAGTGTAACCTATTATCTTCATAATTAAGGGTGTCCTGAACAAGTGGACAAAATATGCTGAACTACCTCCAGACCTGACAGGTAGGTCTTTTAGTATGCAAGAGTTGCACCTGACACACACGTCTGGTACATTATTAATATGATTCTGACTTGGGAAACTGGTGAGCACTCCACTCGAGACCTTAAAAAGCAATAAGCGAAGATGGCAGTAACAAAAATAAAGCACTGCAGAATTCAGCATCTGGGTAGAATTTGTCACTGCATTTTGAAATGCCCTTCTCTTCATGGGATGGGTGTGACTAGACAACTTCTCCAAAACAGCTGAAGTCTCCACTATTCAAAACCATCTAAAATATCTCTGTTCCTAATTTAATTCTGGAAAAAGTAAAGAATGGGCAGGGCTTCAGGGTGTAATCTCTGAAAGCCAAAGTAACTCTAAAATTCAAACAGGTAGGATGGTTTTGTTTTGACTTTAATAGGCATCAGACAAACAGCCAACATTAAACTTCTTGTAAGAGTAGTGTTTCGTGATCCAATAAATTGAATAATTAGCTAATAAGAATTTCAAGATTCGTATGATATACAGATTACCATGTTGCATGTGGTTACAGTGGCCTTTTTTTGTTGTCAATACCGCATTCCCCTAGCCTACCACCTGTTCCTGGTTCACCTCGAACACAACATAATAGAGTGGGCAAGGAAAGGACTCATGCTCCTACACCGATCAGATGGTCAGTATGTACCCAGTGACTCCTCCACATGCAAGACTGACTGAGGATTTGCTAACTTTCTTCACTATACTTTTTCAGGAGGTCATGTCTCGTCCTGTTCCCTGCTTCTGGAGCAAGCCATGCAATCAGCTTTTCTTAGCGTGAACAGGAATAGTTGATTTAAACCATTATAGCTATCAAACCTAAGTGATGGACAGACCTTCAAAATGCATAGCTATACCTTGCTACAACATATTCAGTGTATGTGGCTCTGGACTATAAATGATAAATTCAGATTATTCTGTATTATTAAAATTCCTTGTATTCTACTGAGTAACTTAGATAGCCAGGTCAGAGAAAACAAATCCAAGCTTCCCGCTGACAATTTTTATTAGGCTAATACTACACAGAGAAACAAGATGATGACTAATGCTTTCTAAACTCTCTCAAAATATTATTATAAGATTATAAGATTTTAGCTTTGTACCTAATTTTACAGTGTGTGAAAGAGGAACTGGTATTAAGTATCTAACATGTAAAAAAATCTTTCACATAGTTTCAAGATATATACATTACTAAAACAAAGTACTGTATTCAAGATGATATCAAATATAAGACCTGTCTGCTTCTTAAATAAGATATATTTTAAAACACCGCTACTTCAAAAACTTAAAAAACAATCAAGTGATTTAAAAACTTAGTGGCTCAAGTAGCAACACATTACAATAAAAGCTATTAGAATGCAACATACTCACAGGTACTGGTTTAATTAATTTTGAGTCTCGTAATATGACACTCTTGTAAAGAAATAAACAAAAGGCCTTGACCCTCAGAAATGTGGGGAACTGGCCGTGCAAACCTGATCCAAGTCTCCTTAAAACGGCAGTTGCATTCTGCGGGCTTTAGATCAATCAGTGGCTTAAGTTTCTTACTTTTAACTTCTCATGTTTGATTTCACTATTTAACCAGCCACCCTCTTAAAGAGAACCTCATTAGATGGCCAAATCAATTGACAGATCATTTCAATCTTTTTTGTACATGATAAGTTCTGGGCCAGATTGTTTTCTTTTAATTAGAGAAGTGGTAAGTATACTGGGCAGACTCTGTCTGAATGTTAATGTAAGTTAATTGTACTCTGTATGAGTCCTCATTCTATCAATGAAGTAGGTAATGTTCATTTGCTTCTACCTCCAGTCTGCATTGAGACACATCACTTTCCCGTGCAATTCCAAAAACATTGCATCTTTATCATTTCTGACAGGCTGCTTTCTCCACTGAGAGCATGTCTCAGACCACAGAAAACATCTGTCTGCTGATGAATACTCTGCAAGGAGGTATGTGTGTGCCTTGCAATTTCTGGTCTTTGTTGATACAGAGCATTTCGTTCCGTGGAAAATTTCTTTCTCTATATCTTTACTTGTAAAATGAAGTCTACTCTCATCTATTCAGAAATGAATCTATGAAAGCAAATAGCTTTTGTTTATTTCCACAAGTGATTACTTCTCCTACCCACCCATACCCCTAAGGAATATGTTAAGCTACACTACTTTTTGTCCTATATACTCTCCTTCAGGCAAGAGCAAACGAATAGCTTGAAAAGTTGACCAGAATTTTGGGTATCCCTGACAAGACACACAGAAGTTGTGCGTATCTGAAGGTCTAGCTGTGTTTGGCACACCTCTGACTCGCCTACTGGGACAAGTTAACCATAGGGCCTAAATGCTGCTGCTTGTCTACTGTCATCTGCTACAGACCCAGCTCTTTCCTAAAACCTGTAAGATGCACAGAGTTTCATGTGTCCACCACTGACCAAACGTGGTGATTTTCCCAGTGTCCCATGAAACGCAAGTTATTTGAAACTGTTCTCAAAGATGTTGTGCACTAGAAATTCCCAATTGCTCTGCCTGCTAGTGATGACACTCTCAGCGATTCCAGTCTTTAGTATTGCAGAGCTCACAGGTAGATAGGAATTAATTATTTCACAGAATCACACAGGAACTCTCTGCATATAATGCTGCTTTCAGCATTCCTGGCCCATAGATGCTTTACACCAGCATACGGAAGTAGAAATACAGAGCCCATGTTGAGACTCTTCTTTCCAGTAAATACGCAGTTTAGGAACCAGAAAGTTGCCCAGTTTTTGTTAAACAATTGTGTGATTTTGTACTTAGATAAAGACATGTCTGTGCTAACTGTTCCTGATGTTTTTCTGTTCTTCGTCATGCACAAAGGAATGGACTCCATCTAACTGTAAGTGTAAACAGCCTTTTTTTTTACTATAGTTGACTTTTATATGTCATAACTTGTGGAGAAGCAAATAAAAAGTTTAATTAAAACAGAGCTCAGTCAGGTTGAACCTGTAACCTTTGAAATAAGAATTAGGGCTGTTATCCACTTGGTTACCTGGTCTCCATGAGAGTATATCTATAGGGGAGTTTACTAGCTGCACTTTTGTTCCCTGAGAATAATGGAAAACTAGAGAGAATACAACATTAAAAATCATTTTAAAAATCAAATATAAGTAGTATTCAGTTCAAACAAAACCTATTCCCCAATTCATATGAAGATCTAAGTGCACAGAAAATTTAATGAAGGTTAGATTTGCAGTAATAGTCTGTTATTTTACTTGATCCAAAGATATTTAAAGAGTTTTAAGGGCCAAATACTAGCACTATTCAGTACATCAGCTTCTGATTTCAATGGTTTGAAGGTTTGGCCCCTGATGCCCCATCTTGGCATTCTAATGACTTTATTGTTTGACTGTTTTGAAAAGTCTCTTGGCAGAGAGCTGCTGCAAATAGAACGGTTTGAATATTTAGGGCCATTTTTTTTTTCCCTCTATGCTGTACTGGCTGTACTTTCAGCCATTGTGGAATAGAAATATTATTCAGCAAAAGAACTATATTAAAAATTATGGGCAGAAGTTAATTAAAAGTCAGCTGTAAATGCTGACTGCAAACATAACTGACTCCTTACTTCATAAGTCTATATCTAAACGAAATGTAATAAAAATGAAGCTAATCTACCATTTTATTTTGTCAGAAAAAAACTATCTGAAAAGGCATTACATACTTCTTTAATACTTAATCTATAAATATATGTAGAAAGATGGTACTAATAAAGGGACTGAGATACAGGAGTGATTTGGTCTGTGCAAGCCCAACATGGGACTAATATTGAAGAATTTGATATTAAAGTTCACATCTGAATATGAATTATCCCTGGGATGTCAGACAATATTTAGAGCCTAGAAAAGAATATACATCCAGGTATATGCTGGCTTGTTTATGTGAGTTCTGAAAGACAAGCACATTTTTCCTCTGTAAGTAGTTTCATTGCAGGTGGGTTGTTTTGTTGGGTTTTTTTTCCTGTGTGGATATTATGCTGTTTCACTTTCCTAAGTTTTCTCTTGAAAATACAAGGATTTATGTTCCTGACAAACTGGGTATTGATAGATTTCTCTATTCTATATGGGTCAGTTACCCAAATCCTGCTTATACGTACCTCTTCAACATTTGTATTTGGGAATCTGAATTACCTACCTAAACTGTTCTGTTCTCTAGATGTGAGATTTCTGGCACAGGAGGTAGCTGAAGTCTCCTAAAAATTCAAGGTGAACTTGGACTAATAAAAAAAAATGCCATGGGCTTTCTTAATATCCAGTTTTTGAATGGTTATCAATGATGTCCCTCCNTATAAAAAAAAAAAAAAAAAAAAAAAAAAAAAAAAAAAAAAAAAAAAAAAAAAAAAAAGAGGTTTCTTATCAAATGAAATCTGCCTGGGAAAAAATAAAGTGCTACAGATCGCCACAGCAATGTTGGTTTGGACTACAAAGACATGCTCTCTAGTCAGCAAAATACCAGATACTTAATCAAGTATTATGTTGCCTACATGGTATTAATGAAACTCCCTGTTTAGCTGAGATCAATCATAACCGTGATGAGACAGCTATTTCTTAAATTTCAGTGTATGCTCCTAATGGCTAATGTCAAGCAACCTCTCTGACATTGCATAGTATAGCCATGTGTTTAAACAGAGGATTTGATTTTCTCGGAAGGATCATCTACAGCAGCAATACGTGAATGGTTAAACAATTCACTTTGTGCAAACTGGGGATCAATGAGTAATACACACTCTTTATGTCACTCTGCTAACTCCATGAAGGAAAGAGTGATAGAATGCTACAATTACTATGCAAGTTTATTCCAGATGTTCTAGGGGAACATCTGTCCCAAGTCATCCATATTAGCTGACTGACTGAGCAAGCTTAATGAAACACTTTGTGCGTGTGGCAGTACTCTGCAATGCTATGTAGGAAAAGGGAAGGGAGACTCGGTGGAACAGTCGAACAAAGCCAAAATAGTTGCTGTGCTTTGCAGTGGATCAGGGGTAGCTGCTGTTACCTCGCATTCACACATATGAGGTACAAATTAGCTGGATGGGTCTTGAAACATAAGGAAAGGAGCCACAAAACTGGTATTAGAGTGGTCTCAGGGTTTTAATAGGCCATGTCTTTGCAACAGCTCCATTGCAGCAGCTGGGCTACTCTCACTATCCAAGATGTGGGATTTTTCTGCCCCAGTATTCTTCCCCCAATCATTTGAAATCTAGCTAACTCGTCAGGACACTGACGAAATAACTTTCAGTCAGGCTGACAACACCACCAGTTGCAACTGGAATAGTGGTCTTATTTTAAATTACGCTCAGGTAATAGTAGCATTGTTGCTGCCAGCACTAGAACAGTTAGCAACAGATTTCCTGCTCTCTCTGCAGCCCTTCTGCAGAGCACTCAGTGGCAGCGAACCACAAAGCATAGACATACACACTTCATGTATTTTAGCTATATAAACAAGTAAGTACATTCTTGACACACAACATTGTCACTATTATAGTCCCAATAAGGGACTTATATCACAGAAGAAGAACTTTTAAAAAAAATACTTCTGGAATGACAACATTCAGAGAATAAACACTTAAAGTTACATATTCAGCCTTTGCTGCCTTTAAGTAGGAGTATACTGCAAAAGAGTAGTGGGTTGTTCTTGAAAATAAATATACCACAGAGCCAGGGCTGCAAAAGCAGTCCTGTCAGCAGTTAGGCCATTTGTATTTACTCTCTCCATTTTCTGCTATTACTTGTCTTCCGTACCTCTGTCTCTCATTGGAATGGTCTTGGAAAATTTGTGGGAGCTTAAAGCTTTTGGATAAGGAAAAACATATCAAGGGAGAAAAATGCTGTGACTTTTGACTCCTGAAGGAGTGTGCTTCTACTACTAAATCTTAACATAGGAACCCCCTACAAACGTGTACCTTTTAAGGGAAGAAAAAGCACATGATATTAGGCACAAGGAGACTTCTCACAGTGTGACTTGCTATAAGATGCTATGTTGAGTTTTTCAAGGAATGCTTCTGCAATGATCTACCGATGAACTGCAGATTCCTCATACTATAGGATAGAATTGAGAGAGAAATCACCTTACTAAGTATACATCTTAATAATGCTTTCAAAGACTCCCTAAACATTTGTGGAAGGTTTCTGCATTATTTTGAATGGAGCCAAAAACACGACGAAAAACATCACCAAAAAAAAAAAAAAAAAATACTGATTAACTGTAATCCTGAGGTAAATTACACATGTTTATGCAGCAGGTTAGTCACTTAGGTAGCAGAGAGAAGCTAAATATATGGCTAGTCAAGCATAACAGCATAACCCTGAACACTTGGCAGTAGGCGGAATTCACCATTTGATAAAACTGTTTAATTCACTCAGTAGGAATAGCCAATGGTTAAGTGAGGCTATATCTCACAAGAGTATAATCTATGGAAATGTATGTAGCATCCCATGAATACCAAACAAATGCGTTATGATCAGAAGTATTTCCAATGAATCTGTAATGATGGAACCTTGAAATTAAATTGTCTCCTGTGATTTTCAATGTAATCAAGTTCATCATCCAACTCCTTTTTTTCCCCTTATTTAAGGCATCAGACCCATGAGCTCGTCAACATATGAAAGCATGTTTCAGCAGCTCAGCCCAAGAACAAAAGAGAGGAAAAGATACAAAGGAGCCATTCTTCATGTCATGGAGCACCAAATTCTTTATTGTAAAAAGCACAGTAGAAAAAAAGACAGGGATTAAGAAATACAGAATGAAATACCCACGCTAGAGAAACTGCAAGGGCTCAGTTTCTTAATCTCTATTCCACAAAGGTGTTGCAACGCCTAAGAGGGATAAGATACCCCCTGACATTCGGATCGATCAGAAGGATTTCTGAAATACAATTATTATGAAGCTTAAGCCAGTTTCTTCCTAATGAGACAAGCTCCCAAACCGTATGGTGACAGGAAAAAACACATTTTTTTTACCTATCACTCAAATTCTTGCCAGGAGCACCTCAGTGGTGCCATCAGTAGATGGCTTGCACTTGGGCTGGTCAGAGAAGCATTTCCCTAGGCTGACAGCAAAGTGGGTTTTTTTTTAATTTGGGTGAACTACCTGCCAGGACATCAGGTGTCCAAGTGGGACACAACTTCTCTCATTTCTTCAGCATTACCGTCGAGTCATCAGAGAAACAGCAGAAGATTATTTAACTACAGTCCTAGTAGTATTGGAGAAAACCTTGGCTTCCTTCATCGATGAGTGGCAGTCTCTTAGTGACATCATCTTCTGAACAATGCAGATCTCCAACTGCATTATTTGCTCTTATCGTGCTCAAAATCTGTATACAGCCACCAAAAGGCAAAAGCTACTGATTCTATATGTCTAACAGTTCTGAATTTATACCTTCATTTTTCTGTGTTACTCCTAGCAGACTAGGAGAGCAGGTCACTTATCAACACTATTACTTGTATCTTTTACAGGGAATGCATATACGAACACTTCAAGCTTAAGTGTCTTATGTCTCTTTTAAACAGTGCAGTCAGCTGGAATGTATATTTTCAAGCCAAGTCAAAAGTTCTTCTGTACCTAGTAGCATTGTTGAAAACGAGCCTTTAACCAGCAGCAAATGGCAGCATTTATCAATTTAATTGTTTTAGTAAATATATATAATTTCATGTTTACCTCAGTAAATACCTTCTCAGCTTCTTTATTTCTCTGTCAGAAACTGTATACAGGACTCTGTCAGAGTCCTGTATAAAGTGCAATTTTATGCATAGTTTAAAATACAGCATCTCATTTCAGCATATGTGAATTAGAGTTAGCTAGAATTAGAATTAGTCAAGGAATCAGAGTAACTTGATGCTGTTGTTGATGACAAGTGGTCTTGATAATTTTTTACTGGTCATAAATAAACTGCATCATTCTTATTTATCTAGTAGGTCAAAGTGCATGCACTTTGCTGTGTCAGCATTTGAAACAGCTCTGTGAGCCATCTTCCTGCACCAGATTTTTCATCTATGCAGAGACAGAGATGATGCTTAACTTTTTTTTTGAGTGAATGTACTTCAATTTCTCACAAACATTTTTTGTTACATGTGTAAGATACACAAAACTGTGGACGTGGTTGAGTTAAATTCCTTTGAAAATGAAAATGAATCTTTAAAGAGCCTTTTCTTTTGCCATATTCATTTAGCTCTCTTACAGACAGGGAAGCATCTTCCTTTTTTCCACCTATCTAGTTTCCTGTTCAATACAGATACACAGAAGAACACCATCTATCTTATCAAATCAACCCTGAGTGTATGTTTCTGTCTAACAGTGTATGTCTCCTGTTGATGGTGATCGATGTCAGATACTCCAGATAAAGTTTTAGGCCAAAGCTGAATAAACTGTCCTTTGATCTCTGCTAATAGACACTGACTAAATCTTGAGGACCAAAAATATTATCCCTTTCAAAATTCTGTTGCCACTTCAAAATTCACTGAGTGTTTCTACTGCTCAAATAACTCATCACCTCTTCAAAGGAAAGCAACACAAAATCCTGAAAAACTGTCCATATTTCATGCTACAGGGAGATGTCAAGTTAATTGCACAAACAAAAAGTTTCTAATGTGCTTGCCATATCACTGTAACCAACACCTGCTCTCTCCTAAGTTCACTGAACACCCTTCACTCATGCTTGTGTATCTTTGATTTGTTTTACTCTGTTGCATCTCCATAGCAGAACTAATAGGATAAAAAGTGTTGCGTGCATTGTGTGACCTTTCTCTTTCACTGTAGAGTGACTGCAGTAAACACACATTTACAGGAAGGGGGTAATACAACAGTGGAGCAGAAATATGTTACTGCAAATATAAGGGGCTTCATAAAAATATTTCACTTTCCATTGCCCTGTGAAACAGTATTTCAACACAGTTAGATTCCTGCATTTCACTGATGTGGGTGTATCTTCACTTTTACACGCTTTCTCAGTTCAGGCAGATGTATGTTTTGGGCAACACTACATTCATCTATTGAAGTCACTAAACATGTGGCAGCATAACATCACCTAGGCTGCCTGTGTCTAACTCTGCACATAAGGCTAGATTTATATTGCTGGCAGAGAAAAATCTCTTTTTGATCATATAAAGAAAGCAAAGAAAATCTTAACAGACTTAACAGTTTCTGTTAGCATTTATTAAAGATCTTGTCCAATACCCATAAAATCAATAGCAATTTTTCCTTCTTTGGATATCAATAAGCTTTTCGGTTAGTCTCCAACACAACTGTTCACCTTTTCTCAAAATTGTCCGTTAATTTATCACAGAGAATTGAAAGCACTTAGTGACATTCACAATGCCAAACTATTAATATCTACTGCAGTGCCATGGTGTACTTGACATGTCTCAAATATAATGGAGTATACAGAGCGTGTTCAGTAAGCCTTATATCATACCATGTTACACAATGAATATTCATATAAACTAACAGAAAAAATCCCAAAGCCTGCATCAACCTTACTCAAGGTTCTTTAGCATTTAACATGTGGAGATATTCGAACAGTCTTATTGACAAGATTATTTGTTGCAGAATCAAAGAAGTGTAATCTTTAAAATAGACATCTACACAAATCAGTCACAAGAAGAAAAGTATTTGGGAAGTTTTACTTGACAGAAGACAGAGAAGAATACTGTGTCTAACTAGTGGCAACTAATCAACATCTTTAAAATAGTAAGCACCAGATGTCTGTTCAGATCATGATGGCACAAAAATTTAGTATGAAGTAAATATTAAAAAATAACTGAAAGTAGATGGTTACATCATCCATTTAGAAAGCTTTGTGTTTGAGATTTCCCTTGGCTTTGCCTTTTTGAAAAGATCTGCTGCTAGAATATAAGAACCTTCCACAGGCACTTCTTTCAGACTAGCAGTAGCTTTTTTCAAAATAAATCAAAAATTCAGTTAATGCTTAAGGAAGAAATCTTTGGAAAAAATAGGTTAGTTGTAAAAACCTCTCAAAGTGTTTTCAGGATGTGGTTGGTGAACCCATGACAGCCTGGCTACTTTGAAGGGATCCACAAAAGCTAGACAGTAAGGCAAGTATTCCCACATGAGGTGCCCCATAATCAGAGAAAATGTCCTTGAGTCTTGCCCTTCTCCTGCCCTTCTGAAATGCTGTAAGAACTCCTCCATTTTTAAAGAAATCCTGCAAACACCAAACGTATATAGACCCACAACTATTTCCCAAAAGCTCCTGCTCAGTGTTTTCTGAGTATTTCTAGAGGCAAATTACTTGTCTGTTGTTGTAGTTCTTATTAGTTATTTTTTTTCCTTCACTGTCTTCTTGAAATGTCACCAGAAATTAACCATAAATTTGCCAAATCGCTGACCTCTAACATTTTCTTATCATTTAGTAGCCACAATTTCAGAAGGCAATGAAAGAAATTACTTATTGCAAAACTGAGGCACCCATCATTAAGTTTCTGCGTTTGTTAAAAAAGAGAAAATATCTTGGGCATACTTAGAACCCTTGACAACTTCTCAGCTGTAAGCAAGCTGACACTTGATTACATAAAAAGCAAAATAAAAAAAATGTTGTTACAGCCTGATGTCAGTTTCTGTAGTGCTTCCTTGAAATGAGTAAGAACAATTACTGGATGCAAAATCTACTTAGAGAAAATGGCAGCTATCTTGCCAGTGCAGCAGCTGAAGTAACACTGTGGTGGATTAGCCAGCAATAGTGGACTGATGCTTGGACTGAACTCAGAAATTTTTGTCCAGTTCAGCTAAAAAAAAACAAAAAAGGAGTAGTGTGACATAGTAATTACTACCAGGATCTCCAAACTTCTTCTCATGATCGCTTCCTTACAGGAATATTTGTGTTCAACCTTAGCAATAATGAAGATGAAATCTCAAGATAAACCTGATGGAGTACAAGTTTTGCTGATGAAACAGTGAAATGGTCATCATTTGCTCACTTTGTACCGTAAATCCATCTCAGCTGAGTAAAACTCCCTGAGCAAAATTGCAATTGCACGTGATGTTGCCTTGAGTTATTTTGTGCACAGTGCTTTTTCAACTGGTTTTTTATTGTCAGCATGCTTAAAAGTCCTACACAACAATACATGTGCAGAAAATTTCAAAAGGGGCTTAAATGGCTCTATTGAAAATATCAGCCATTACTCAAAGATTACCAAGTGCTTTCACTTATATTAAGTACTGCCCAATCAAAAATATCCAGCTGTTTTACACAGGAAGACACAAAACATAACACTCAGTGAACTTATTTTCCTTCGAGCAAACACAACCGTAGGTACACCATAAAACATACATGAACTGGATCTTGTTATACTGTATTCTAAAGAATTTTCAATCAAACAAACACTTCAACGAAACACTTGAACAAGGTCTGTGCCCTACTACTGCAGGAGGTTTCAAACATTTCATGGAAACAACTGAAGCGCAGAGGTACCTAATGTAACTTTGAGGTTGATCCTCCTTTGAGGACAAACTGGACCTCCAGAGGCCCCTTCCAAACCAAGCTGGCCCATGATACTGCATATCTGTTGCTTTGAGCAATGGAACTCAGCTATGAAACTCTCATTTCTAAACACCTGAAGGTCATTGTTTGCTATGCAGGTTTGTTATGTACAGAGGTAGCAGCTAGAAGAGCTGATGACCATGCTCCTGTTTTCTCAACCAAAGATATTAGGATTCTGAAAAACTTTAATAAGACTACCTTGACTCTACCTACTTCAGAATGTCCCAGTGTTTTCAGGAGATGGCAAATGCAAAAAAAAGCCTCCAAATGAGAGTCCATCCACATTTAACTTGATAAACAAGTCACTTAAATGAAACAGCTTCCCTGGATTAAGTCATTCATGAGCATAGACATTTAACGTAAGTCTCCAAGTATTTCCCCAAATGCCTATCTTTCAAGCATGTGAATAGTGCTATTTACTTCTGGCTGTAAGAGGTTAAGAAAATGAGTAAATATTTATAGAACTAAATTATTGCCAAAACGCTAGATACAAGTATCTATGCACCACTTTCTAATTGTAAACATTCAATATCTAGAAAATAAAATCAATTAAAATATTCTTTNTTTTTTTTTTTTTTTTTTTTTGAATGAAGAAAGGAAGAAGGGAAGAGAAGACAGAGGAGGAATTTCATTTCAGCTGCATGATTTAGGATGCAATATTGGAACAATTTTTTTATAACCTGCCCTATACAAGAATAGAATGCCCCTTTTCTCTTTCTCAGCACACACTTTTAATGCTGATTGGAGTGATTACAGTGCAATAAACCCCAATAACATAGCATGTTATTAAATACTGGTTGCAAAAAAAAATCTTCCACTCCCTTTCTTTCTCCGGCTGCTATAGCTTTTTCCAAATTATACTGTGCTAGTCAGCTGTTCTGTATAATTTGACGTATTTTATAGCAATATTCAAAACATTATTTTTGTAACTCTTTTTTTGGCCAATAAAACTCTTAAGGAAACACAGCTGATAGCTCTCTCCATATATACTTCATTGTCATGTTATAGTTTGTTTTAGCTGCAGTTAATATAAACCTCCATGAACACAAGCTTTTAGCTAATTTCTCATTAAATTAAAGTGGTCTTAGTCAATTTCCAACACATATATCAAATGCTACAAGATGTTTAAGCGTCTTTTATTTAGTGGTTTCTGCTGCTATCCCCTGGGTAAAATTCATCCTTTCTCCTAATTCCCATGGCTGGTGAGAGAAATGGCAAGAGAGGAGCAGCCAGCGTTAGCCTGGGCACGTTGCTCATGGTAGCAGATTGCTCCAGCAAGAGGTATTTAATCCCTGAGCAGCCACATCTTGTGTCTTGTCCTCAAGTTAGGGGACAAGGAGAGCAGTTTGACAGGAGCAAGCCACCCTGCATGGAGCAGGGCACCGCTGGGATGGCTCCCAAACAGCCAGGAGAGGGATTCTGGCTCTGCAGATGATGCAGGTTGCAGCTCTCCGGGGCTGATACTCTCTGAGGAGATAAAATTACACTGGTGAGGGGCAGGGTCTTTGTTTTGTCCCTTCAGGGCACTAACGGCAGTGAACAGTCCAGATTGAAACAGATAAGAGGGGTACCGGAGCAACATGTGAACCAAGAACTGTATTTTGTCGTTTCTCCAGAGCAGCAGAATATAACTTTTGCCCACACTTCTGAAAAGACCTGTACCAGCACTTCTCCTCTGTGCTGCTACAGGTATTCTCGGCAATGGTTTGAGTAGCACCAGGCAGCAGCAGCTGAAATAAGAATTACATAGGGTTATGCTCCAGAAAAAAATTTTAGGAGATATTTGCTCGCCCAGTTCTTACTGTACACTCAGAACACAAATAATTTTCTGTGTGAGCAAGAATAAGTGCCACTACTTGTGCACAAAAAAAAAAATAAATAAATCTTTAAATGCCTGGGGCTGGATCTGGGTAGGTGAGGACAATATTTGGTTGTACTCTCTCCTTCTGCACTGGGAATGTCAGCAGAGCAACTACGCAAATGCTGCTTGCCTCTGTAGTCAGGATTTCTGTTCGTATCCTCAGGACAATGGGTGGTCTAACATTTCATGTTGCACGAAAAAGTAGCAAGAGGTTTCTTAGACGTTTCTGCATGGGAGAGCTACTCCTGTATGAATTCTTTTATTTTCATAGCTCTGATTTAAGTTAAAGTTTAAATCGTGCAGACCTTGCTATTTTAGGTGGCATCAAGCCAGTTTAAGATTAACAGCTTCAATGTCTATTCTTTTTCAGCCGCCATGTTTATGAGGCATGGAGCAGACTAGTGGTGATATCACCAAAAAATAGAAAGGAGTGGAACAAAAGTAATAGAGAGACCAGAGTGCGTTGTGGAAGATTAAAGACTAAAGAGATGGGTCTTGATTTTGTGAAGCAATGTACTCTTGGAAGATTTGTATTTCTCAAACTCTTCCTGTTTGCAGGACTAAGTGTAAAACTTGCTATCCTGGCTGTTCATCGGTAAAGCAGCATATTAGGACTTGTAACACTTTATTACTATTAAATATCAGATTATTCCATCCAATAGAATATTTTTTTCATCCACAAAAAGTGCATAGTGTCCTATATAGGAAAATGCTAACAGATTTTAAATTCTAACTTTTCAGGGACAATTTAAAGTCTATTTTCCTTCTTCCAGTTGTTGGGTTGGTTTGGTTTTGTTTTTTTTCTTTATTGTTCTGTCTCATATGTTTATTATACCCTCTCCCTCTTCTTCTGAAAGTTCTGGTTGCCTTCAGCTGTTTGTTATTATTTGGTTTTCTGTATCACTTGATAATCTCTTTAGGACTTCTTCCCCTTCTTCTCTCTTTCCTCTCTAAGACAGATTTGATTTTCCTTTCTGCATTTTCCTTTCTCTTAAACATTCCTCTCCTTTTCCCTCTGTTTCCTTTCGTTATATATTCTTTCCCCATCATGTGTTTGCTTGACTAGCACAGAGGAAAATGATGAGGGTCATTTGCAGCTGCCACATATTCTGGAGCTGGAATGAGAGGGTCTGGAGTTACTGCTGTTATACAAATTGCCATCCCAGCTCCTTCCTGTGCACAGCCTAGGTACAGAATCTTTTCTCCATACCCTGGGATTACCACAAAGAATCCTCTCAGGAAGTCCTTGCACAGAAGACAAATGATACAGATACACAGCATTTTGGCCATATATCTCTTGGAACTCTACAACTTGATTCAAGGGTATTTGGAGTAACGTGATATAGCTTTTGCATCTTCATCTCATAATCTAAAAAATCTGTGCAACCCACAAGCATAAAGAGAGGGTGTAGAAATCAGCAACAGCTCAAACCCCAAAAGAGCTGGGTTCAATCATACCTTTCCTGCTACTTGTTTAAAGTGTCCTGCAGAGGGGACCTGGGGGGAAGACTATGTGACTGCTGCTCCAGCCAACAGTAGCTCAGTTGTCAACAACCATGGGCTTTGTCAAAATAAGTACTTCTGCTTCTTTAACTTGTTTTCTTTTTCCTGTCAGCAAATAGCGTGTATGGCAAACAATCAGCCCCAGCACTGTATTTCTCCTCTCATTTTTATTTCATTCAGCCTTTTTTGCAGATTGTTGTTAGAATGAAAAGACAGTAGAAGGCCATGCTTCCAGAGATCAAACTTCCCATTGTTCTTTGAATAAGAGTTTGTATTTGAGTACAGAGATTTGCATAAGAATTAGTCCCCTTCCTTGTATCAAGTCAGCTATTTTCAGCTCAGTGTAGCAATCTTCGATTTCTTGGTTGTAACTATGGCAATAAGATTAGATGGTATTCAGTAAAATTCATTTTACAAATTAGCATGGGAGAGTGTCCACGACTGTGATAGAGGAGCTATGTAAAAACATCGTGAAATGAGATTGAAATTAAATCAGAACTCAGAATATTCCTCAAAATAATGATTCTCAAACTCATCCAACATCATCTGATAGTTTGTGAATGATTTACAGTTAGCCACAATAAACGTAATCAGATCAATGGGCCTGATGGGGGTTGTATTTCTTTACTCAAAGCCATTTTGAAACGACATTTTAACCCTATTTTGGGTGGATGCTGAATTCTTTGATGTGGAACTTTTATAATAGTAGCAGTCAAATCAATTTCAAACACTTCCATTTCAGTACAAATCTACAAAGCTCATTAAGGTCTGGGACATAAAAAAAAAATAAAAAAAGAAAAAAAAAAGTCGCGCTCCAGGCCTGAGGCCATGTTATAATGAGGGTAAGAATGAGCAGTGGTAGGTACTATTTGGAGTTTTGCCTCTTCGCCGTTATGCTGCATGGTACAGTCCTGTCAGTTAATCAGAACAGCAGACCTTAATTTGCACACACTAAAGGTGGTTTCCTGAGGTTTTGCATCATTTGCAATAAATCTTGGTTTTGATCGTGTGTCATTACTAATGAGTCTCCTGCCCATACCTAGCCTTTGCTGTTCTTAATGATATGTGCAAACAGCATTAGAAGGAGGGCAAGTTTAGATACGTTTTTTTTCAGATGTTTAATGAACATCTTTAAAAAAAAAAATTATTTGCATTTGCCCAAGGAAAGTCTTACCTTAATAAAAAATGTATTGCAAAAAATGTATTTTCAAAAAGTATTTGACCAACTGGCCATGTCTTTGGCTTGCTATGTTATACTTAGCGTAATGTGATCTTGAATTAATATTGATAAGGTTCTTTCATTGAATATTAAGAAAATACCAATTTACGAAAAACAAGTGAAGTTTTGTCTTTCTTCTTCTCCTAACTATAGTCTTTCACATATTTGTATGGATTTAAGTTTGTATATTAGAAGGCTCACAGAGATCAACCCTACAGCCTTGCACAGGAAGAGAGCAGTATTGCGTGAAATTTCGTCTCCCAGCATAGTTTAAACTCAAATTATGTCCTTCAATGCAGCATAAGGCCTGTACTAGCCCTCTGCAAAGTGTGTTGTCCTCATGGAACAAATGAATGTTTGAATTGCATAAATAGGTAAAATGGAATTTTGCCTTTGTGAATAATGTCCAGCAGCCCTGATACACAGTCCAACCTAGCCATCTTAGCAAACTGCATGCACAGCTTCTAAGACTGAAGTAGCCAAACTTGGCCCTTCAGGAGGAAGGGAGAATAAGAGATTATCTAGACCTTTACAGGACTATTATTTCTGTCTGGAAAGGTCATCTTCAGGTTTTTTCTCAGTGCTCAGTCCCGAGGTAGCAAAAGTCTTAGGAAGAGCACACAGAGCATTTCAGGATAAAGTTATTATTTGCTATGTGACGTTCTGGGCATTCCCTAAGTAAGCGAATATGCAACTAGGTTGGCTGCTTTTTTCTTCAGATACCTTCATCTGAAGTTATTTAATTGCAAATCCTCGCTGAAAGCCAGGAACAGGGACGTTACTTCAGCAGAAACACCATGCGTTATCAAAATTGCTTTGTGTTTCTTCACAGGTGAAAACAAAAGCTATTGGGTTGGAAATGTACTTGTTCTCACTATTGTTTATCTGAATAATTGTTTGCTGTTCTAAACGAAAACAAATGGATGTTCGTATATGAATAATCATAACCCATTTCCTTGCCAGCAAAACTTATTCCAATTGGTGGTATACAAACCATCAGTTATCCAGTGGCTCAAAAATCACTGTGCCTTTTTTAAATGGCCTATACTGCAGGATAAAAATGTTTCTAGAGGTATAGGTAAGAGCTTTCAGTCACAGTTTTAAGCCCTCCATACTTCTGCAGAACAGGATTCAGCAGTGTGCTTAGTTTGCTATGAATCTCCGAAATAGATCACACTATGGCACAAATTCATTTTATACAGGGTATGCATTACAATCAGGGGGTCTAACGCAATATGACAGCAGAATGACACTGCACATATCAGATTACTAAAATCTGTGTAATACGTAGCTCTCAGTGCAGAAAGTTTAAATGAAGTAAAGCAGTGGGAAACCTGAAATCAAATGCTGTAATTCAGAAGGTGACGTGACATCTATCCTGATTTCAAAAGCAAAAGGTGAAAGGATCAGGTAGGTCTGCAAAGGATGTTCTCTACCCAGGTTGGAAGATAAACATTTGAGAATAGTTTGCCAGAGAGTGAGCTGGGTGAGAAGGAGTAGAACCAGACCATCTAATGCATATCAAAGTACTGTTTAAACTCTTGGCATTTGCCAGAAAATACCAGACAGTCCTCACAGGTTCAGCTTGTGCCATTTAAAAGACTCATAGGATAGGTAGGAAACTGATAAGGACAGCTTTTCAAGAATCCCCAGAAGGAATATCTACTGCTTCATTCTTATGCAATGGAGAGATTTGCCTTGGATTTCAGCCCTAAATCTAATCTCTTAATCAGGTGCCAGAAGTACTGCATAAAGACATTTTATGGGCAGCACAGCTCCATAAGTAACTTGTCTCATAGCAGCTGCCCAATAAATCTTTTTTCTTGACTTTCCAAGCATCAAAGTGAACAGCAGTGGCAGGCCTTCCAGTTGTCCCCGTTCCCAGACAGAGAAGACATTCTGAGTTTTTTTCTGAGTTGAATGAGTATGAGCTGGAATGCATGTGTGCACCAGCAGTGGCAAATAGCTGACAGTCCAGCCAAGAGTAGGCGACACATGGGCTAACAAAAGATTGATGAAAAAGCCTATCCTGTCCATCTTGGGAAAAGCTGCAAATTATGTGTTTAAGTAAAGCGAAAAGAAGCCACCTTAAAAGAAAAACTAGTTTTCAGGCACTAAACTGACCAGCGGACCTGCTTATTGCATCTCTTTCCTGTCTTAGCCAATCAACACCGTAAGGCCTTGAAGTGCTATGGGACAATCAGTTAGAAATATCAACAGCCTTTGTAATTGCTGACTGTGTTTCTGCTTTTAATTTGTGAATGCACTAACTGTGCCTGCCTCTGATTGAAGGAAATGCCTGAGTGTAACAGGAGCCTGTGGATAAGGTTTGCTCTCCTGTTGTCCTTCACATACTGAGAACAATGCAGAAAATGAGTCATTACTTAGCTGACAATGTAGCAGATCAGAAGTAGCTGATATTTATCTCTGATTAGGAAAGCATCACTATAGTTCTTTTTACCTGAGCAACTTAAAACCTTTTCTTTAATCTGACAGAAAGGAAGCTCTGCTGTTTTACTGAGTGGAGGATATTTTTAGAGTTACTGAATACCGTAGGATCAGAATTTCCACCTGTCTTTGAAACGTGTTGGAGCTTTCTTGTTCTTGTGGACTAGATTTCTTTGTCTCATTATAGCCTGTCCATCCCAGTCTTTATACAGTTCTCATGCAACGAAAGGAATACATGGGGGAATACTGGTATATAGGCCATAAACAATGTCCAGCTCATTGTGTCAGTAGCTAACCTGCCAACTTTCAGCTCCTCCAGCTGGGTATTTGGAAGGCTATAAGGCCCTATATGCTTGTACCTCTACTGCAGTTGTGAACTAAATGAAACAGCAAAACCATCACCTGCTGAAAAAGATCTATATAACATTACTTTTTGGATTTGCAGGAAACTGAGTTGTCAAAGGTGCAAAGCACGGTAACAAAGTATAGATGAAAAGGAAAAAAAAGAAATAATTCTGCAAAGTGCTTTAGGGTAGACAAAGTATGGAAATATGTATTTTTAGCAGTTTTAATCAAGCTACAAGGAAAATTATGTAGCATGTTCATTCTTGAGGGTTTATGCAGGTGATATTCATCATCAGTATGGGTTTGTTGGTGCACAATGGAACATTCAGTTGAAATAGTGAGATCCACTGTCTTTTTCGATACACCTTGTACGAAGAAGATTGATTACCTTTATCACAAAAATACAGGCTAATCATATATGTAAGTCTTTTTCTGCAAAGTCATGTGTTGGTTCAGCAGACTCATGAGGAAATCAGAGTTTAGCTTAGTTTTGCTCTACTTCTTTGGAATATTAAGGCAAGGGTGTTCAGTTCACAGGCAGGAAGAAGGTAACCTTTGTGGTCAACTCCAGAGCAAGAACAGGAGCTTCTTCTTGCAGTCTACTTGGCTTCTTCTCTAAAAATCAGAACAAATCTTCCATTGAGGTTGGAAAAAATGGGGGAAGAAGGGGGGTATCTTCTGATGAAGGACCGTAAGGAGCAAAAACCCATAATCAAGCACTATGGTCCAACTCATTGCTTCTTTACAGTTGAGAATCCAAAGCAAAAACTACATCATCGCCAGAATGCCCTTCAACTGTTTACTGATGGCAACACCGCTGCTGCTATGACTCATTCTCAGCTTCTTATTGTCTCGTATTTATTGAACGTATGGCAACAGGTCTGGCAGCAGCTCAGCACTAGAAATCTTCGCCCCAGCTGCAGTTTGGGAGCAGCCCCATAGGTCAGAGAGGGACAGAAAGCGGGATCCATCCTGAGGCCAATACCATAACTCCACTGTCACAGATCACTACTGTTATTACAGCAGATCCTGTAGAAGTCCCCCAAATCCCCGAACAATAACAAGAACCTGTTTCCTGACTACATATTACAGTGCAGTCAATTCCTGTAGGAGATGCAGTTTAATGTGAAAATTTCCTCATTCAATTTTTGCTTGTTCTTTCTGAATCACTGGAGCTGCCCTTCACTGCAGAGTGGTCCTACTGTGCCCTTTCCTGATGTAAATCACATTACTCACAGCTAGGACTCTCCTGCCTGTTTGCCTGCCAAATCGACAGCAAGGCTCACACTTAATTTACAGGTATCTACATTTGCTGACTTGTCCTATTAAGCAAGTTGACTGGCTGTTTTACTAATTAAGAGTGCAATAAAATAAGAAAGAGGCAGAAAGAGGAGTGAGAAAGCAAGAACAAACTGAGAAAATACAGTGGCTGACTTTCTGGAAATTTGTGGTAATTTACGTGTGGTAACTCTGAAATGCCTGACTGTTTGATAAAAATTGCCTAATGGGTTCAGATCTGCCAGTGGGGAGGGAAAGAATGCCAGACAAGCAAAAAAAGCAATGTGGTTATATAGGTCTCATTTCCCTGGTGAAAGCAGTAGGGAACAAAACAGCAGTAAAATACTGGGAAAAAAAAAAAAAAAGTCATGGAAATTTTTTCTTGGAAAACTCTGGCACCTTCCAGTTACTTTAGCAATACAGTACATCACTGGTCACAAGGCCCATGTGCCACCTATATCCAACATAATTTTATTTGTGGAGTAAGTGCGGCTCCAGAGGGATGGATTTTTATTGCTAATTCTCTCTGCTTAGGCGAACACTTCATTCTAATTTAGCAAAACTTGTTGATGGGTTGAACACACAGGCCATCCCTCAGTTGTCACTAAGAGTAAGAACAAACTGCAGATACAGAATTAAGTTTTCATAGAGCTTGATGATGCTGGGATGCTTTCTGCTACTTTTGTCTATTTCTAACTGTCATAGAAAGGATGGGGTTCTCAGAGCAATGTGTCTTACCAGGGTGTGCTAGATCCACCTAGTAATCATCATTAGATGATTATCTAGAGAAGAAGATCATTTTCTGAAAGACAAAATCTGCTCAATACTTACAACAACCTAGAAGATAATCCTTGCAGCAATTTTATGTTAGGGGATATATAATGCTGAAAGAGATCAATAATGTATTTTATTATAAGATTTCTGATAAAGAAGTGTGCTTAGACATCGTCCAAATTGAATTTGTTCTGGGTTGGATGAATAAAATGTAGTGTCAGCTGAAGTGAAAGGCAAAAATGTAAGCCACTTAATCTCATCAAAACAAAGCTGTTTCTGAGCCAAAATGCTCTCATTTCAAACATTTTGTTATCCTGATTTATTGAATGACTTCTCTTACATGGGATCTTTAACAACATTAAAAATTCACTGAGGTATTCATAAATCAGTTGAATTTTGCAGAAAATGCACAGTTTTAATTTGTTTGGGACACATTGTGGCTGCATTTCTCTAGACAGCTTTCCATGGAAACAAGACTGAAATTCTTCAAAATGCATCCCATTTTTACCACTGAATGTCTTGACCAGAGCTTGTGACCCACTGTCTCTCACAACAACGAGCTAGTTGAAGGAGATAGTCCAGACTGGAATTGATTTTTTTTTCCCCTCATGAAAATGCCAGCTAAACACCGGCATCAAACACAGCAAAGGTGATAAAAGAGACTTGGTTAGAGAGGATGTGTGCATACTGACATACACAGTGTGCCAGTTTAGACAATTAGTTCACGTAAGTAGCTGACTGGATACTTAAAAAGTTTTCATTTACAGCCAAAACCAATTACCTATGGAGCTGGTCAAAGTGTATACTATCACAGATGCACTACCTGACTATGAACCAAACAAAATATTAATTTTCTACTGTTGTTTTCTTTTCTGCCTGATAATATTAATTAATTGTGTTTTTATTTCACCCAATGCACCATATGAAGACATTCATAACTCACCTGGAAAAGGCTCTGAGCAATCTTATCTATGTTGACCCTGATTTCAGTGGGCAGCTGAACCTCCAAAGGTCCCTTCTGGTCTACATTATCATACAGTTTTTTAAGTTTACTTTTTGTTGGCTTGATTTTGTTGCGTTTGCTGTTTTTTTTGTTGGTGGTAATGATGGTGAGTTTTGTTTTGTTTCGGTTGGTTGTGGTTTTGGTTTTTTATTTTTAATAAATACCAATTAGGTGCATATGTAGGAATAGAAAAGGAACAGCAATAACTTCTGTGTCCCATTACAGGGCTAATGATGGATGACAGTACCATGTACATAGTCGTAAACCTGACTTTAGGGCAGGCACGCATTAGCAGGTACAAGTCCTGAAGAGTGAGCAGGGTGCAAGATGCACTGCTAAGTAAAGCTGTTGCAGGTGTTTCGTCTGCAATGCTGCTACCAGTGCTCTGCCTGGTAATGGGGAGGTGTTGATATTAACGCCTTTTCGCTGGTTACACCAAAGCCTTGCTTCCATTGAGTCTCTAAGTCACCAAGCATGAACATAAAGCTTCAGCCAGAAACAAACTTTTTAAAAGTTCTTTAATTTTCATGACAGCTGAAATGTGGTGGAGTCTTTTCTGAGAGGGAGGGATAAAAAACAAGTGATTTTTTTTTTATATGTTGAAGCATATGTCACTTTCTGGAAAGAATTATTGCGGGGCTGGAAATAGTTCCCGTCAGGGGAACCTTTCTAAGATAAAGAGCCCTCTTAGAAAGCTCTGCCAGAGCCTTGTGTCACAGTCAGAGTGACCTGATGGGGGTTTGATGGACCCTTTTCTAGGAGCATCCAGAGACTCCTGAGCCCTCATTGCCATGGGAGCAAAAGGAGTTGCGCACTCTAGGACCTGGCACTGGAAGATGGTGCCTGTGGAGGACCTCCTTATCTGCATCTTCTGCTGCCCCATTGACGACCCCTGCACCTTGGCCATCCATGGGAGTCCCGGCTTCCTCTGCCACCCCTGTCCCCATATCCCAGAAAGGAGCTGGAGGAGTTGGCAGGTCCCCCCACTCTGGGCCAGGGTAGGGCTTGCTCAGCTGAGGGGCCCCAGCATCCCCTGGAGAGGAAGCCCAGCAGCCCCCAGGCCCTACAAGAGGCCACCACATCAACGGCTCTAGGAGGGCACCCCACTTTGAAATAACTCAAATAAACAGTGCTTTCGTCATCTGAGAAACTCTCCTAAGTGTTGATAGTAGATACACCTGGAATTTGTTCTTTCAGAGGGTGTTTGAAGAAAAGCTGATAACATGGCATGCTTACATTTGGTGATTAATTCGATGGAATATGTTTTTTTTCTCTTATGGAAGGAACATCTCAGAGAAGCAGATTAGTTATATCTGCCCTTCTCACTCCCAAACACTGACAGCAGCACCAGGACCAGCAGGATAACTAGTATTTCTGTATCTTTTTTTTCTGCACAGTTGAAATAAATATGTTCACATGACTTCTTGCTACGTGGAGTTTTCATGGCAAGAACCTGGTTATCTCTTGCCTCACTTTGTTTGAGCCTTTCCAAAGCACATTTAAAATAATCCCCTTAGCATGGGCAGAGATTTTGCATTTTTTTGTCTTGTGCATAGAACTGGACATGTTTTATCAAGGTATAAATTACCATGTGAGGTAGAGGAGAGGCTAACTCCCTATGTAGCTATTCACAGAAAGGACTGTATTTCCTACCTATTTCTCTTGACAAAATGAATGATGTATGAAATCATAAGAAATAGTCTCTGAGCTAAGCCCTTTCCTACCCCTTCTCATTCATCTCTCTGAAGGATTTATGATCCAGACCAGCACAAATTCAGAATTTTGAGTTTTTATTAGACAAACTGGTTTTTTTAAATTTCTTAACATTTGCAGTGTCATCATCACCATCAGACTGTTCGCTGTTTCCAACTGAAATTACAAGCTGGTTTGGATCACATCTCTGATTTTTTTTAAATGTAAAGCGTATGTTCCTTCCAAAGGTTACATAACAGAAAGCACATCTGCAATAACTTTACCTGAAATATGACTGAAGAGTTTGGCTTTCACACAGTCGTTGCAGGTAGCTTACTGTGACATTACTGTCTGTAGCAACAATACTTCCTTTTTTTGTTTTGTTTTAGTATTTTAAGCCAAACTCCCACGCATCTATTTCCTATCAGATCCAGCCAATTTAACTTACTGAGTACGGGCAAAAAAACAACTAATTAATTTCCTGTAGCATTGGTTATAAAGAGCACCCAAAAACAATCCTTAATGTCCAATCACAAATTTGCTTCCTCTTCCATGACATGAAAGATTTCTTTGGAAGAGCCTTTGCCTTATCTCAGACTTGAAGCCATTTATCATCAAGAACTATGGTTTCTTTAATCAGCCAACCCTAATAGCCGTTGGCTCTGTTACAAGCATTAGGTATATACCTTCCATCTTAAAGTCTTAACATTCTCTAATTAGGCAGAAAGAAAAGACAATTTCTGTAATGAAAAGGTGACTGTATAAGAGATTTTGAACTCACATTGAAAAAAAAAAGTCATTTATCCAGCAGAAGGAGAGAATATTCCTGACATTGAATACCTTTGGGAGTTGCTCTCATAGTGTTTATCTGAATAGACCTGAAGGAGCGTCTTTACAAATCCAATTTTTTTATTTATGTTAAGACAGCTGTGGCCAAGACCAGGGACCCTTTGTGCTGTTTTCTCTAAAAATATGTGTAAGAGACTGCTTGGCACAGATTACTACCTGAATAGGCAGTGCAGGGAAAGTGTGGAAAGAAGGACTCATTACGATTATTGCTCATGCTTTACAAACAACTGACTGAAACCCAGGGAGGGTTGTGCTGACCCTTTGCAGTGTAATAATCACACTGGGAACAGAGTAAGCTGTCAGGCAAGTGGTCTGGTTCTCCCCTTCTGTGACCAGTTTCCATTCCCCTGAAGAATAACGCAAGGAACCTGAAAATTCACTGTTGAAATGAGGATGCTGCTGCTGCTGCTTCAGAAAACACACGCTATAGGCATGCATATACGTACGTTGTTTATGCTGCTGCTTGCTTTTCTGGTAGTGAATGGCAATATAAAATCTTTGAATACAGGCAAGTGAGCTATATCCCTAAACATTTCACTAGAGAATTTGTCTGCCCCCAGGCCTGGGAGTAGGTACAGTAGGTGTCATGGTCCTACGTGGTGATGTCTGGTTATGCCAGACCTTGCCGCTTTGTCTGGACTGGAACTACAATGGGGTCTCTGGACTCTCCTAACTCAGGTGGGATCTTAGCTGAAAACAGGGCTCGATTGGAAAAGAAAAAAAGGAAAAAAAAGGGGAAAAAAAAAAACCACCAAAAAACCCCAAAACAAACAAAAAAAACCACAAAAAACAAACAAACAAACAAAAAAAAACAAAAAACCAAAAACAACACACAAACCTCCAGTGAGAAAATATCTTCACCTTTTGACTGATGATGTGTGCCCATTCACATTAACCTGACCACTTCCAGCTCTTTTCTGAAGAATTATGTCTCATGGGAAGGAAGCATGAGTAAGTGGAAGTCCTGCTGCACAGGTTCTATTTGGAGTATATTTTATGCCTCTGGTTTTTCTTCAGTCAGTTCATTTCCAGATAACCCAAATAAATTATCGTCTTTGAATGAAGAGAGATTTGGTGGTGGGAAAGCACAGCCTGATCATTGTTCTTACAAAGATAAGACTCAGTATATTTCTGGACTAAATTTAAAGAAGTATTGTGCCCGCTTTCACTGTGCAATGTTCCTATTTTTGTTGAGCTTCTATATTATCCACTGCTTCTGTTTTCTTATTTTTAAAAATTTTCCAGGTCAGTTTTCTCAAGATTTTCCAACTCACTAAGATTTTTCACATTCAGAGAGGCTGGCTACCTGATTCTTATCTACCAGGATCACCTGTTATTGCAAGAATGAAAGTGTCCTCGAATTTTCTTGTAAAATGGGGTCGGGTGTATATGGTTTATTGCTATGTATGTGTGTATATGTGTGTTTATCCAAAAAAGATATTAAGGAAGTGTACTCAGTTGCCAGCTCTGTCAACACAGAACACTTTCATATTTGATCACATATTGTCATTACACAGTATTATTATTTCTGAGACATACGCAGGTATGACCTTTATTATTCAAATTTCTGCTTAATATATTATAACATCACTGTACTTTTGATTCATATAAAATAGGGTGTTTTTTTTTTTTTTTTCTAAAATTAGACTACTTAATAACAATAATGAATGTGAGCTTTAATCTGCATGCAGCTCTCTCCTCTTACTCCCGTAACGTTCTAAATTAGGATCTTTTCATGCATTGTAATTTGGGAAGTCGTTCCTGAGCAATTGCACACACAGTTAAGCTAATCTTTCTTCCCCAGGATGGGAGATTCCTTCCTGATGCAAAACTAGGGACTACGATTTCCTTTTCCAGGATACTTGACTTTGACTGATAGCAGCTAACCTATTCCTTAAAATGTCCCCTGAAGCTGATGCTGCCAAGCCCAGGGCTGTGTGACCTGCCCTCCTCAGGCAGAGCATCCTGTGCGTAAAACTATTGTGTCTCAGGGCGTGTGTGCATGGAGGTCCCTGTGGGTGCGTACAGAGAGAGCAAACTTATTTCGTCAAGGTTTCTGCAGACTTCCAGCTGAAACAGCAGGCAGAATAAAAACATTGAACTAAAGTCAAGGCAAGTAAGTAGGAGGAAAAAAAAAAAAAAAGTGTTGGGTCAGAATATAGGTAAAAGAAAAAAAAAATACACTTTTTTTTTTTTTTCTACTGACACTAGCAAGAAAAACATATTGACATAATTCACAGAATCACATAGATTCACAGAATCCTAGGGACTGAAAGGGACCTCGAAAGATCATCTAGTCCAAACCACCCGCCAGAGCAGGAACACCTAGATGAGGTTACACAGGAAGGTGTCCAGGTGGGTTTTGAATGTCTCCAGAGAAGGAGACTCCACAACCCCCCTGGGCAGCCTGTTCCAGTGTTCTGTCACCCTCACTGTGAAGAAGTTTCTTCCCATTTTTAAATGGAACCTCCTGCGTTCCAGTTTGTACCCATTGCCCCTTGTCCTAGCATTGGTTATCACCGACGAGAGCCTGGCCCCATCCTCGTGACACTCACCCTTTACATATTTATAAACACGAGGTCACCACTCAGTCTCCTCCAAGCTAAAGAGACTCAGCTCCCTCACCTTGAACGGGAAATGACATGTTCTTCTAATCTGTTGATGACCTTTCTGAGTCAGTTCCTTGCTGTTGTGAGCTGTTACGTGGTCATTTACACCTGTGCAGAGTACAAGTCTAGCAAACAACTTTCTTCCTTTGGCACCTATATTAATGCTTTCCCTTTATTTTCTGCTCATTCTGCAGTGGCAGCCATGGTGAATCAGCCTTCCCAGAGGTGCGTACCAGGTCTCTTCAGTATCACACCCTCCATTCTCACTTTGGTATAGAGCAACAAGTTTGCATTAACGCCATCTCAGTTGCTTTAAGAGGGGATTAACGTAAGCCCACCTCCCACCCCAGACCACCTCCGGTGTTCCTGCCAGGCTGCCACCCCCCGTCCAGTCAGTCCCTCTCTTCATTTGGTCACTTCAAACTGTTGACATCTCTCTCCTTCCTGCCAGTCCCCTTTTTCTGCCAGGTCCGCCCAGAATTCTTTGTCCAGCACCAGCCACTCTCTCATTACAGTGCTCTTTTTTCTAACAGCCCCTTACTTTCTGCCTCCCCATCCCCTCTCCAGCTGAATCCACTCTCTACATCAAGAAAGCTCCTGTCCTCATCCAGGCTGCTTCGGATTCCTACCAGATGGTGTGGCATTTTCTTCTCTTTGATGGAAGCATTGCATGCCCAGGACTCTGCAGGGAAAGCACAGGAGGCACGTTCCTCCATCTTCAAAACATAGCTCCTGCTACCTCGCTGGCTCCTTGGGAACAGACACAGGAAGGGTGCAGAAAATCCAGCTGCTTCAGTCTGCAGCCATGGCCCATGGCGTGCACAACCCAGAGGAACTCCTCTGAGAAACAGGTATCCTGCCCTAACAAGTCTCTGCGGAGCACGCATGAGTTATCTTGTCCTGAGGGCTTGTAATTTAACTTCATCATGTGATTTAAATGACCAGCTCCTCTGGTCTGCTTCTGAATACCAAATGCTCACCACACGGCGTGCTGGGGCCAGCCCAGGAGTTATTCACAGGATGGATATCTCTGAGTACAGAATAAACCACAGCAAGTAGCAAGCTGTCTTCTGACTTGTCACAAGCACGAGGGGAGGGGAGGAAGAAGCTGAAATTAAAAAATCACCTTGTGGCAAATTCTTTACTTAGTTCTGAGAAAGGAAAAGGGCCAAATCCTCAGGTGATGTAAGTCATTCTATTCCTGTTGAGGTCAAGTCATAAATTTTAAGACTAAGTGGGACATCTACATATTGTAATTTGACCTCTACAAAGACACAGGACAGAAGATTTCACTCATTGATCTCTTTACTGAATTTAATAGTAAATATTTGTCAGAGGTGACATTAATGGCGTGTTAGTCTTGATGTATTTTGCAAAAATATTTTGTAATACTGTCATTATTGAGCAAATACATATATATGTCTACATATTCTTGTGTATGTATATGTTCATCACAGGCATGTGCCAAGTTCTTTAACGTAATGCTTATTTAATTAAGCTCCTAGAAGAGGGACTTGTCAACTTATTTTCAGCTGAGGTACACCTGTATGGCTGAGTGACATTCACAACTCCTACACTTTTTTTTAACAGAGCCCTAATGTTTCCCAGTGTCTCTGTCAAACCTCGGTGGTGTACGGAGTTTTCTCCAGTCTGCTCTCCTTCATGGCACCAATGAAGCACACTCTAGGTGACTGGTGTGAACGGAAGGTTAAAAATTCAGAGATGCATCTGTGAGTGTAACAGGAAAAATCAAGCAGCATACCACAGAGATGCAGAAGCGAGGAGGCTCCACATTCCCAAGACAGCACACCATCAAAATTATAGGTGATATTAAGTGCTGCTAAGATGTTAAAAGCTTGCTCTTCTCTGGGTCAGAATCACGGTCACTGCAAAGTGTGTGGACACAGGTGTGTGGACACCTGATGAGTTGCTTCTTAACCCTGAGAAACAGAATCTGAGGCAAAAGAGCACAGCTAAGCCTAAAGGGATTTAGAACTGCCCGTCTTGCAGAAAGTAGGTTTGGTGACCAACAGAAAGAAGGCAGAAGGTGACTTCTACTGAAAGCAGGGGAATACACTTAAACCAAGGACAGAAACCCAGTATTTTCATATTCATTAATGATATACTGTGAATTCTCTTGTGTTTTCCATGCTGTCTATGTGTGTGTGTATCTGTCTGTGGTTACCAATTAGTTTGTATGACAGAACACAATGTAATTAAAGTGTTTTTTATTAAATCTCACCATTAAAAATTGCTAGTGCTGATAACCTGTTTTCTGAGTTTAGATTAATGGTGACATCTAATTGAGTTGTAACTGAGCTACAGCTGGCTATCCATGCCTCATTATGGGAGGGCCCAGACTCACAGAGGAGACTGATAGACATCAGCCTGCCGTGCCTGTCCTTAGTGCGTTGTGTAACTTGGGACAATAAAACAAATCATACGTAATTAGGTATGAATTTCATTATCAGAAGGACATTGTGAAGAAAAAGATGTCCCTTGTGCTCCCGGTTAACACGTACATAGTAAGCAGATATATGGCAGATCATTTTCACAAAGCAAATATTCTCCTACTATGAAAATCCTGTTAAATATCTTAAAAATTTTTAAAGGATAACTGCTTTAAAAAAATCCCTGTTAAGTAGACTGCGATTCTTCATTCAAGCACCCCAACAATTGTCCAGTACAAGCGAAAAAACGTTACCTATAAATTTGACTAAATGTTTTCCCACTGTTGCTTCTTCCTCATTCAAATACATCTTCCAAATTGCTGCTTGTTTGTTTTAATGCTTATAAAGGCACCATTTTACCAACACTGTTTCTTGTTCCGTGACACTAGCCTCTCCTCAGTGACCACGTAATCTTGTTTTTGTTTTCACTCCTGCTGTGCTGCTCCTAGCTTCTTCCTGCTATGTACGTACAGAGGAAACAGGGGAAGAGGCAGGGATTTCTGTTCTTTCATTTTACTCGCTGCTGCATCTGGCGTGGTTCAAATTGGTCCCAGTTCTGCAACTTCAGCCCAAACACCTGGCACCTGCCCTGCTGCCCTCAGTGATCATACTAACTGATACTCTGTGGATTTCAGATTGCAGTCCCTTGAGGGAGAGCCATGTCTTCTTTGTACCGCAAAGTGCCTGGTACATGTATGAGAAGACTCAGTAAGCATAATAGCAAAACTCTGCTGAGAAAAATTTGCAGAGCTAAAAGCTTTTAATCTTCTCAGAGTATTTTTTCACTTTGATTTTACAAATATTTTTCCTATAATTTAAGCAAGTTTATAGTCTTGATTTCTAATCTATCTTCCAAGCCTATATATAACACAAAAGTAAGAGGTTTGGATGAAGCCTGTGAGAGCAGTCATCCCTCTTTAATGCATAAGACAGGCTTTTAAATCCTCAGTGCTCAAGTGGTTTCATGAGGGTGTCACTTGCTTAGTTCTCAGCTTCCTCAAACAAACCATACCCAACAGCACAATATTAATTTGGATCTTGATCAAGGGATTTTAGGGACAATATAAGCACAAGAACAAAGCTGGTATAGTTTCAACTAAAATCCACAGCTAAATGAAAAAGACACTCAGACATTCTAATGATGCTATCTAGGTGTAGAATATTTATACAACTCAGAGAAGATACAAAGGAAAAACTAATTCAGCAGAGACAAATATTTACATTTGGAAAACACCATGTGAGTTGCATCATGTGCCTTCTTCCTTTGTGGTATCGTGTCACTGAAACACCCAGAAATGCTTTGAACACGTAAGGATAATTGCAAATTTGAATAACTTTTCTCAAGATTTTTGTTAAAATTTGATAGTTCCTATCAGAATCACACAGAACGGATATTTATAGCATTTTAACTCCTGTTATACACTTCCTTTCATACTAGAAAACTTCACACGATCTTGTTTAGCAATCACAGAATAAATATTAGCAATCACAGAATAAGTATCTTAGAAGATCATACCGTATCTTCTGTAACAGCTTTTTGTATTTCTGTTGTGGTTTAAGCCCAGGTGGCAACTAGGACCACACAGCCACTCACTCATCCTCCTAACTGTCATGGGGTTGGAGGGTGGGGAGAGAAGGAAAAAACTCGTGAGTTGAGATAAGAACAGTTCAATATGACAGCAAAAGAAGAGAAAATAACAACAACAACAACAGAATCTCCAAAACAAGTGATGTACAATGCAATCGCTCACCAACTGTGACACCAATAACTGGTCAGTTCCCAAGCAGCTGGTCTTTGCCCAACAGCCAGCTCCAGTTTATATACTGAGCATGATGTGTTGGTAAGAAATACCTCCTCAGCCAGCTTGGTCCAGTTGCCCTGCCTGTGGTCCCTCCCAGCTTCTTGTGCACCAACATCCTCCTCGCTGAAAAGTCCTTGACATAGTATAAACATTACTTGGCAACGAACAAAATTTCAGTGTCTTATAAACATTGTTCTCATTCTAAATCCAAAACACAGCCCTATATCAGCTACTAGGAAGCAAACTAACTCTATCCCAGCCAAAACCATAACAATATAATTACTTTTTGCTATCTTCTACAGGTACTGTTAATAGAATTACTACTCTTTAATCAACAATTAACAGTAGCAAGATCACTTCTGTAATCCATTTCTTTTTAGTCATTTTGTTTGTTTGAACATCTGTTAGAAAATTGGAGATTTCACTGCAGATAGCATTTTCAGTGACTGGGTTTGCACTGGCTCACGGGATATGGGTTAGCTAAGAGCTAAAAGCAGGAAGACTAATTTGAAGTTAGGTTTTCCTTCTCAATAATGTCCTCCACAACTTTTAGGATTTTTATTCTAGACTACCTTCTGACCATTATTTCAAGTCAAAAGAAAGGACTACAGAAGGACATACATATTCCTTAGCTTCACAAATTGATCTGGGCTTCAGTTCCCAATGCTAAATGGAAATACTATACTTCCCTGGTAAGTCTATTTTTATTTCCCATGTTAGTAATGCACTGCTACCCAACAAGGATGCCATGAGGGTGAATAGAAGACAGATAACAAAACAGTGACTCAAAATACAGGTGCTTTGTCTTGAATTTGGGGTAGATTATCCTTCTTTCCTAAATAATGCTGTTACTCTCCATTCTACAACTGTTTCTTCAGGATATGCAACCATGCTAAGGCCTTAAATAGGGCTCTAGCTTTGTAGCGCAGTGCTGACATGAATATCAGAATATATAGCAGTAACGAATGCTGGCTTAATGGCTTTATTTTCGATGGAGTAATCACTCAGTTACAGTAGGGTATCTAAGTGACATTGAAACCATGACTCGCCGCAGAAAACAGAGGAAGAAGTCATCACTTTGTCGTGCTTCTTTGATCAGGTCACAAAGAGGAAAAGTAGCTGGGGTCCTGTTCTGGAGATGACACAGTAGCAAGATGAGTACCTGCTTGTCCCAAGAGCTGCAGCCACAGCCCATTACGATCAGGGAGAAGCGTGACATGGTACAGAGGGACTGAGCTATAGACACCAGTGAAGATCAGTGTAAGACAGAGGAGAGAACAGTTCAGTGGGATGGGCAAAATTCTGAGGTTGTTTGGATAGGCATGTTGGTGACACATGGTAAAGGCCTTTCAAGAGGAATTCTGCCCTCCCTCTCCCATCTGAAAAACCTGATAAAACCATATGCAATCTCACAATTTTCCTCATGGCTGTTACGATACTAAGCTGAAGTTCTCCAAGCCTCAGACACCTGAGTGTGTTTCCTTCTGTTATATTTCCATATGTTTGATAGTCTTTTTTTTTCTTCTGTTCCTCATGCTAGCACAGCCAATTCAAGCATTCCAAAGGACATTTTGCTGCAGTTCAGCAGTGGAAATTGCTGTCTATCCACTTGCAATCCGGGCATAACATCACAAAATGGGTAGACACTGTATGTTCTTTGTTTTACCACAATCTCTCTTTACACCATGTGGTGATTTTCCCTTTTAAATGGCACGAGGTGCTCCACATTCCTCTTTAAACATTTGCCTACTTGGTAACAATATTTTTACAGGATCTTACAAGGTAGAAAGCAAAGATAAATGCTTGAAAGCTTGTTTTGGAGAGCAAGCTTTGGCAGCTGCCTGTGAAACGAACTACATTCCCTTCCCCCTCTCCGCCTGATGTACAGCATCCCGGATGGTGGTCTGACAGCATAAACAGGGACCGAAATTTCTCATTCACTGTCTCATAGTTAGAGAGTAATTTCTTCTCTGCCTGCACCACAGTGCGCTATGGAAATGCAGAGCTACTACAAGGGATGATGGACAGTCCTGCTGTGCGTAACTAACAGGTGCCACACAGAAACATTTCGCTGGCCAAGCTGGATGTGTCTCTGCAGAGGGTCTCCTCGCAAGCTGTCATGCGGTCTCCGCTCCTTCCATCAAGGTTTTATAAATCCACAGACACACATGTAGGTTGTGGGGAGGAAAAGAAAGACGGCATCAAGTGATCTTTTATATAAGTCACTTCTGCCCCAAGTGAGCTCACGCAACTTAGTTTCTGGTGTCATTTACGGTGGTGAAAAGCTGGAGTTCTGCTATTTACCTCTCTGGAGTTATAACTGGATTTACACAGGTATGACCAAAACCCATGTTTGCTTTCTATAGAAATCCGCATATTTATCTTTCTTGATAAAGAGCTGAAAACCATGGGCACAAAGCTGGCAGTGTGCCTTAGTTGTAAGTACGAAAGATGGGAAAGAATGGTGACAGTTTAGAAATTATTTTTCCCCCTATACTTGACAGTCAAATAGGCTCCTACTTCTTGAACTGTAAATCCATTAAAAAATGAATAGGACTCAGCATTTCCTTAGGTTTATAGCGCACAGAGATGAGGGAGGGAAAAAAAAGGAAACAGTTTTATTTCTGTTCTGTTTTACAGTCGGTCTGAATCCTCTCTGTGAAAAAGGCTCCACTTTTTCTGACCTTTCCCACCATGAATTTAAAAAATGTCGCCTCTCTGCTCAGTCTCAGATTTATAGCAGAATGTCTAATGCCTGGGTTGTGCATAAACAATTAAAAAAATAAGAATCGCTGTTAGTAATCCGTGTAATACCATGTGGGTGAATTTGGGTGAGCATGAAAGCTCCAGTGAACTGTTCACCTCCACAGTAAATGTAGCAAACAATCCCCTCTAAGTTCACAAACTGAATGCTGTTTTCCCATGAAGAAAAACTCTTTATCATGCAGCCTGAATGTGCCCATTAGGATGGCAAAGGAGTGTGGGTCTAAAGAGAAAACTTTTTGCTGGCACTGTGGGAGAAAGATCCTGCAGTCCCATAGCAGAGCAGGGTCCCCTCGGCCTCGAGATCTGGATCCTCAGCAGGATCTGAGCCCTTTTAGCCAGAGTCAGCACTCAGCTACATGGCTCCGAAGCCAAATAATTCTGAATTTTAAAGGCTGTTGAGTTGTTTCAATTTCCGTCAGTGAGCCTGAGATCAGAACCTGGCCTATTGTGGACGGTCTGTCTGAAAGACTCATTACTTTTCCCTCTCAGCTTCAAGGCAGCATCTGGACTATTGATAATAATCTTGGAGCCAGAAGCTGTGAAACGCATCATGAAAGCTGAGCTGAGAGTGGCTGTGTGAAACACAGCAGCACAGTCATTAAGGACTGGTTTTCATTCTAGGGCCTCAACCATCCCACCTGTTTGCCTGCATAAACACACACCATCAGATGGATCAAGGCTGGAAGCCGGCTTTAACACACCTGAAAGCAGAGTTATCCCTAATTACAATTTTAACCTATCTAATATGGCTGTGGATGGCCTAATTATCTACACAAATGTTTAATTACCTTTTGAATACTACTAAGCCTCCGGACTCAGTGGGACTGGCAGCAATGATTCACAGAGGTTTCAAGTTGCAATTAGATAGCAGAAGGCCACACTCTGGACAAGATTGCCACCCAGCATCAAGTAACTCTGCTGCTGACCCAGCAGGGAATTTAGTTTTTAACTACTAGAGATGATAAACGTCTTGCTTCGTAATCATTCTGAATGTTTTAGCCACAATGCCTTATTTACTACAAATTCTTTGTATAACAGACACGGTCAAGTTGCTCTGTTTTTGAAAGGTTTTCTGCTGTTAGGGTTTACTGGATGAGAAAAGGCATGGTTTTGGTTTTTCCTTCTAAAAGAGTAGGGATGTGTCCTAGTTTTGGCTGAGATAGAGTTAATTTTCTTCAATAGTAGCTGTTATAGGGCTGTGGTTTTGGTTTAGAATTAGAAGAATGTTGGTAACACACTGATGTTTTAGTTGTCACTAAGCAGTCAAGGACTTTTCAGCTTCTCACATCGTGCCAGGTGCACAAGAAGCTGGGAGGGTGCACAGCCAGGATAGCTGATCCAAATTGGCCAAAGGGATATTTGATACCATATAACATCATACTCAATACTTATTTGGGGGAAAGTTGGTGAGGGGAACCACTGCTTAGAGATCTCCTGAGCATCGATCACCAGTTGGTGAACAATTGCATTGTGTATAACTCGTTTTGTATATTCTTTTATTAGTGGTATTGTCATTGTTTTCTCTTCCTTTGCTGTCCTATTGAAGTGTCTTTATCTCAGCCCAGAAGTTGTTTGGGTTTTTTTTCTGTTCTCCTTCCCACTCCACTGCAGGGGCAGCTGAGAGGATGTGGAGGGGAGTGAGTGGCTGCATGTTGCTTATTTGCCAGCTGGGCTTAAACCATGACAAAGTGAAAGGGCAGAAATGTCCCTGGATTCCTCGGTCAGAGCCACCTTGGCTGCCTCCTGTTGGTAAGGTGCGATGATGTCCAGATATAAAGAGCAGATAAGTGGGATGTTTGCAAAAGCAAAAAGGAACTTAATCTAAAGCACAAAGGATGACTACAGCCTTTGCTTGGCTAGTTACAAGTTGCACAGCTGTCACTACCAAAGGGACACAGAGGTTATCATGATGGATAATAGGATTCCCACAGGGGCAGCGCTGAAGGACTCCCAAACTGCCAAAAGCTGGCATGGCTGCCCTTAAGAACTCCCTGCTACCTCACCCTTTCAAGGTGGTCCAGGTTTGCCTGGGGGAGGCAATTCAGAGCTGGATCAGAGTGCTGTGTATAATTCAACACAGCGGAGCAATGCACAAGGGAATGTTAGAACTGCTGTCCTTTGCACCAACCCACCCAGCTCAGCATGAGAGGCAAAAAGGCAGATGTGATTTAGAAGCATTGTCATCATCCAGTTGATGACTGTCCACCAAAGCCTGGACTCAGAGAAGTGGATATCGTGGAAACACTCAGGTCATCTGGGACTTGGGCTTGTTACAGCTGTCTGCCTTCTAGTTTCGAGATGCTGGAACTCGCCAGGTGGGTGTGAGCTCACCAAGCAGGCAGCAACACAGCTGCCCTCCTAGGACTGATTCTCATTACACTTCTCTCTACCAGAAGTCTGCTGATTAAAACCACGTTCATAGCATGGCATGGCATGTCACAGAAAGCTTCATACAGAAAGAAAGCAAATTGTGCTTGAATGCCTGTGTTTGAGCTGCCTTGTATCTTCCTTGCTGTGCTCTCCCATGAGCCAGAATTTCAACAAACTCTGTTACATAAAATGCAGTAACTGCATTTACCTCGCTTTGTGACCAAAATGAATAACAATAGTAGTCGAGCAAAAGCTTGTGAGAGATAAGCATTAGCACTGCGAACAGATATTTCTATAGAAAACCTTTATCTTCTTCTAACTAAGTATATTTTTGAGCACTTGGACAGCCGTTGCTCTGAATGCTGTTGCAGAAGAGCTTGGCTCCAGGGGCAGCTTGCTTCAGCTGCTGCTTGCCATTGTTTCTAAGCCCCCTGCTGTTTTTCTAAGCCTCTGTGCAGGCCAATAGTACATTTGTTTCACTTCAAATTCTTGCACAACCAACACAAAAAAGAAGCCCAGTTCTTGCACTCAAGGGAATGAAGGGGTGGGTATAAAAGGTCACTGGCTGAGGGATGCTTCTCTGTAGATTAATGTTCAGATTTATTTTGTCTATTCATTGTTGTCTATACAGAAATAGACGGCTCACTTTTGGGGCTCGCTGCCTGAAACTGTGAATAGTTTCCTCTGCAAAGCAGAGGGCTGCTCACCCCAAGCCCATATGGCCACATTATGTGCACGTTGCAGAGAGCTGCAGCATACACTGCATTGCTGGAGATGATTCTGCAATTAGCCACTGTCCTTAGCTGGGGACAGTCCAGCCAGAGGCATCATATTCCAGCAATGACTGTGGAAGAGGAATAGGGAGAAACAAGTAACTCAATGTGCTGAGGATCCCTGAGAGAGCTGGGAAGAGAAGAGCAAGCCACGGCTTTGTGTACACCTTCTGCTTGGTCTCCTGAAAGCTTGCTGCTGAATGGAGCTTTAGATCTCCCGTCCTTTAGTGACCACACCGGCCTGCTGCTCTGGACCATATACAGAGCATGCCCTTGGGGTGGGAAGCTCCTTTCTCCTTCCCCTCCACTCTGACACACAGCAGTTGGATTCACTCCTGTTCCATGCAGATAGCTGCCTTGCAAACAGAAAAAAAAAAACCACATTAGAGAATGTGGGAAGTCTGACCTGGGTCTTCAGAGCGAGGGGAACTCTGGAGGTCAAGACAAAAGCAGCAGGAAACTGCAGTCTCCAGCTTACCTCGTTAATTCGTTTTTATCCTTTTAGTTTAGCAACCTGCACAATAGGCACCGTGACTTTGTCACCGTGACATTTTGCCATGAGAATGAGTGCAGCCTTGGACAAGATTAGTGGAAAATCCTTGTAGTAATCAGTGATGAACTAACTTATCCAAAATCTTCTCTTGTTGGAAGACTCAGAAACGTTCTCCCTGCAAATCTGTTTCAGGATCTATCTAAAGAGCAAAGACTCTGATGATAACTAGACCTCTGACAGCTATGTTGAAGAACAGACCTGTTGTATTAGTCTTGAATGTAGTTTTACCAGCTCATTATTTTGCTCTGTTTTTTAATCATCTTGCCTGAAGGTCTGTGTCAGTTCTACCTTGTCACTTATCCCTCTGTCTCTTGACCTGCTAAAACGAAACACAGAACACTGGCAACATATTAAAAAAAAAGAAATGGTGAAACATTAGGCATTGTTGCAGATTTAATAAGGACAACTTTAATAAAATGTCAGTCAACACATTCAAAATTATATTAAACATTTTCTGTACTACAGAGACAAACAACTACGAATCTCAGTATTCCTTATGAAGAATCAGCATTTCTTCCTCCTTCTTCCAAAAATGGATAGAACAACATAGATTTTGGTTGAGCAAGTGGATTGCTTTAGAGGCTTTTTTTTTCTAACTGGAAAAATTAAAAAATTATTCACGTATAACAAGGAAAAAGCAAGTGGGAAGGCAGCACCACATGAAGGTTATTTTCAGTTTACCTTTGTGTTATTCCTAGCTGATTAGCTAATTTTCAGAACTTCAAAACTCCTAAATGGTGTTTGTTTGTCGTTTGGGCATCTGGATGTCTCACAACTATTAGACTATGGCTTACAAACTTAGCAGTGAGATTTTAAAAGCCCCGTTGGTATTGAAAGACATATCGTAAGTGTTTAAAGCCAGACTTCCACACTACGTTAAATTCCATTATAATGGTGACTGCAGTGGCAAGCTTATTGATTTGTATTTTTCATTTCATGCTCAACATGTTTATTTAGAAGCTTAAAGCTGAATTCGAGTCTGTAACTGAGACTCCAAATACAAACACTTTGTTCTTATTACCAGTAAATCGTACATATGCACGCACACGAACACACACACGCAAATTTTGGTGTACTGGTAGCCGTTAAATAAAAGGCAGCCTACAAAGACAGATGTTACCCCTTCAGCTTGCTGAACCTGGGAGCTGCAAACATTGCAGGGAGTGGAGTGATTACTTGGAGCTTACTGGCCTACTGGCAGCACCTATCAAAATAAGACCACTATCATGGACAATTAAAGGACACATGTTACAGATCTTTTGGACTTCACAGGCTTAATGGCTTGAAAATGAGGTAGTGGCAAATAGTGCTGCACAGTATATCAGTACTAAGCTGCTGCAAACTTGCTCACTTGAAGTTTTCATTTGCTTCTTAAGAGTAGTCTTAATTACGGTGCTTAATTGCGCCCCAGCTTTGATACTTAAGGGTTAACAATTAAACAAGTCCTGTTTAACTGAAAAACAGCTTCTGAGCAAATTACAGATGAAAAACAAATTATAAGTTTATGCCTGTCTCATGTTTGAGTGAGCATATTGCAATGAATCCATTACTAATGAGAGACAGTCTTTTACAAAACTTAATCCTTAGCTTAGTTTTCTCTTAGGTGTTTCCTGTCAGGTTCATTTCTTGTTCATCTAGAATGAGCTTCCTCTTATTCCTTTTATCCCCACCCCAGCCTTCTTTTAGTATGTGGGAAACCAGAATCAGAATATCACTTCGACATCTGGGAAATCACCTGATCCAAACTCAAACTAACTAAGCATCATGAGATGTATTATCTACTTGGTATCTTCAACCACGTGTAAGGACTTATACAAATTTTTATATAAGTATGTAATGCCTGTGTTATCTGAATTTAAGAAATTGTAAGGACAAACAACATCACCAGCACACTGCACTTTTTTCATGGAAACCCTCAAGGAACAGGGATGGCGAATTCATCTTAGTCTGACATTATCATTCCACACAGCTCAACCAGCAAGAAGTATTACAGGTTCCTTTAATTCCCACACTGGTATTATCTTTAAAGAAGAACATCCTGTGGTGAAGTGTTGCACTTTGTTCTGCCTGATATAAATAACTGTATTAGGTTAATATGATTAAGGCTAATGAGACTCTGAACCTCATCCAAAAAATTTGTCATTAAAGCCCATTTACCACTGATGAATTAATTAGTAAAATACAAATCACCTTTTAAGCAGGATGTGTGCCGGGGTTAGTCCAAAAATGCCAATATCCAAGTATTTTCTCTGTGGTGTCTTCAGCTTATAAATCTAAGAAGAGGATAGAAGGATGAGCATGCTGCTAATGTATGCTCTGGCACCAATCCCCAGAACCCAGAGAGCAAAATTTAGCACAGAGGGAACAGGGAAAAGGGCAGGGTGGGTATTTACCAACATCCTTAGCTCAGGGGATTGTCTCCACAGCAGTTTCCACCTGTTTCCACCCTCTTTTCAGTTATATTTAGGAGCAAAGAGGACGGGAATGTTTGGCAAGATTTTGTGAACAGCAGAATGTAGTTCCGGATGTATTTGGAGGGCTACAGGTCCTATGACTGATTTTTTCGTGAGATATATGTGGACACTTCCTAAGCAACTTACAAGAAAACCTTAAGAACTACAATTAGAGCCTCAGGACGGGGATTAGCTTCACTTCTCTGATATTTAAAGAGGTTCCAATTCCTTTCTAATTTACCTGACTTTCAGCTGAAACTGAAAGATCGATTGAATCCAAGGTGACATGACATTAAAAAAAAAAAAAAAAATCACTCTTTCTAAATGGACCAGTGACAGCATCACAATCTTGGTCAATGTCTCTTTTCTCAATAAAGTCGATTTCTATTGCCTGCACATAGCAGAGATGTAACTATAGGGTACACAGCAAGGACTCAGTTCCACAATTCTCTAGCACTGTTGCACAACATGCATTTGCACACCCAGATCTGACCTGTCCCGTGCCATGCACTGACATAGTGCTGTGTGCATTGATGGTGTGTCTGCTCTCCTATGCTGAGCAAAGCCAGAACACAATCAGGTCTCTGCTACCTAATGCAACTATGTGGGAAGCACTGTGGTACATAATATCAAGCCTCTCTGGTTTAGCGCTTCACCACTATATATATTTTACCATACCACTATATGCGCTTAATATATTCAATAAGAGCAAATATTCAGTGGCCAGAAGAATACAGGTAGTACTAACTGGGTTTGTACTGGTTGATTAATGGTTTTATATGTCAGTGTAACAGCCTGAGTAAATAATTAAATGGAAACTCTAACGTTTTTCCAGGGAGCTTTTAAAGTTCACTTGTGGAGATTTTCTTAAGTCAGTCCACAATTAGCTCCACTGGATTATTTCTTTTATGAGAATATGAACATTCTGATAAGGCTGAAACTTGCTCACAACCCAGTTTTCTCAAGAAACCAGCCCTTCCTGGGAAGAACCAAAGGATTATCAAGCCAGTCTCTGAGCAAAGTCCATGAAGCTTTACATGATATTTACACAAAATCAGAACGGTAGTCCTTAGCAAACACATATCCCATGACAAACTTGCTTATCCAGCCCATCAGATAGATGGGAATTTTAAAAGAGGCCATAAAATAAATGACAGTGGTCATCAGGTAACTGTATTACAAAAGTGGTGATAGATTAACAGCTCAAATTTTTGCAACCATTATGGGAGTTACTACAAGCCATGCACAGTCTACCCTCTCTCTGCTGAATTGAGCTCAGTACTCTTGCAGTCAGACACAAACCGTGGGTGGTTTCGGCTGAATTAGCAGAAAACAAATAATAGGGATAAGTAACAATAAAACAGTGTTATCAGTTATTAGAACAATTTGGCTAGAGGTGTAGTGAAGAATGAATGCCTTAGCTCAATAAGGAGCTACAGACTTGATAAAAAATTGCTCGAGAATGTAAAACAGTTTATGTCATAGAGACACAGTGGTGTCAGGAGAAGCATGACTAAGTAATAATTTTACATCATGCCACTTTGAATTTGATCCATCTTTCAGCTTCAGCTGAAGTCAGGTAAGCTAGAAAGGAGCTGAAACCTCTTTAAATATCAGAGAAGTGAAGCTAATCCCCGTCCTGAGGCTCTAATTGTAGTTCTCAAGGTTTTCTTGTAAGTTGCTTAAGAAGTGTCCACATACACCTCGTGTGAAAATCAGTCATAAGACCTATAGTCCTCCAAATACATCCAGAACTACATTCTGCTGTTCACAAAATCTTGCCAAACATTCCCGTCCTCTTTGCTCCTAAATATAACTGAAAAGAGGGTGGAAACAGGCGGAAACTGCTGCAGAGACAATCCCTTGAGCTAAAGATGTTGGTAAATACCCACCCCACCCTTTCCCTGTTCCCTTGGGTACCTGAGCAGTCACAAGAGCTTAAGCAGACAGAATCATAAAGTAGGCACCCAATTTACTGTCCAGCTGGCACACAGAGGTGGGAAGACACATCATAATGAGTCAGAAAGTACTTAAGGAGACAGTATATCTTTGCAACACGTCATACATGATTAGTTTACACGTAGGGCAGAACATGTGCCAGTTACTCTCACCACGTCAACGCAGCTCCGAAAATGAACCCTTTGGTTTGACGGGGTCTTTTGGTCAGAGATTCACAACCTCCTTCAGCTCATGTGCAACGATGTCATTATCTTTTGTTTGGTTTTGTCTTACTTAGAGACCACAAAGGCCAAAACTCCCTGAATATTTGAAATCTACACAGTTACCATGATTATATTTTCACACTAAGAATTACACAGTCAAGAGCCCCTTTAAAATATACTTGCAAGTATAAACCATAGTTTTGCATGTAATTACATGTGTGCCTAGTAATATGTAAATGCAAATTCAGTAGTTGCATATGCAAACATACAGAGCTGTGATCAGCACTAAGAGTTGTCTAGAAAGTGTCTGACACTAAACTGCCAGAGGAGGGAATTAAAACGATGTTATTATTATTATTATTATTATTACAATTATGTGTATCATCATTACCTGATGAATCTCATGCACAGGGTGTGTTTACCTGTGATCTCTGGCTCCCATCGCCCTTTCCACTGGAAAGTTGTTGTTCTTTGCAGCATCAGTAACATGTTTCTTTCCAGTTCAACTGTCTTCTTTATGTTTTCTTCTTTATTTCTGCTAGATTTTATATATTTGCTTTTTTACATTTCATTTTTGCTTTCTCAAAACTACTCTTTAGAAGAAAACTAAGTCCAGAGTTTCTGGACCCGAATGCCTATATTTAGACATCTTTAATCAGATTTATGGTACATAAACAAATAGCTTAATCATCAAAGTTGTTGAGAACCCATAATTATCATCAACTTCAGTATGTATCTAGTTTCCACAAATCAAGAGCTGCGCAGGCTGGTTTTGAAAATATGCAGACCAGTGAGCCTCTGTTTTTAAAACTGTGATCTTTTGTGGCTTGTCTGTGAAACCAGTGGCAAGCTTACAACAGAGGAATTTCTAGCTTCCAGGCCTATGGCTGATCCATTAGCTGTTATAGACAGTTACAAATGCACAGGTAATTCCTTCATTAAAACTCCTTGTCTTGTTTTAACAAGAAATTTGTTAGCTCTCAAAAGCATAAGGTAGCTGTAGACCTACCACACAGACAAACCTTTTTTTTAACGGCACAAAAACCTACAAACCTAAAATCAGTCTTACACTTTGGTTCCCTGCTACGTGATCTTGTAAACTCTTGAATATATAATTCATAATCCCTCAAATGTCCTAGCAAAATACACCATTTTCTAATTTGCTCTCTTTGTATGTCAGAGCTAAACAGATGTGAGAGAAAGAAAACTATTAATGAGGACAGCTAGAAAACACATACCCACTGTGTAAACTTTCAAGTGAATGCAACTGCTTTTTTAATATTTTCTCACAATGAGCAAAATTTTTTGCTGGGGAGAGACACTGAATGGTCACAGTAGATCACCCTAATGGAATTATTCTTTCTTCAGGTATACTGTGGTTTGCTTTTTTCTTGTCTTTTTTTTTTGCTATAGACGCTATGAAGCTCAGGAGGTTTTCTCATTATTCAGTTTTTATTGAAATCGTTTTATTGTGGTAGTCCTTTTCCCCCTGTCTTCCCCAGACCCATCTGCCTGTTGCCATTTGGTAAAGCTGTGGTCAATCAATTCTCTGTGAGGAGACCTTTCGGGTTTTCTTTTATTCAAAGGTTTGCAGGGTGAGGCATGGGAGCAAAGTCAGAAAAGTTAAGACTTTCTAACTTCCACCGCTGCTAGATGTGGCAAGCTGAAAGCCTGCAGAAAACACTGCCAGAGGCAATTATGTGAAGGATGAAAAGGAAAAGATATTCATCTGACACTGGGAAATGCTTTGAAAAGAGTCTTTTCCTGGTGGTGTAAATTGAGGGGATAGCATCCATTAACAATAGGTCTCTTGCTAATGAAAACGATTATGTATCTAGATTCCAAGATTTATTTTGTCACTGTTTTGACAGTCTGTGATATCTGTAAGTGCTTTTCCAATATTCCTGTGTACTGAATGAAGCTGACGTTCATTAACTAGCTTTTGGCTTCTGAGTTTCTCCTCAGCTTAATTAATGTATTTAGGCAGCTGGGAGCTACATTTACATGAAAATGAGAGTATAGCCAGTGGAACATCTAGTGATCGTTTCTTATGTATAAGTAGAGACATACTTGCGAATGGACATGGACAGTGAAAAAATCCAAGCAAAAATGGCTATATTTAAGGTAAAATAAACAGCAATAATACGTACAAAAATATGAAGCATTGAACAAATTACTGGAAGAAATGTGACAAAGATGGACGTTATAAGAAAGAGGGTGGTTTGGTTTTGCTTTGTTCTCTTTTTATTTCATCTTGATTAGCTGTTTCATTACCATAATGCTTTTCCAGCTTGTAACTAATTAGCTATGGTTGGTCAGAAGATACCAGAAAAATGCTTTTTACAGTGTTGCCATGTCATCAGAGCTAGCATAGGACCAAAACTTGCCAAAAGGCTCCTGGAGTCAGCCTGCAAAGGCTGATAAACTTCCATAGAAAGGGATTATGTATTAGATACAGTGCAGAATGACAAAATGAAATTGCCGTACAGGATGCATAGTACAGCAATATGGGAAAGGAATTGGAGCCTATGCATGATGATGACACACTGGTTTATGTGGATGTTTATCACTAAAAGGGTTGTCAGAGCCTCTTACCAGCAGGAGGAAAGAAATAGAGCAGAGAGACCACACACAGACCAAGCTGGCATAAGGAATAGGGTTATTTTTCAAGCCTTTCCTCACATCCACTTTAGATTATTCATACTTCCATTTAATCTGTTGTTTGCTGCCTTATATTAGTGAATAATTTGCTTTAATAAAGAGCTATTCAATGTCTAAAAATAAGAAAAGTTGAGCAACCTTACACTAAGGGACAACACTAGTAAAGCATTTTCAGGAAAAAGGGTATTGTGTGAAGTAAGGTAGTTTTTTAACTAATAGATCTCAAAATTAGGATCTGCAGGCTCAAGCAATTTCACTTCACAGGCTTGTGACATGCTATGTAACCAATTTTTATATCAAAATATGTACCTTGAAATGCATGAAAACTTGATGCATATTTGGGTGCCTGGTGTATGCGTGAAAAGCGTCTCATGTAATAAATATATTTGGAGATTATATTACACAAATAAGAAGAGCAGGGAAACAATTTTGCTTTGCTGGGATGAAACAAAATTATAAAGAAAAAATTATTCTGATGCTTAAAAAGATTTGGACCAAACTGATCCTATTAGGTGACGTGAAGGGGGAAGACTTTGTCTTCAAAATAGAAGGGATTATTTACTGACTGATTTATTTCCTTCAGCTCTCTCTCTCTCCATTATTCACATTTTCTAGGCTAAACGACACAGTCCTGAGTAGTGAAAGCATAAGGTTTGGTCATGACATTTTGCTGCCTTGGCTGATTCCATTAACCTTTGCAGAGCTGCACAGGTGTCCATACGGGTGTCCATGAGGGTGTCCCCGCCAGCCACCCAGATCATTAGGCTTTTGATGCAAGTGCTGGAGAGCCAGTGTGGAGAGCCAGTGTGGAGTTTAGTGTCCTGACTGATGATGCTCTCAAAGTTGGCCGCTTTTCAAGATGACATTGGTGTCATGACTTGGCTACCACGGAAGTTTGAAGAAGCTCAGAGGGATGCAAATGAATGAAAAAGCCTAAGCTGCCCAAGGGGAGCAGAGATTTTGGTGCCTCTGCCTCTCCCAGCCACGTAACTTAAGACTCCTATTGCAGGGAGGCCTCATTTCCACATAAAGGGTATGCCTCAGAGCAGCCAAGATTTTGGGGTCTGTCTGTTCTTCAACAAGAGCATTTGCTCATGCTGCTGTGTGCAGTGTTTCCCAGGTTTTATGACCCCTCCCGGTAGTGTAACTTCAGCTGTGGTGTAAGGCTGTGAAAGCCATCTACACACATCAAGTTAGAAGCCACTCAGGGACCCTCTGCCTGATGTCCTACCGTCACAAATGGTGTCTGTGGTGGGGGGGACCTTCTGTGAATGAGAAAACTGGATTTTAGCTTCTGTGTTGAGTCTGTTGGGTGCTAAAAATTTAGAAGTTTTGCATCATAGGGCAGTGGTTCCTCTGCTTTGCTGCCACATGTCCCAAAGGTTTTTGAAAAAGCGCTAAGGAAGATTTAGAGACTCATATAAATACTTAAGCAATGACATGCCATTGGAAGAAACGTATTTTTCAATAGGTGTGAGGAAAATAAACTTGAACTCACACCTCCAATATGCTATTTCAATAGCAGTTGCCACTTAAATATCCTTGTGGATCAGAATTTCCTTAACTGATGCTAATAGGCACGATGGTTTGATGACCTTAGATGAGAAAAATGTGCTATGACATAACAGGAATTTTTTTTTTTACATACAAATAAATGTCGGCTGTGTTTTCTTGCAGCCTATTAAATCTTTCCATAAAGTTGGGCAAATGCTTCAATAATTATTTAAAAATTATTTAAAATGAAACCTCTGTATTTTCATCCCATATAAAATCTTCTGAAACTGAAACTAAACAAGTGCAATTTCACAATCACATCCATAGAGATGTGGTACATGTGACTGATCTGATGAGGTGGTAGGTCACAGCAATTGGAGATCAGTTGTTCAGCTTCCTAACTTGGCAAGACTAATGCCTTGTTTCAGGGCAGGGAGATGTTTAACACCAGTTTCAACACCCTCTTTTTTAAAAAGGCACAACTTCACTATTTCGGCTGGGACAGTGGTAGCAATGCGAACAATTTAAAAATTTTGTTTCATTAAAATCTAATGGCTTTATTGCAGAAAAAATGGACAAGCGCTTACAGTTTCCTTAAGTCTTCGATATTTAACCCGTCTTTTGAGTTCCTGAAGACATCCTATCCCCTCAAACTCCTGATGAAGTCATCAGGTATTTCCTGTTACTAAAGTTTAGACCATCACATTAGGGAACTCAATATGAACTTAGGCTGATCAGGGTTCTGAAGTGCCCTTAAGTACAGTGACCAGAGACCATCATTAGTCCTCAGGATATTACATACGGCCCACCAGCCTCATTTTTGTAAAGGTGAGGAAATGGCCATACTTGTTTGCTGTTAACCGATTTGTGCTGTTGCTACCCCGCAGGCTCTGCTGGCAGCCCTAGCACACCTGGCCATATTCTCCCTGCTTCCCAGCCAGGCCTCGTGTCATAGTTTAGCGCCAGCCGGCGACTAAGCACCGCACAACCACTAGAGACAGCTAACGGCAATATGGATGGTGAATTACAACGAGTTACTCTGGGCATATGCCTTTGAACTTGGACACGGCCTGGCCTGCTGCGCCTGCCACCCTCTGCTGGAAAGAAGGGACAGAAAAGCACACTTTTTCTCTCTGCGTTGCAGCTCGTGGTACGAGATGTATCCCAGGAAGTAAGGGAGTGCCCTGTACCTCTGCACATCTGCTGGGGCTGGTATGTCCCTCCAGTGTCCTGCCCATCCATGCCAGGTGGGGAAATGTGTTGGTTCTGCCTGGGACAGAGTTAATTTTCTTCACTGTAGCTAGTTCATTGCAATGAACTACTCCACTTCCTCCTAGCCTGGCTAACAACAAGGGGTTCCTGCTGTGTTAAACCCTATAACCTGGCCCAAAGGGACCAGGGGTGGAGATTGTAATGGAAATACCTTTAAATTGTTGTAATACATTATTTTAGTTGGGTATTATAGGAATTATTATAGCAGGAACCAGCTGAACCAATAGAGGACAAGCCTTAGAAAAAGCAGTGCAAGTACAGCAGTGACTCCACCTGAACTGGCTTTGGTGCCCAGTAACTCAAATCAACACACACCTCTCCTGTCCTGAGTAACCACCATAACTAGTCGAGCCCAAAGGCATGGACTAAATAAACTCAATTGACATTTTCTGGATATTTGTGGACATTTATGGACATTTTGCAGAAGTTGCACAGAGGTGGTCCATAGACCAAAGGGAATACCTGTGTATTGTGTCAAAGGATGAGAAAGGTGATGATAGCTAACGAAAATGTATTGGACAGTGTGAGACCTGAGCATGATGTAAATAGTATGGAGCAAGAGATGAGTAATGTGCTGGATTTGGTTGGGACAGCATTGATTTTCTTCATAGTAGCTAGTGTGGGGCTATGTTTTAGATTTGTGCTGAAAAAGGTGTTGATAACACAGAGATGTTTTAGTTATTGCTGACTAGTGCTTACACAGAGCCAAGGTCTTTTCAGCTCTTCACACCACCCCACCAGCAAGCAGGCTGGGGGTCAGCAAGAAGCTGGGAGGGGACACAGCTCGGACAGCTGACCACAAGTGACCAAAGGGATATTCCGTACCATATGACATCATGTTCAGCAATATAAAGCTGGAGAAAAAAGAAGAGAGGATGTTCAGAGTGATGTTGTTTGTCTTCACAAGTAACCATCATGCATGATGGAGTCCAGTTTTCCTGGAGATGGCTGAACACCTGCCTACTGATGGGAAGCAGTGGATGAATTCCTTGTTTTGCTTTGCTTGCTTGCACGGCTTTTGCTTTACTTGTTAAATTGTCTTTACCTCAACCTGTGAGTTTTCTCACTTATTTTATTCTCTCCCCCATCCCACTGGTTGTGGGGCAAGTGAGCTGCTGCGTGGTGCCTGGTTGCCAGCTGGGTTAAACCACGACAACAGGTGAAAGTGGAGATGTACTTAGTCAACAGAAGGTGTGCTTTGGCTGAAAGAGCTGGTACTGCTTCCTTCTCTTTGAGATGAAGGGAAAGGCAGAGACAAGACAGTGACCAGCAGAACTGAATTGCTCTGGGAGCAGTCGGAAGGAATTATAGAGTACCCAGGCAGGTTACAGATGCAATTCTCAGCACAGTTTCTAGCTGACGCATCTCTGGCAGATTACCCCATTTCAAAAAGTACTTAGGTGCCTGCATTTGTGATCTGCATCCTAAATGGGTAAAGGGACCAACTACATGGAACAGATAGCTTCAATGTAAAACATTAGTTCTATGGAACTTGTCAGCTTCACCCGTTGCTCCTTCATTTTAGGAAGACTTTTTATTTTATTCAAATTTTTGGTTCACCTGACTAGTTTCAACTATTTCTCCTGATGATCATGACGATTGTTTTCCAAAACCAAACACAACACCAGTTTTACTTCCCATCTGTTTCTCATTATTTGCTGGGGCCATTAAAGTGAACATTGTAGTAGTTAATGTTAGAGCACGAATTGAGATTTGGAAACCTGAGCACTCCTATCAGCAAATAACTTCAAGCACTTTCACAGTGCTGTGCCATTGCCTGTTTTCCCCAGAGCAGTTATATGTTGCTGTGTGATTACAGCAAGCCTCTCTTGTAGAAAAAGAAGACTAGAGACCAGATTGTGAAAATCTCCTACAGTTTCACTCAGAATTAAGAAAAGATATCTGCCTGACAAGTGGAAGAATGGCTCTTGTATCACATTGATGAGCTGATGATCCTTTCACCTTTCCTTTAGTCTAGCAGTGTAAATTCATGATTATTAGTACACAGGTGTTTGGTATTCCCAGCAGTCAAGTAATAAGGGAGTTGTCTTTATTTCATTCTAGGATTTTTACTTTTGGATTTAATGTAGTAAGTTCAGTTATTTATTGAGCACAAAGGACTCCTATGGCTGTTTTCTGAGAAACCGCTTGGATGGGAATGGGGCAACATTTTCTGCCGTCTTTCCGCCAGGTCTCCAGCTTCAAAGAATTAGATTTTAGGATTTCCCATTAAAAAATCTGAAGGAGCAGAAAAGACTACCACAACAATTACAGTGGAAGATAATTCTGCACCAACAGCTATGGAAGTTCCTGATTTTGCTTTGCAAACTTAGCCCCAGTAGCTGGTGCTAGAAATTAAGCCTTACATTGCTTGACCTCTATTACCATTTATTATTCATGTTGTTCTACCTGGAGGCCCCAGCCAGTGATTGAATCTCTTTTGTACCGAACATTCCGTACGTGTGAAGTATAAAGACAGACCCTGACCTCAAGAGCCTACTAGATGCTGAATTTGATAGTATACCCCCTTTTCTGCTTGTATGGAGATCTGCTCCTTAAATTGTCACATCTGTGCTCTCTCTAATAGTTAAATAGTAATTAATAATTAAATAAGGGGAAACTGCTGAGGCTCTGTTGTGTTTGCTCTAACTCTCCATAAAACTAGTTCGTTCATAGTCATGGCTCTTCTACAGCCACAACATTGCAGCTATTGTACTCTGTCATGCACTTATATAGGAGCCTGCATTCAGGGGCTCCCATAGCACCTCTATATGATACGCAAGAAAATAATTAGAACCTCGCATCTGGAGGTCTCTGGGTCCTCTTATATTGGTTTGTTTCTGGGTTGACTTCTGATTCTGCTGCATGTGTTGAAGAGCATGTATTCCTTCGATATTTATGTTGCAAGAGTAGCAAAGTCTGGTTTTCATTCTTATTTGTGAGAAAAGTCTTTAAATAAAGAAAAAAAAGTATTTGCAATTGTGTATGACAGCTTATCAAGAAAATCATTGTTATCCTGCCAGACAAAATACAGTAGCTTTAGTTCCAACAGAAGAGTATCAGAGCTGTACAGATTCTGAACTAAATTACATGGCATAGATACAGAGCAGTTCTTCAGCCTACCTGATTTATTGTAGCACAACCGAGTTCAAAGTAGGTCTTAGTATTTAATCTTCAGATTAATATTTTATTCATGTTTAGAAATACTGCCAAAATGGGCCAAGATATTAATAGAAAGAGACCAATGCAACGCAGAAGTAGGTTGTTTTCCAAATCTCCTACCCAGAATTCTGCTACAGACTGACTGCAGATTATTGAAGCAACATATGAAATAGTAATAGCTTCAGATGCCTTAGATGAAGTCTACTGTACATATGTATATTAAAAGATTTGGGTCAGAAATGTAACAAGACCTTACAGAGGTTTCTGAAGAAAAATGCCAGTGCTTGTACGAATCTGTATGAACCTGCTACACGGGCAGTCATCCCAGATGGAGAATCACAGGAACTGTTCTTGCAATTATGTTCCTGGGACGAACAGTGTGCTGGGACAAATGGAAGGAGCACATGCAGAACTGTCACTCATATGGTACACTGGGATCTGGTTTTCTCTGTTTCACTAAACACTACTTTCTGACATTTCATTTCCAAAGGCAAGGGGGTGGCCATATATGCAACTGCTGTGTTTTCGAAGATACACCAACATTATGTTGAGGGAGAACTCAATGCTAGACAGTCAAGGATCCAAAGTTCAGATGTACTAGCTGTCATTCTCTCACCTTCGTGTCACTATAATAAGTCTGTTAATTTTATTATATGATCTTAAAACACTTTCCGTCTGATGCCCATCTTGTTTCTGAATAGACTCAGCATTCAGCTAATGAACAGCCTTTCCATATTCCCCCCTCTTTGCTCCAGGGCTGACCCCAAGGCTCTATTGGATGCTCACAGTGCTAAAGCCTTATGCTGTTCTTGGGCTTTCTTACCTCTTCATGGGCTTTTCTGAGGTGCTCAACAAAATTTAGTGCCAGGATCAAAGAGAAACAGATTTTGTGTTTTGGCCTCAAAAGATTTTGTGCCTGCCCTGCCAAACGCTTAGCTCGTTGCTTAGGTCCCCTGAATAACATGTGGCAGGAGGTAGGCATGGCAAAAAGCAATCTACGAGGACATAAACAGAGAGATGCAGCATCTTCCCCATGAAAAAGGAGGCACCTAAGTTCAACCAACGAGGAGAAAAGGAAGTCCTGCTTTACTGTGGGGCTTATAATGTCCTGGTCAATATGGGCAGGCCATGCATCCCTACACTCAGACTCCACTTTTTCCAGGGCTTTCGACACCTTCTTCTTGCTTTGGGGAAAGCAGGAGGGTTTACTCCTTTCTTTCAGAGTGTGTCCAGCAAAAGAAGAAGAGAAGGAGGTCCTGCTTACCTTCTATTGGGAGCATTAGGAGTAGAAGGGGAACATGCACAGTCTGTTTCTTCTCTACCCAGGAGAACAACAGCATTGTCCCAGAAGTCATCCAAGCTTTCCCTGGGTTAGCAGAGGGAAATTTTCTTTGCAGCCCATGGAAAATAAATTCAAGATGTCTGGGCACTGGAGGTCAGAAAATAATTTTCATAATGGGAAACATAAAGAATATTGCTAATAAGCCCTGGTAGCCGTTCTGCTGATGTCTTCTATAACTTTTTTCCTCCTTAGCCCCACACAGGGCCTTAATCTTACTAGTCCTACTCAAAAAGAAATAGTACTTTACTTCCTCATGTATTAGTGATGCCAAAATTGTGGCAGCAGGAAAGAGGAATAAAGGTCCTGAATAGAAAACACTACTGAAAACAACTGATTATTTTAGGGGGTTAATTATTATTTTTACTGTCTTCTCTTTTTTTTTTTTTTTTTCCTTTGAAAGGACTTTTAAGCATGAGGCAAAGTCACCAACTAGTCATTTATGAACAAAGATCATGCAACGAAGGAATGGTTTGGGTTGGAAGGAATCTTAAATATCATCATTAGGGACACCTCCCCCTAGACCAGGTTGCTCAAAGCCCCATCCAACCTGACCTTAAACACTTCCAGGGATGGAGTACTCACAGCTTTTCTGGGCAGACTGTTCCAGTGCCTCCCCATTCTCATGGTGAAGAATTTCTTCCTTATATCTGATCTAAATCTACCCTCTTTCAGTTTAAAGCAGTTACCCCTTGTCCTATCACTACATACCCTTCTAAAAAGTCCCTCTCCAGCCTTCTTGTAGGTCCCTTTTAGGTACTGGAAGGTTGATATAAGGTCTCCCTGGAGCCTTTTCTTCTCCAGGCTGAACAACCCCAACTCTCTCAGCATGTCCTCATAGGAGAGGTGCTCCAGCCCTCTGATCAGCTTCCTGGACTCCTCTGGACTTGTTCCAACAGGTCGATGTCCTTCTTATGTTGGAGCCTCCAGAGCTGGATGCAGAACTCCAAGTGGGGTCTCACCAGAGTGGAGTATAGGGGGAGAATCACCTTCCTCAACCTGCTGGTCACAGTACTTCAGATGCCACCCAGGACACGGCTGGCTTTCTGGGCTGCAAGCACACATTGCTGGGTCATGTTGAGCTTATCACTGACCAGCAACACCAAGTTCTTCTCCTCAGGGTTGCTCTCAGTCCATTCTCTAGCAAACGTGTACCTGTGCTTGGGATTGCCTTGACCTGTCTGCAGGACCCCTCAAGCCTGTCAAGGTCCCTCTGGGTGGCATCCATTCCCTCCAGCATGTCATCCACATCACACAGCTTGGTGTCATCAGCAGCGTTGCTGAGGGTGAACTCAGTTCCATTGTCCATGTCGCTGACAAAGATGTTAAAAATCGCCAGTCCCAATACCAACCCCTGAGGAACACCACTCATCACTGGACTCCATTTGGACATGGAGCCATTGACCACAACTCTTTCAGTGTGACCATCCAGCCAGTTCCTTATCCACCAAGTGGTTCATCCGTCAAATCCATGTCTCTCCAATTTAGAGACAAGGATGTCATGTGGGACAGTGTCAAATGCTTTTCACAACTCCAGGTAAATGATGTCAGTTGTTCTACCCTTATCTACAGACACTGTAACCTCACCATAGAGGGCCACCAGTTTTGTCAGGCACAAACCCTGTTGGCTGTCACCAATCACCTCATTTTCCATGTGCCTTAGCAAAATTTCCAAGAGGATCTTCTCCATGATTTTGCCAGGCACAGGAGTGAGATTGACTGGCCTGTAGTTTCCCAGATCTTTCTTTTTTCCCTTTTTAAAAATGGGGATTATGTTTCCCCTTTACCAGTTAGTGAGAACTTCAGCAGACTGCCACAGCCTCTCAAACATGATGGACAGTGGCTGAGCAAGTTCATGCACCAATTCCCTCAGGACCTGTGGATGCATCTCATCAGGTCCCATGGACTTGTGCACTTTCAGGTTCCTTAGATAGTCTCAAACTTGATAATCTCCTACAGTTCTTCATTCTCCCAGTCTCTGCCTTTGTCTTCTGTGACCTGAGCAGTGTGGCCAAAGTACTTGCCACTGAAGACTGAGCCAAAAAATCTTTTAATACCTCAGCCTTCACTATAGCCCAGGTAACCAGTTCTCCCATTTGCTTCTGGAGAACACCTACATATTCACTACTCTTCCTTTTACCACTGATGTACCTACAGAAGCTTATCTTGTTGCCCTTAATGTCCTTGGCCAGGTTTAATTCCATCAGGGCTTTAGCTTTCCTAACCTGATCCCTGGCTGCTCCGAAAATTCCTCTGTATTCCTCACAGCCTACCTGTCTTTGCTTCCACCTTCTGTAACCTTCCTTTTTGAATCTGAGTTTGTTCAGGAGCTCCTTGTTCACCCATGAAGGCCTGACTTCCTCTCTCTTATGATGCATTGCTCCTGAGCTTGGAGGAGATGATCCTTGAATATTAACCAGCTTTCTTGGGCCCGTCTTCCCTTCAGGGCTTTATCCCATATTACTGTGCCAACCAGATCGCTGAAGAGGGTCTGATCTCCTGAAGTCCAAGATAGTGCACCCTCTTCACTGTCCTAAGGATCTTCAAGTCCATCATTTCATGGTCACTGCAGCCAAGGCTGCCCTTAAGTTTCACATTCCCCACCAGACCCTCTTTGTTAGTAAGAATAAGGTCCAGCACAGCACCTCTCCTCCTTGGCTCCTCTACCACTTGAAGAAGGAAGTTATCAACAGCACATTCCAGAAACTCCCTGGATTGCTTACAACCTGCTGTGTTTTCCCTCCAACAGATATCAGGGTGGTTGAAGTCCACCATGAGACCAGGGCTTGTGAATGTGAGGCTGCTCCTGTCTGTCTATAAAGGGCCTCATCTACTTGGTCTTCCTGCTTAGGTGGCCTCTAGCAGACCCCCGCTATAATGTCACCTGTCCCTGCCCTCCCTTTAATCCTGACCCTTAAGCTCTTGGTCAGCTCCTCATCCATCCCCGGGCAGAGCTCCATGCACTCCAGATGTTCATTGACATAGAAGGTGACAACCGCTCCTCATGTCCCCTGCCTGCCCTCCCTGAAGAGCCTGTGTCCTTCCATTCCAACACTCCAGTCACAGGAGCCATCCCACCACGTCTCCATGATGCCAATAAGACCACAGCCCTGCAGGTGTGCACACATCTCTAACTCCTCTTGTTCCTTCGCCATGCTACATGTGTTTGCATAGAGGCGTTGAAGTTGGGCCAGCAATGAAGTTGACTTACTGGCTGCATTGGCTGAAATTCCTTTGTGCTGTTCTTCAGGTGCTCTCCCAATGAACTGTGAGCCTTCTCCAGACTCTGGGCATCTATTGCAGGCACTGCCATCAACTGGTAGGAGTGGGATAGGTTGAGGTTCCCCTCGCCCAGCAACTTTAATTTGCATTGCTTTGCAGTGATGTTCTGAACATGCAATTATGTGCATATATATACACATGCTTGCCCATAGATAATTAATCTGAGGATTAAGGGCTGAGATCACAAGTTTTCTTCTAATTTGCATTGAGCTCATACAGATTCCAATATGCTTTTCAGCACAAAAATGGATTGCAGGTTCCTAAATCACAAGAGTGCCACTGGCAGCAACTCAGACTCCAAATACCATGTAACAAAAGGGAAATGAATTGCTTCCAGAGGTGCAGTGTCTTACGCTAAGAAACCTTGCACATGAGTTTATAAACCCTAAGAAAAAGATGAATGAAAAGGAAAGGCCACCAGTGGTAGCAGCTGATGCTTTTCCAAGGAGGAACTTGAAGAATTAATTCCATCTTGAGTCCCCACTCCCTTCTTCCCTTCTTCTCCTAACTGATAAATTTGTTACCATGCCACATTTTCAAACCTGACATCAGAGGGCATCATGGAAGGGTAAATATACTTTTAGATGAAAATCAAAAAGGAGATACAACAAAAGATAGAATGGGTAAGAGCTCTTGCTACAAGGTTAAAAGTCCATTTAAAATTCTCATTATCCATTGCTCTTTACTGTCCTGCTCCCCTTCATTGTGTGAGTTGTTTGCAGCATGGCAGGCTTCCAAAGCTATTTTTCAGATGCTTTGCAGCAGATGTGATAATTACAAGATTCACCATCATAGGATTTTGGCATTTATCTGTTTTCCTTAATTTAATTTTTACTACCTTTCCTTTAAAGACAGGATGGACTGAGGCCATAAACTGTCAAATTCTGTGTCTTACGAGGCAACCAATATCATGGAATGCAAAATGATTTAGATTTTCAATCGAATGGACAGAAATGAAAAATTCAGCACAATTCAAATAGAAGCATTTAGAAGCTCCCAAATGGGATGTTTTACTCCTCCTTCTAATCTTTGTAATTCCAGTACTAACACTAAATTAGAGTTTGCAGAAAATTTTCATGTCCAAAATTAGATCAGTTTAATAAAATAGGATTCTAAAGCAATCAAAGGTTGTTTCCCTTCATCTTTTCCTTGGTGCTTTTAGGAACTTCCTCCCCCTAAAGAATTAAGCTGTGTGGCATGATTAATTCTTGCTGTCAAGAAACAAGAATGCTATGACACTTGCTAATCAGCAGGGAAAAAAGGTGGCAAATAGTCACTCATCCGCTCTCAAATAAGGATTCCTATATCTAAGGATCTAAATATTAATAAATCAGAACTGCAATTGTCAATTAGAGTAAGCACTCTGTGGACGAAGCAGCAGATGCAGCTATTCTTTTTAGCTAAAAAGGAGCATCTAGAGTGAAGGCAGCGTGCTTCCCCCCTTCACAATATGACACTGTGAACACACACATGTGTGCACAAACGCACACGTGCGCACACACACACACACTCATCACTAAGGAAGTAAACTGACCGCGTGGCAGAGAAAAATAGTACAACCTGCGGAGCACAGGGAGGAGCGAAAGGAAGGACATATGGTGATGTTTTGCTGCGCTTGATATTATCTTGACATGAAAGACAACGCTGCAGGAGGATTTGCAATGCCCGTCAACGTGCAAAAGGCAGCTTTCAGCTAAGCAGTTCTGATAGCATTCAGTAGCTAACAGGCATGGAGAAGTGTAGGCCACCTGGGGTCACAGGATAATTAAATGCAATTCTGGTTTCCTTTCCTTCCCTGGGAAGGGGGAAGAGCCCTGACCTCAGAAAAGCAAACATATTTGCAGCTTATTCTTGTGTAATTAGTTACTACTTCTGGTTACGTTTTTATACACAAACATAGGAGCTTTCACAGCAGCTTGGTATCTCTGTGTGAGATGTCGTGGGATGATAAAAGACCCAGTGGCAAAAGCTAAGGAGATGAAGCAGGGGGAGGGGAAATCGTATTCGCACCTGAACTGTTGAAGCCACTTGCTCCAGTAGCTTTTGTCCGGTTATTTTGCACCAAAGCTGTTTCAGGGTTGTAAAACATTCAGGTATTCGTTGGGCCAAAGGTGATGTTTATGGCAGTCATCACACGGGGACAGCCCACAGCAGACAAGGCTTTCTTGCGTTCATGAGAACAGTGAGGGTTCCTAGGTGCCACAGGATGCAAAGCTGGGTGAGGGTTTTTAACGAGCTGTATCCAGTAAAAACCAAAGCATGTTTTGTTCCGTGTAGCTGCAGCACGGCTTGGATGGGAACAGACTTCAACAAACGAGGGCAAGAGCACTTGGCTTTGCACCCTTCCCCTCTCACAATACGTGTATCTGAAGCTTTATTATTGCATAAGAGTTTTAATTTTGGAACAAAGGCTTTTTATTCAGGTGGAATTCTGTGTATATAACTACTATTCATTCAAACACATTCCGCTAACTTTGCTTTATTAATGTAGAGATTTCAGGCTTATGAAAGCCATAGTTCATGGAAAGACTTCCTTTTATTTTTTTTAAGCTAGATAATAATCCTCAGCACTCATATAATATTACCACTTTTGCATACTGAAAACACTTTAAAAGCGCGGCCTATGAAGTGGGAGCAAGTTATATTATCTCCATTTACAGACAAAGACGTTGAGGCAAGAAACTAGAATTTTAATATTTTACCTCTAATACAAAACCTTAGTTAATGAAAATCTTTTTCTCTTGCACTTCTTTGTTGTTTCCACTGATTCAGCTCCAACGTCAGAGTATCTGCTAGTAGAGTTTTCAAACTAGCAAGCCAGCATTCATATACCCTACCCAAGTTTTTGCTGCACCTTTGCTGATTTCTGACCCGTGGTAAGATAGACCTTTCTCATCTTGATTAAATGAAAACAAACCTTACTAAAACTTTCCCGCTTCCAGCTCTCATTATATGCTAATTATTAACTTTCCCTGTTTTTTAACCTATTATGTATCCACCCGTTTCCAGCAGCACAAGAGCCCTCATGGCTGCTTCTCCTTCAGCCCAGAAAGCTGTTACTGATGTTGCTCAGAAAATTATTGAGCCTGAGGGCTCAGTCATAAATTCTGCACTGTTCTCTGCACAAAGGCTTACCAAAAAGACAGTTCTCATTAGGAGGAACTGCGCTGAACAATTTAGCTAGTGCTTACCAGGAATACCTATTTTATTTGAGCTTAGGAGCAGCTTAATTTAACATAGCTTGAGGTCCATGGTGTTTCTCACTGGAACTCACAGCAGGCACACGTGAGACAACATGCCCTTTACATGCTTGCATTTTAAAGAGGCCTAGGTTCAAAACTTAGATGAAAAAATCTTTTCATCTTGCTGTGTCTGTATCTCTGAATTTCTCTCTCCTTTAATATTTCATGATAAAACTGTAGTACTGGATTTTGAAAGTATTCAAGGGATTGTGTTGGTATGACATCTATTTGGCAATGTAAAACTGCATTTTTCTGTAAATTTTTGCCACGTATCTAAAGCCACAGTACTTTCTGGAATGTTTTCTAGTGATTTCAGGGGCTTTCTTCAGGCATTCCCTAGCAAACACTAGAGTATTTGCCTGTGTATGTGGGTGCTAGCTTGATTGTCACCAAGTTGTACTAGAGCTCAGTAATTCCGTATTATTCAGGCTGCATTTTATTTTATGGAATACTAATATTAATGATCCTTATGTCCATTTGAAAAAGCAATAATTCAAAACAGATTAATTACGTGCCAAGATGTGTAATGTCATTGAAAGAATGGGATGCTGTTTGGAGATGTTTCAGCATTTCATCAGCTTTAGGTATGCCTTTATTTCTCCCCAGTTTCACTTCCGTAACACTGTAGTACTGTCATGTCATGGAATGACGTGAGGTCACATGCCATAAATTACTGGCATGTAATAGCGAATCAGAAGGTGAAACGTTAAAACATATTGCGCTATAACAGATAATACATTTTATATTCGTTTGTTTGTTTTATTGTCCAAGCGAATTATTTGCCCCTGGCTTAGAGAATGACTCTTCAGGCAGTAGTATCCGTCGGCATTCTCGGACAAAGACAGCCTTCTTGGCAAGGGAGGCATATTCCACCCCTCAGGAATGGTAAACTGCTCTGCTTGCTGCACACCCGTGCGGTCCAGCCCCAGGTCCCCGTCACAGCCAGAGCACATGGCACAAACCGCAGAGACCCACACAGCTGGGTGGAGAGTCACAGCCATCATTCGAGCCCCAGTGAACAGGGGGAAGATTGAGAGCCTGGTTTTGCATTTTCGCAACAGTGCTTACTGTCAAGTGTTGGCTGTGGAGAGGGCAACACACTGTTATTTGTTATTTATGTTCAACAGCACCACTGTGGAGTGTTTTACTGACCCTGCTACTTTTCTAATTAAAGAAAATCACTAAGATTATTATTTCTTCTGCAACTCTCTAGAAGTCATTTGACCACTTCAACGAAGTAAATGAGGAGGATTACTTAGTTTTCTATTGCTTTCTATCCTGCAGCACAGAACCATACCTTTCATAATGAGAATATCAGGGAGTGACAGTGAGTATGTTGTGTCTAAGTGCATTAATATCTCTCCAACAAAAGTAAACAGCTCAAAGAGAAAGTTTTCATTTTTTTATTTTCTGTATTCCACCTTTCTGTATTTCTTCCGTATTTCATCTTCTTCAAGACAGAAGTCCATGGATCATTTACTTTATTGTGTTCAAAACACTCAATAAGAGTCCACAAAGGTAAAAGGAGCAACACCAAATACACTCAGCAGCCATTAGCTATTTAAGTCCCAATTAGATACAACTTTTCTTCCCTCTGTCTCCTTTCCTTCCATAACCACAGAAATTAGGAGATCAATTTATAATAAAAATATTATTATTTGGTTTTAAATGGGCTGAAAATTCAGGTTGATGTTTAGATATGTGGATGGGAATCTCTCCCATCATGTCTGAGCCTTTTTTCTCCCCTCCCTCATGTGCTAGAAATCTGCTGACATAAAAATTTACTGAAAAGGTCTCAGAAAAGATTCAAAAAGTGAAATAAGTTAGTGTGCAGAACAAATTCAACAACGTATCACTGAACTTCAGTGAAAATGTGATATGGCAGCATCGTGCCATATGCAGATGCCCTTCCTCTTTAATTAGACAGGAGCTGTCGTATCTGCAAGTCCTATGAAATTAATCGTCAATTTGCTTGGGATTAGTCTAAATCTGTGTAAATACCATGCAATCTGCAGTTTGCAGAAGGTGGTTATTATATCTGATACAGGCCACAATTAACCATATAATCCCCCTAGGTACAATCCTTGCAATATCTTGTGCTACAACAGCTGGGAGTAACTTACTATGTGAGTCATCCCATTGAGATCCGTGTAAAAACTATTCATGACTGAAACAACAACAATAAGCCTTCAGACAAAACAAAAGATGTTTTTTGGTTCAATGACACAAATAGTTAAACAATAAGAAAGTGACGAGACCAGCATCCATCACTTTTAGACAAGCATAACCACACACATACAGTTAATTGTATCACGAACAGTATGATCTTATGACATTACGAAGATTACATTTTTGCTAACCAGAAGCAAAATTGTCACAATGTCTCCCATTAATTTTAAGACACATCTTAACACGATTACATTTGCAGGGACTCAGCCTCCCCAGTAAGGCCTGCACTCTCAGAAAAGCCAGACATTAACGAAAGCTGACTTTTCCAAAAGCATTCAGTGCTTAACGCTGCCCCTGCACAGTCTGTGTGGCCATGTTTTCAAAAAAGGTCGGCTTTAATGTGATGAGAAAAACATTTTTGAATGCTGAGGTATTTTGAAAACCCTGGCCGTAAGGTAAAGTTTTCAGAAGCACCTAAGATGTTGTTTCAGAAATGAAAACATGATCTCAGATATACAAACAGGTTGCTGCGAAAAAAACAAATCAAGACTTGTCAGCCTAAATTGTCTACATGTGCACTGCTAGCTCTTTCGCACCTAAGCCAACTCAAAGTGCTATGATTCAGTGTTGACCGAGAGAGCATCTAGGACACCACAAGCACCTCAGTAATCCATTCATTGACTGATAAAAAGTGCATATAAAAATCATAAGACATCTTCAAATACACGTAAGAATCCAACTTCTATAAAAAATAGAAATAGAGATGTTTCTGATGTCAGAAACAGACCCTTTATCTGCAAGCTTTTTAGAAGTTTACAGCAATTTTGAAAATGTGTTTCCAAAGCAATTTTGACCCATAGTAGGTATATTTTTTTAGTCTTCCACGGGAAGGTGTTTGGTAGACAAGGGTGAACAACTTAGAACTTCTAATGAATTCATTAATATTGCTTCTTTTCTGTTCGGGTATTATCTAGAAGGAGTTACGTTCTCTGAAGCAGCCAAAAGTATTTGCTGGTATGTTACATCTTTTAATCTAGAGCCCATTCAGTAATAGTTCACTGCAAATATTCAGAACTGGAGATATGTCATTTACTTAAATTACACTATACTATTTCTTTTTACCTAAATGAGTGACTTGGATAACTAAGCGGCAACAGGAAAATTTTCAAATTGCATTCCAGGTGTAAAACTAGGCATTTGGAATTACAGATGTAAATAGAAACTTGCTGCAAGTTATGTGTGTGCATATATCCCAGTAACAGGCCCATGTATGCACACGCACATGCCTTCAGGATCAGCTCTTTGGTTGGTGCAAATCCAAGTACCTCTGCTGGGAGCTGAGAATCTGGCCTGCATGTTTAAATCCACTTTTCAGAGCTGTGTAAATCAAGACAGCTGGTATTTGCATCTTCTTCAAAGGACTCTAAGGAGTGCATTTCAGGTTTTCCATGGCTGATGGACAATGTGCAGCACCTCTGTGCAAGTCTTCCCAGATATCTTAGTCCTAGCTCTTAGCCCAGCTCTGGCCACCTTCTAAGCCTGAGAACAGCACTGCTTCAGGGTAGACACAGTCAATTTATTTTTTTAAGGACACTGTGTGGGGCATTCTCAGAGTGATACACCTCAGTACCTCCTTGATCAACTTCATAATTACCTAGGAGAGGCTGGTGCAGCTGCGCTCTGCACACCTGATTCTGATTTTGCTTACACTCAAGCAGGATCTCCTAAGAATACATTAGAGTTTCAGAAGTTTAAACTGGATGTAAATAAAGATCACAATCTCTCTCTTCTTTGAAAACTTAATGCAGATCCAGATTGGCCTGTGCTCTGCCAGGGCATTAGTCAGTTTGAAAATTATAATAATGCAGCTTTAGTCAGCTGCACTTCTTTGGTCTGTTTTTCTTTCCCTTAATGGAGGCAGCATGCTATTGCAGGTCAGACAAGATAGTGCAGGCTGAGTCATTGGTTCTCTTGCCATATTTGTCCATCAGCTGCTCTGCCATCTGGAGATGCCACTTCACCTTTTAGATGTTACTCGTCTGTAAATTGTATATATTAATATTCATCTCACTTGAGAAGTCTCATATGACTTAGTCTTCTCAAGCTCTCTGAGACCCATAAGAACGAACAAAGAAGATTACAGTATCATTGCTGTTCGTTCAGCATGTTAGAGTTCGCATCTTCATCTGTATCCTCATGTTAACTGCAAAACAATGTCCAGTGTAAATTACAGTTCTTTATTTGGTATCTGCTAACGTACATGTTTTGGCAAGAGAAATTTTGAAACAGTGATATGTGTTGATGAATATTGTGACAAAAGCTCTCATGCATTTCCATGCTTAGCTGGCTTCATATCCTACGCATTAAGCTGTATTGCTGGGAAACATACTCAGTAGAAACCAAACCACTTTCAACCAAAAAGCAGGCACCACAGCTTGTTAAATTAGTAAGATTTCTGGAGACAGAGGCTTCTTGCTTGTAAGAGCAATACAAGCATTATGAAGCAATATGGGCAGATCTAATTTCAGCCCTAGATCATTTTCAAAATTCAGCCATGGGAGGAATTTGCACCTGCAATTTAAATACAAGAGTAAATCAGAAAAATTGTTCCTCTGTGTGTTTAATTGCAGGGTCAATTAAAATAATTAGAGAAAGAGGTGTACAGAGAGCTGTTCAAAACTCTGTTTTTCATCCCTCAAAGCCCTTTGAAAAATGTAGCCCTACCAGGGCTTTCTGGAAATGATGACGTATTGTTCCTTAAGATATACCAAATCACACCGCCTAGCCTTCAACCCGCAAGGTAAAGGCAGGTTTGAATGTCGGTCTTCTAAGACAGAAGTATTTTACCTGTCAATTATGTGGTAATGCATGTGGCATTTGGTGAAAGTCAGTCTTTTCTGACAACAAGAACCCAAGTCCCTGGGAGAAGTCTTCTCTGGCAAACACGATTTAGCTGGAACCAGAGAAAGACAAACTCTCTGATAGGGAAGGGAAACAGCTCAGGGAAAGTCTAAAGATTTTCGTTGGCAAAATTGTAATAGGGGTTTCCATGCCCTGAGTGATTTTTGTTTTCTTTTTTCAGCACATCTTCATTTTAGAACAGTGGAGTTAGTTACAGGATTGCATGTCTCCAAAAGAATTTGCAAAATATTTAAGTATCGAAACCTCGGTATGGACGCCTGATCAGCTACCTCAAGGGAGAATGGATTTTAGCAATAACACAAAGTATAAAGTCCCGTCTGGAGGTCTCTTGTGGGGCTCGTTCATTCTGTTGGCTTTATTTACCTCTCTGTTGCTCTGCTTTATGCTTCAGTCAGTGAAGTTACTCCAACATAAAACTTGACTTAGATGTGAATCAGCTCTTATGATTCTGTAATGTTTTCAGCTCAGTTGTGGCTGCTAAATCTTGCTGTGGTTGACTCACTATTGATTTTGTCCAAACATTTCTTTTTAATTGATTTGAACTATATACATATTTTAGAGCAATTAAGGAAATAAGAATTGAATATCTAGCAGTACAACAGAGTCTGCAGACCTTTGATAGTCATAATGACAGTTTATGTCGTATATTTATTTATTTATTTTTAGCAGTCTATGTAAATTAATAGCCTCTGCAGATCTGCTTTTACTGTGATGGATATGAGAAACAGTAATGATCTAATAATTCTCATGCTGCAGGGCAGTCAGGTATAGCTGCTGCAAATTTATTTAACTAAAATTATACAGACAAGACCTGAGAGTTCTGGATGCTGTGCACCCACAACTCCCACTGAAATTCATAGAAGCAAAAGGTGTTCATCACTTCTGAAAGTAGGATAGTAATGTATTCACGACAGGCTTTGTATATACAAGCCATCCTGTGAGCGGCAGCACTAATTAGGCTTGATTTTGGGAAAACTGTGTTCATACTTGCCTGCCCTGCAATAACTCCCACTCCTTCCACCATGGCCCTCTCTCACCTCTGTAACCTCAGCTCCCCCGACTCTGCTCCTAGAACACCTTCAGCCCATGCTCTCTCCTCTTCCTCCACGCATCCTCTGCCCCATTCCCTCCTTAATATTTCCTGCTTCTTCCACACCTCCCCTTGGGCACCATACAGCTACCTCTTGCCTCCTTTCCATTTGTCTTCTACACCAAGTGAAAAAAAGCCTGATTCATTATTCCCTCATGGGCTTGAAGTTGTTTGGCCTTGTTGGCTGGCCAGCTGGCAGGCAAAACAGAGCAGGTAATTGTTTAATCCACACTGAAACCCTCCCCTCATTGAGAGTACTAATTTAGCTCTCTTTTCCCTGTCTAGCTGCCAGTTTTCATGAAACCTGAAGGAACATAATATATCTAAGGCTGATACCTCTCTGTTAAATTTAGCTGAAATAAGCCAACAGAATCAGAAGTTATTTGAGGGCAGGACAGGAAAACGAATGGGCAAGCAGTACTGTTATGCAAGTCCTATTTCCTTAGGAAGCCAGGCTAATAAAACATGCAGGCAGCTGTTCATTGTATTTTCCTTCTCATGACCTTTCCTGTCTGCTTGGATCCCAGTCCCACAACTTCATCCATATTAGAAGACCAGTGTGCCCATTCAGTATCCCAGTTACGCTAGTGCAGCTCCCTGCAGCCTTACCCATGGGCTGTAGACCACAGAAGGCTTCATTGTCAAGCTTTTTGGACGAGTGCTGTCTCATGACAGTGACAGCGCAGTATCCACCTTGGCACTCTTAACAACCTAGAGACCAGAGACCCCGTGCAGTAAAAACTTCCATCATCTTCTTCCATGACACTGTGCAAACTACTGGGAATGTATCATCAACATCAACAATAACTTTAGAGTTTGTACAGTCTCTTGATATTATTTATTTCTGGTGTGCTTACAGTTGCAAAGGATGTGTGGGTTTTCTGGTTTTCTTCTTAGATAGCAAACTAAGCGTTTTTCTTGCTTTTTTCTATTAGAAATACTTGATCTTTATTTTCTTCCTCCTGGGAGCTTTTGGATGTATCCATAGAGACGTGGCATAGACATAAACCAAACTGTGACTTTTCCTCCTCATATGGGAGCTGTGGATATGAGGTACTGATTCTCAGAGCAGTGTTAAAGCCTGTGGGAGAAGTCTGACCAGTTGTAAACATGCATGTGCTTGTTGGACCAGGGCAGCTGCACTACTATGGTTGGCACAGCAGTGCTAATTCTTTTCATGAGTGGTAAAACAGAGTTCATTGGTGGTCCTGTAGCTTTTTCCACAAAAGGAAGGACTTTTGTCCTACTGTAGACAAATTCCATATGGAACAATTTGTGGTAAATTAATGCAATATGGTGTTCTACACTTCTTGCCTTCCAGAGGCTGGAAGTTTCTTTTAGCCCTATCCAAAACTACTGGAGTGAACTGGGTTTAGACCAGACGTTCCACAGACTAGTGCATGCTGCCCGTGAGACCAGCTCTAATTCAGTAAAAACTCGCAGTGATTCCATCAGCATATCCTAAACACAGCACAAGTGTATACCAAGAGGTTTTTAATTGCCACAAATGGTTCTGATCACAGTTCCACATCACACTTGAAAGTGATCCCAGCTGTGCCACCTCTGAGGAGATGCAGTTCTGCACAGACTTGCTGATCCACCAGCCATGATCCAGCCCCTTTCACCACGCCTAAGGGCACTGGGAAATCACAGTCAAGCCAAGCAGCCCATACTAACCTCCAGTGACGCAAAGCCTATGGTACAGAAGAGGCATTAGGGCACAATTAAGAGGGAAGTTGTGCTATTGGGGCACTATGGCTTTCTAGCAACACCAACTTGACTTCCCAGCTTTGACTCCGTTGGCCTCAAGAGAGACAAGGAAAGAGAGAAACAATTCCAGCTACAAGCTCAAGGAGCTGCCACCATCACCTTTGGTGCTTCATCCCTCCAAATAGGTCCAGAACCCATTCAGGAACGGCTGAAGACTTGGTCCACAATCTGCATTTCTCCCAGCCTACACACTGAGGCATGAAACAGCTATTTTATCAAGGTTTCTCATCAGTATAGGCTAACCAAATTTTTCTGGCATGCAGATGGAAAGAAAATCACTCATTTTTTTCCAGTTTAACAGAGCCCTAACTCCTCTAAGGGAACTGAGACAAGCTGTCTTACCAAACTGGATGGACTTTGCCTTTGCCTGAGCCTTGAACTTAAAAGGGACAGCTGGCAGAGCCATCATTACCTCTTGCCTCCTTCACAGGCCCTGTTTTTGAAGAGAGGCCTCAGCTGCCTGCTGGCTTGGCTCCATTCAGCACCACCAGCTTGGTGAGAATGGTTAGAAGCCATTGTAAATGCCACCCCAAGTTGGGGAAGGAGGCATGTTCAGCCATAGGCAGCAGCCATTGTGCAGGCACCAGGGCCATTGCCTCTCCTCATTGTCGTGGTCTCTGCCCACAGAGCTGTCTCCCAAGGGGTCTCCTGTCCTCACCACCGGCACAGTCTGCCCACGGCCAGCACCAGCCTTTTGGTAGCCTGTTTCACTGGAGCCAGGTTTAGTTGCCTTTGACCATGAAATTGGGACAGCAATTAAAATATGCTAGTGTGGAAGGATGCCTCCTTTTGGTGCAGGTATGCCTTTCCCTAGTTGCTAAGGTAATGTAACAGCTTCTAGTCTGACCCAGCGCATACCCCACTGCTCCGGTTTCTGACAATCCTATTCAGTCACATTCCTCTCAGGAGCATACTGAAGCCTTTGGTAGGTGTGGATGGGTGTCTGCTGAGCATGGCAGAGGACCTGAACTGATCTGCTCCTTGCAGTTCTGCTTGAGTCATCTTCCTCTACCAACTGTCAGATCAAATGGTCCTTGTTGCTTGACCCTGCACGGGTTGAAATCTGCCAGTGCTGAAGGTGGAAATGGCCAAGCAGCAGAGTCAGCAAAGAAGTCTGAGTTTTCCTGTAGGGAGATAGCTCTTCCAGAGAGCAATTCAGAGCACTATTATATCACTCCTTGGAAAGGTCTGCCTCTCACTTGAGAGAAGGCAAGGCTGGCTCTAATTGTGGGCTCCAGAAGAACTTAAAAGTTATAACATCCAAATGGTCATCCCAGCTGTGTGTTGTCTCAGTCCCCAAAACTTCCAGCTGTGTTTCTACAGAAAAGAAACCCAGGCCTAAATCTTAGATGGGAGTCACGGCAAACTCAACTGATCAATAATAACTGATCAATAAAGCCAAGAGGTGTCCCACAGTCAGTTTAAAGCCAGGCCAAGAAGATTATCTTCCTTGTGCTGTCTAAACTAATGTGAATTCCACAGAGTTTGGGACAGATCCTCCAAAAGATAAAATTACAATTTACATCCGTAAATATCTGGTCCTGTATTGTGTGTCTTTTTCATGTATTTGTTTCCACATAATCTGAAAAAAGAAAGGTCTTACATGCTGCAGTTAATGCTTCTGTGGCAAAGCTGATAGTAAGAAGATCTGCACAACTGTCCTGAGAAAGACGGATGGTAGAAAGAGCTATACAGGGATTCTGCTCTATGCCAAGGCACCCTGCCTCCTGCATAGCATCAGTCAAAGCAACTACGAAAAATGCTGTAGCTAATACAGATTTAGGTTACTAACCTACAGTTGGTTCTGTTTCATCCCAGTTATTACTTCAGAAATTTTACACATTAAAATGAAATAGTATCATTCTAGTAATACGTTTGCACGTTGTGTTATAACTGAATTATAGAGGAGCTTTTTGTAATTATCTAAACGATGTTGGAACCCTTTTCCTTTCTCACAGGTGAGCGCGTTAGCGGGAGAGGAAGGTGAAGGGATCTACTTCCCAGAGCTTCTTGACTTAACCAGCACCTGGTGACATTTGTGACTGAGCACAAGGAGAAACTTTAAGGAAGGAGGTTGGCCGCCAAGCTGTGGCAGACCCCCAAGGCAGAGAAACTCTCGGTGTCTCTGAGTACACAGCAAATGCCAGGCAATTCTGTACCTTGAATATTTATAAATTACTTTTATGAATGAATGACAGTGCAGATGGTGCCTTGCTGTACTTCTGTTTTTTGCCTTTGTCTGCCTACTCCTCAGATCTGTCTGTAATTAGCGGGAGTGCCCTGCAACGAAGGGATAATTCTGGGACCTTCAAACATGAAGCATGGTCCCTTTCTCCTCTGCCTATAACAGTGAAGGCCTGATGACGCTTTTTGTGTATTGGGATGGAGGCTCTCCGCACGTGGGTGTTGCCTGTGATCCATGCTGGATCACATTCCAACCTCTCTTTATTCCCAGCTTTTTCCCATCGTAATTCTGTTTGATACAGGTGATGGTCTCATGACTGCAGACTAAATGCTACAGGGCTAGGCCCCAGGCTTAAAAGATTTTATTACAACAATTGTACCTTGACTGAAACAGTTCACCTAATAATTCACTGGCCTGGAGATCATATACATATTCTTTAATGTGCACAAAAATAACGGAGAAACATCCCTTCCCTTAGGCCAGTCACAGACAAAGTATACCAAATCTATAAAGAAAGACCGCATAGGCTGCTAGGCTTTGCAAAAACAAATCCTTAGGGGACATTTAATCACTAAATGCTCTGAAGCTGCAGCTGAACAAAAATAACAACCCAGTGGATACAGACTAGAAGAAGGAAAAATTAGCAGTCCATTTAACTAATAGTAACACAAACAATAAATACTGTGTGGGACTGGACAGCTTTCATTGTGTGATATAAAAATGCATCTTATTCTTTCTGCTGACACTCAGTCCTTGGTGAAACCAGTTGTTTATCCCTTCCCCTCTCCTTCTAAGATTCTCACAAAACGGGCCATTCTTACCTCACTTCTACTAACTCATTTTGTTTCTGGAAGAAGAGACAGCTCTGTCAGTTGTAGTGTCTCATCAATACTCAATAACAAGCAGAGGGCCTGGAAAATATACAATACGCAGTGAGTTATCTGTTTATAATATTTAGAAAGTTACTTCCCTTCTCAGGTCTATAAACAAATACGAAAGGCTGCTAAACCAGGAAGAAATCAAATCCTACCACTGCAAAGAAGCAATGAAAAAATGCGTGTAGTAAACTTTAACTCTCAGTTGCTATAACCATCAGTGGGTGAAGATTGAGTCTTTTGTATTGCAAACATGGTTACGGTTTTTTTCTTAACCTTTTCAGCACAAGAATATACAGAACACTGTTCTTCGTAACAACCCTGCAACTTGGTCCTTCAGTGTGACTTTTAAATACAGGTTTGTGAAATCCAAGGCTTTTAGCTTGCGGGAGTTGGTAGGCGCTTCTGTTTGTTTGTTTGTTTGTGGGCGTTTCAGAGGAATCCCCAAATCTCATATCTAAGCACTGGTAAAGCAACCTCTCTCTGGCTAGCTTTGACATCAGATCTACCAGAACAAATTTGGGGTCTGATTCACCCCAAACCTGCAGCTTCCCTAGGTTTCCTCTCCACCAAGCCCTTTTTCCTAAACACAGAACTCAGAGCAGACCAAAGGCTTCTTGCAGCCCTGGGGAGCCCTTGGCCAGTGAACAGAGGAGCCCATCCTCCTCCTCCTCTCTCCCAGCCAAAGTGTCAGGATTGGATGCAGATGCACTACGCCGCCTTCCAAGTGCCTGCACTAGCTTAAGAGTCAGCGAGATAAAATTAAAAGTCAGCGCAATGCAGACCCAAATTAAAGTCGCCTTCTATTCCTGGGGCTGGTATGATGGCCACCAGGCGGGGGGAAGACAGGGGTGAAGTAAAGCTGTTCTTGCTGAACGAAGAGCTCCTCCCTGCAGAGACAGCAGGCTGAAAGGTGGCTCAGTCACAAGCTCTTCGGCAAATTCCAGTTCTGTAATACCAGGAAACTTACGTGCGATCAAAGCATTCTTCAAACATGGGGCCAAATTCTGATCTCAGTTTTACAGCACAAGTCCAAGTTAAGCCAGTAGAGTTGCTGCTGTTTAACATCACTATCAATTTGGCCTGATGCAATTTGGCTACACTTGCTGAAATTATGTCATAATATGTAAATGAGGTATGATTTTAGTCTCATAGCTCTCCTTTTCAGGGGTTTGCAATTTCTCTTTTGGCTCCTGCTCCCCATTTAATTATGCCAGGCTCTAAAATGCATTCTAAATGGCAAGCCAAGTTTTGAGTAATTGCAACGAATGGAGGATTTCTTGTTCCGACATACGCATTAGCTAATTTTCCTTGGGTTCTGATACTAACTATCAAATTCCACCACCCCCGTGTCTCTGGGCTGGGTTTGGTTTTTTCCTTGTTTTCCAATTGCAAAGCAGACATCTGGCAGCTCTCCGGTGGCAATAGCTGATACACTCGTTCTGCTCACTGCGCTTTACCCATTTCTCTGTGGGAGGTAAGAAAAGAGGCGAAAGGAGCCACAGCTTCAGATTCAAGCCCTTATTGTTATCCTATGTAATCCCACAAGGGGATGTTTCCTTCCTCCTACTACCCTCAGGCTTGTGCTTTCTATTATCACTGAAAGAACTGACTAGCAAGAAAGGCTTCCCCTGCCTTTAAAATCAGGGAGCTATTTTCTGTTTTTTCCCTCTGCAAACAGCATTTGTTTTTTCTCCTCCTAAGCCTCGGATGAGGTCCTCTTCTTTCTCTTGTAACCCCGGAGCTGGGGCAGGGGGTGCTGGGTACAGCGCTGCCCCCCAGCCCGGCTGATGCCTGCTGCCTTGGAGATCACAGCAACCAGAGGAGCGATGCTGAGAGCACCTGCCACGCTGTTTTTCTGTGGGAAGAGTCCCCAGGGGGAATATTGACACACACGGGGTGGGGAGGGGGGTGCGGAGAAGGGAAGCAGCACATGACTTTTTCTGCCATAATTTGCCCTGTTTGTCCCTTGAGTTCTTGAAGGAGAATATGACAGAGCCCTCCACGACCTCGAGCTTTCGCCTTAATATTTAATCACGCCTTAGATTACTGCGATGTTGATTAAGACTGAGTAAATATATACTACACATAAATGATTTCACTCTAAATCAACTGCTACATTTTTCCCAGTAATTATTGTTATTAGCCTGGAATGCTTCTCATGCCTGCAATTTTTTAATAGATTGAAATTATTTTTATTGTAAAATAATCCCCACATGCCCCCATGTAGTTCTGAATATTAATTCATTCCTCTTCCCACATTCATGACAATCCTGTCTGAAGTCATTTAGGCTTATATGAGAATGACCAGGTTTAATTCTTATGCAAACTATAGAGTCTTCTGTTCTTTTGATACTAACACATTTCAGCTTCCACACTGATGCTAACACTAATTGTTGAGGTATTTCACGTGGTCTGTGGAAAGTTCTAATTTCATGTGATACTTTCTTTGCTCTCCATTGCACAATACATGCCTGATAGTCTTGAAATGACTTTGATAGCTGGTTCCAACTGTACAGATTTGTACACATAGTGAACAGATACCTCCATCACATATTCATCCCACCATATTTACCCTACTCTGTTTAATCCAGTTCACCTACATTGCAAGGAACAGTTCCTGATACTTAAGAAAAATTAGAAGTACTGAAAGTTGCTATTAAGCAGACTTATGTCTCTGCAAGCATAACAACTATGCTCTGCCAGCCTCAGATAACATCTTCAAGTCATTTTCTGAATAATGCTGATCACTCAGTCTCAAAACTGAATTTTTCAATTTCTAAACAAGCCATCATAATGTTTGGAGTTGTCATATGAATATGTATTATAAAGCTTTAGTACCTGAGAATGTCTGAATGTATAAATATGAAAAAGAACACAGAAGAAAAATTGAAGTCTTTCAAAAACAGGTTCAACTGATTAAATACTCTGGCTAGAAATTTCTGCATGGTATACTGAGAATGCACAGTAGCAGTGGGCCTGATATGTTGAAGTTGCACCATTGCTTTCCATCCCGTTTCAGCTTGAGACTGTCAGCAGCTCTTAATGTAACATATTAAAGGATCCTCCTAGAACATGTGGAACAGGCTTGGTGAGTAGACATGAAAAAAAAAAGAAAAACAAAACAAACAAACAAAAAAACCCAACCTGCAGCCCACAGTTTTGGCTTCACTGCAAGCGGCAGTAATAATCTGCACTGTTTCCTTTAAACTCTATCACAGGACAGGACAGTAAGGGCTTGGGAAGACTTCGAGCAGAAAACTGAACATGGAGCAGAGGAAGAGAGTACAAACCCAATAATTTTGTGGAAGAGTCTTTATTCCTAAGTGTATTTCTTGTTCAGTTTAAGAAAGGCTAGTGTAGCACATGGGCTAGCTAGAGGGACAATTGGGTTCTGCAGCGGGAGAATTGGTCCGATGCCAACCTAAGGCCAGATTGCTACCAGCACGATGGTTTATTTATCCAAATCACTAGTCCATTAGGACCATTCAGAGTTTCAGAGACAATTAGTGCTCCGATTGCTGCTAATTTTTCCTGCTCCCTGCTTCTAATTGCTGTATGGAGGCCCTTCCTCAATGTGTTGCATGTGAGTGGATTACCCCTTCTGTCTGCAAAGACTGGGCGAGGTTACGCTCAGCCTGTCTGTCTGACATGGCACTCCCAGCCCACAGGTGGAGTTCAGCCAAAGCTGTCATCACGGACTGATGGCGTACACATAGCCACGATCTGCAAGATGGACTATTTTACTGCTTTACTGTATGGCTTTTCTACATTCTGTCTAAACTCTAAAACGTGTGCAAAGTGCTGCTGTCAGAGCCACAACTCAAGAGTGAGCTGTGTCAGCATGTCACACCAATCTTGAGGGAATGGCTTGGCTCATTTTCAGGGTTTCAATTGATTTTAAAATTGCTTTGATGACTTACATAGTTGGGGAACAAACTGGGGAAATAGTATTTGTCTCTCCATGTACGTCTGGGTACCACATGAGAGGTCTACACCCTCTACAAAAGCAGAGGTTGGAGTCATAGCATCCTCATGCTGTAACTGCTGTGCATCCCAGACCCAGAGCTTAAAGCTGATTGCAGTCTGGAGGGAAAGATCAGTAAACTCATTTTAAAGGCAGCTTTCATTCTAGTGATTTTCCCCCAGTACCTTTTTGTAAATGGAGCTGCTCTGTCCCACGGAACTTCTGTCCCCTTCAGTTTTTTAAAAAGCGACCCACTTTATGTTACAGATTCAGTCTGACTTGTTTCTTGCTTGTGCAGAAGTTAATCATACTTTTAGCACTGGTTAAGTGAAATAAAAGAGGCTCAGCAAGAGAGGTTTAAGCACTTATATTTTACCTCACACTTGGGACAGACCAATCGCATGGATGCGATCGGTTACTGAGGCTCTGCTGATGTGCAGTAACTTGCTGATATGCAGTAACTTTAGCGTCTGTCTGAGCCCTGAGGGTTTGTCTACACACAGAAGTCGTAGTGTTTAACAATACCATTAAAGTGCAACATTGCTCTCAAGGACGGATGCAGTCAGCTTGATATAAAATTATGTAAAACCATGGAAATTAGTCTTGTAAGAGAGTAAAAATAAGCTAAAGGTAAATAAAGTACCTTTATACTTTACTATAACATTACCTGTAGGAGAACACACCAGCAGATCACCACTCTTTGCAATTATATCAGTGCAAATACTGTGCAGAAACCAGACTTGAAATAATACAGTACCCTCACTGTTGTTAAAATTACAACTGAACAAGTAATTCAAATCCTCCCAGTTCTGCAATGTGTGTCATTCAGCGGGGAAAGAAAATATTTCACCCAGATTACACACAGGAAAAATGTGGAGTGGGAGGGAAACACACAAATTGTAAAATGTCACAGGAGTCTTATATGAGAGAGATTAAACCTTTCTGTTCAAGAAAGAAATGGTGTATTAAAAATTCAGGAACTGAAGAGCAGAAAGGAATCTGAACCAAGGGTCGCGCTGAATTGCTAAGCTTTCCGCATTATGTGTTCATTTGGTAATTCATGACAATTAGATGACTTTAGGAAGGTGAAAACTAAGACGGTAATGTGATAGTCAGCAAACAAGTTTTGCTGCAGTTCTTGTAGGAGCTTGATTTGAGACTGGGGATCCATCTATAATGTATTCACTGTTTTACAGAGGAGCAAGAAAACATGAGCCTTGCAGATGTATTGGATAGACAGAGCTAAAATCTAGTACGGAATACACTTTATGTGCTGCATATACGCACAGAATGAGGTCTGTGAGGGAATTCTTTGTGGTGGAAGGACAGCATTGCTCCTGGAATGCGTAGTACACTACAGACCATTTCTATTTACATGATTTAGAAGTATCACCAATACTTGTCATAGCATCATCTGCTGTGTGAAGCAAGCTGGTAAAATGTGTAGGGCATACTCTTTTTGTCCTCTGAGGAAGTATGAGGCCTGAACTTCAGTGCAGAAGTGGTTCCTGCAGAGGCTGGGTTATCACTGCCAGATGCAAAATGACAGCCACAGTTACAGCACAAATGGCCATCCTTCATTTATAATGCATGACTTTTTACTGTTGCATTTCCATTTAACCTCCATGATGCGGAGTTACATGTTAGAGTCTGTTGGGTTCACATGGCAAAGTTTTGGTAGCAGGGGGGCTGCAGGGGTGGCTTCTGTGAGAAGACACCAGAAGCTGCTCCCATGCCTGACAAAACCAGTTCCAGATGCCTCCAAGACAGATCTACTGCTGCCCAAAGCTGAGCCCATCAGCAGCGGTGGTAGCACCACTGTGACATTATGTTTAAGGAAGGGTAGAAAAAGCTGTGCAACAGCAGCTGTGAGAACAGCATGAGAAAATGCAAGAGAAACAGCCTGATTGTTACACCAGTGTGGAGAAGGCAGTACTGCTTCAGGCCTTCTGTTATTTAAAGAGAGAAATATTGGGAAGGGTGTTACATTACTGAGCTTTACCTCATACAACAATAATCCTCATAGATCTGAAATTAAGAAGGAACTAATGTTTACAAAGACATTCGTGCAGAGTTTGAGGCTTCTCTATTTCCATCATATTTTAGTTGTGTCAAAGGCTGCTGACTAGATACAGCCTCTATACCCCTGCTCAGCACCAGAGAGGTAGCCTGGCATTTCCTTTTGCTTGTAGCCTGGTACACTGTCTAGAGTCATAGCTACTCAGAGTATGAACTTATCCTCAGAAAGTGTAAATTACTTTCCAGTTATGCCTTCCGGTTACCTCTCTCTGCCTTTAATACGCCCTCAATATTTCCTCCGTAAGAAGTGCTGTAGAGATTGATGTGCAGATGATGGCTAACTGGACATGATTCTCACACCACCTAAGTGGCAAAGAAGAGAAGGTGCTCTGAGGTTTCTGCAAAATAAGTCCAGCTTCCCTGCAAGCCATCCCAGCACCCAGTGGGAATGAGTTCCTAGGCAGCCCATGGCCCGTGTTTCCTTGACTTAACGCATGGAACCAAGTGTAATTCATATTAGGAAAACTGACCACATACAAACTTGTACTCTTGTCTCAAACATGTAGTAAAATGCAATAGCATAACAAGTTTCAGCTTTCACAAGAGAAGACACATTTTACCTCACCTTTTAAATAACTCTGCATTTAATCAGCTATCACAACTCAGTGCCTTGTAGACAAAGTAACTCAGCCTTGTGTTTGAAATGTGTTAGGTCTAATATATTTGTCAGTATGTGAAGATATATATGAACTTCAATTTATTTCTTCTTCTGCTGGTTTTAGATCTATGTATGTCAATCGAGTTCAATTCTTGCTACCATAAGTGAAAGAAGAGGCAACTCCATAGATATGAATAACTTGTATAGTTTAAAAGCAGAGTTTAACAAAACACTTTTGGTGCAAACAATCCCTTTGGTAGATTAGAGACAGTGCTGCTACATTATGACACAAAAGATGACAGCTGGCTAGGAGTGGTCTCTTTCTCGTTTTAGTTAAATTTCATTACAACCGCTACGTAATGTAGTTTTCGTTTAAAAAAAATAATAATTCATGCATTTGTGATGCGTGTCCAACAACGATAACACTCTGTCCACATAGCAGAGCAGGGTACTTCCGCTGTATAATTGCATTTCATTGGAGAGCTTTCAGAAAACACAAATTAAACAACACGTAGAATAACGAATCACCAAATAAGGTCACATGCAATTAGATGAAATAAATGATATGAACTATGCAGGCCTCTGGAGTGGGATCCAGAATTCTGAATTAGGTGCTTTCTGCTCCATACATGCCACTGTGGGTGAACAAGGTCTTCTCTGGAGGACAATCTGAGCATCTTGCTAACTGAGCAAGCAATTAGGAAATCAGAGTGCCTGAAACTTCACCCGATACAGATGCAGATGCCAGAGTCAGGCTTCCGCATGTTGTAGCTCAGAGCCTGGCTTCTGTCAGCGCATGAATGTATACTTTTGTTTTACCGAGATGCAGAGCAAAGTGAGAGGGATGAACAAACTCTGCCCCTCCGTGAATTCTGGCTTCCTTCTCCTTACAATAATATGGAAACAGTCTCACCATCACGCCTCAGTTTTGTTCCGGTGCTGGGTGCCCCAGCTATCACAGAGATAATGTGGTGCTGTGCAGAGACAGGAACCCTTGTGCTTTCACCAAGCACAGCACTCTGCTGCTGCTGCGGCCTTCTCTCTGGTGACTAAAAGCCTGGAGAACGATGAGGACAATCAGCATTTTTCCTTCTTGCTTTCGATACACAGGAGTGGGAAATGACATGCAAGGTTTCTCAGGCTGTGATGAGGACTGAACCAGTTTCCCACAAATTGGCTGGTTTTGTTATCTAATGAGCGGCGGCTGCTCCTTTCTCTCCTGAGACAAATAAATTGATCGCGTCAGTATTTGGATGAGAATGTGATCCTGCCAATAAGCAGTCACATATATTTGGAGGATAGCAGCTGGGTGGAGTCCTGTGTCGTATCAGGCAGAAACAAGGAGCTCAGCTGCACAAAGAGCTGCACGAGGATCTCTGAAGCAGAGGTCTGGATACACCAGGGACTCTGAAATCAAGGAAGGATGTGCCCAGGGGAAAGCAGCAATTGGAGGAGGGTATATGTGGATCTCAGTTTTACGCTTTCATGCCACAGTTCCTCTCCAGTTCTAGTTTAGTTGCCAAAGCCCTTTGCTGCGTATAATTCGTGCTTTCATCTTGACACAAATAACTGGATCTTCAAATTAGGATGAACTATGGCTGAGTCACTGATTTTTCCATATGTTTGTTGTATTTCCAGATGTTTGATCTTTTAAAAGTAAGAAATAAAAAAAGCTAAGATGAGAATACGACATGTTTGTATTAGGTTTACATTTTATATGCATACTCAAACCTACCAGGAGGCAAAGTAACCTTTGGTATCTTGATGAGGTTGTACCATTGTGTTTCTAACATGGTGAGATGTTCACGGATGGACTTTCACTGAAGAAAGTATCTATGTCAAAACAGGAATATATCAGTTAATATTATTCTGTCTTTAAAAAAAATGAATATATATATATATATAAGAAAGGAGAACAAAACTGTTCTGTACTAACAGAATTCTTTAACTTGTCTCCTCAGTTTTATGCAAACTATTATTTTCAGGACTTCAATATTATAAATTTTGCAGTCTTGGAGCAAATGTTATATAGGGAGGAAAAAGAAAGCTACAGAAATAATTATTAGTAGATTAAAAATAACTTTCCCATGAATACATGGTTTAAAAAAAAANAAAAAAAAAAAAAAAAAAAGGATCATGCAGTCGCTGGAGCTCTGTTTGTTAATACTTCCTGGCCAGGCATACGTCAAATAACACTTGGAAACAAATTGGCAGAAAACAAAAGCTCCCTGCAAGTGCAAGTACAAGACAATGAAATTAACACAAGCTTCAGTTCATTTTGACTGTGTATGGTTAAAAAACCCCTAAAACTCTTCCTTTCAACATGGTTATTCTTTCTTTATCATGTACCTTTTTTCTCACCTAAAGATAACCATTTGACAAATCCTTTTCAGGTTCATTTTCTGGGTTGACTTGATTTTTTCAAAGATAAATAGATTACACAGAAGATCCACAACTAAAAACTAGAACTGCAATATTCAGGCAGCTTTTAACACTCAGAGGAATTCTTGTCTAAAGAACCTAAGATGTTGTCACTGGTTTATGACCAGTTTGAATTTTAGTCTTTATGTGTGTTCCTGTATATTTTCAGAACCTTATCAGAGCCAGAGATTTAGGAGCCTGAGCCTTTCTGTTAATTTTGTGCCATCCCTCTCTGGGGAGGCTTTAGGAGGATTATTAGGGCATTTTATATCACAAGATTATAAGAATTGCCTGAGTGGGTCAGAACTTCTAGCCTGATACATTTTCTCTCAGAAGGGTCAAAAGTGTTTTCCCAGAGAAGTGCCTTCAGAGCAAAGCAAGGATATACTTAGACTTCCCCTAAATTCTCTCCACCTTCCCACAATTTCCAGATTGTAGGCTTCCTGAGTCAGATGTGATTTTTCACATCTTTAGAATGCTTCAAGTATTCGTCTTCCAGTAGCTAGTTCAATTTTCATTTGACCCTGTGTGAAGTGTTAGGTTTCACAGCATCCTGTTCCGAGGAATTTCCACTGTGTAATTACCTACTGTGTGTGTAAGATACACCTCTTCTGATTGTCCTGACTCGTCCATCTCTGGACGTTTTCTAAATCTACTACAACCTTTCTGAGAGAAAAAAAAACTATAGGACTCACCATGTATTTATACAGTGGTAAAATTCTATTATCTGTATTCTTTCCTACTTCTTTCCTAATAATTCCCAACAGTCAGTGTGCCTTTATGACCACTACACTGACATTGCCATTAAAGTGTCTGTTATAAACTCAAGATATCATTGCTGACTCATTACAGTCAGCTCACACACCATATATTTTCCCCACAAACTCATGGGGAAAAGGAGAGCAAGGCAAGGTCCTGTGTGCATGTCTGTGTTTATCTCATTAAATTTCATCTGCCATTTTAGCCCCCAAGTACAAAGTCCCGTAAAGTTCTTCTGCAGTTCTGCACAGGTGGCTCCATCATTACCACCCTCAGCAACCCGGTTTTGCCAGCAAACTTTGTCACCTTCCTATTCACCCTCATCAAATAAAAAAAGTTTCCCAGTTCTGTGGCAGTCGATTGTCATGCACATCTGCACATCCATGCAGGAAAGGGAGAGAAGCTATGGAGGAGAACAGTGAGACAGCCACAGGTTTGAATTGTTTGCTCATGCATTCATTTGAATCTAGATTGCGGAAAGCTGATGAGGAAAAAACAAGATAACATCAATCTTTGGGAAAAAGTCATCTCTAAAGCATAGTCCTGTTCATAAACTAAAATTCCTGTAAGGCACATCAGTTGGCTGTATTTTAATGGATTGTAGAGTTTAATCCAGTTTAACTAATTCACACCTAAATCAATTTAGAACCGCTCTAGCAGATTTAAGAAATATATCACAAAGTAGCCCATTTTTATTACTTGAATAGCAGACCTACTATAATAGATTACAGGTGTTGCTACCATGCATACGTGTCCAGGGTGCACAAGAAATGTGACACCTCAACACACTGCATTGTTACCAGAAATAGCAAATAGACACACAGCAGTCTTCCAGCATGCTTTATTGTGACAGGAGGCAGAAATGTTCTCTCAGTTCCTCGTTACTTTTGTGTTTATTTACATGCTAATTTAGTAAAATACAGGCACTGTTCAAAAATACTGTTGTATTTATCACAGTCAATCCCTTCTTCTGGCAAACTTGACCTACCTTGTGAGCTGTGTGTCTTGGGTCAATAAATTCTGACACTGCTGGACATATGGAAACCAGGAGGATCCGTACCAGATACAACTTCTGCCTCTTGCTGATGCACAGGTCCTTGAGCTTCCCGAAGTCAGAGCATGTGGACAGAATTACATAAATGGCATAGAAGATACACGAGCTAAGAAATTCCCAAGCTAAATAGAAACAGGCTTAACAAAGAAATAGCGCTGCAAAAAATGCCATTGGAAGCGGTGACTATCAGACAACCTGGAGATAACAGAGCATGAGGATAGCTGTGGAGAGGTGTAAGGAGCAGCAGCTGTGGTCCAGGTTGATCAGCTTGTGCCACAGCCATTTGTTGCACCACCCCAAAGTGGTGGGACTGCAAGGAGGAAGGTAGAACGAAAGACCCCAGGGCTACGTAAACTGTTAAGTAACTGGTCTGGGATAACGTTGGTTTCTGCACACTGATGCAACCTTTTCCTGGCAGCCTGTGTGCCATAGGCATTCAGCATTGGCTCTGCGTGCCTGCCATACCAGCTGGTTCTATTTTCATGTTTTCAGATGGCACCTGATGTGTGACCTGCCAAAGGCTCCTGAAAGATTAATCTGGCCTTCGGCAAGGGAAATAACCTCTTATTAATCATTCTTCCCCCTCCTTTTTTTTTCCCATCCCCTGCTGTGGTTTTTGCCCTGAAATAACAACATAATTGAAGTGCAAGTAGATAAGACAGAAATTAATAAAAATACCTATCTTCTTCTAGTTCTTTGAATTTTCAAATTAAGGGAAGAACACTGTATGACTCAGAAAACAACCAGTGACTTTTAGTCAGCATGTGTAATGATAATGTATGTCCAGTGAAAATTAAAAAGTTATTTCCTGAGGCCACCTTACTTTGCTGCTGGCTGGCTCTTTTGAAGATAAGAGGACAGTTGTTTGTTCTGTGCTACCAAGTACAGATTAGCATCTAAACTCTGGTAGTAGACAAAATAGCTTCACTACAGTGTATCCATGAGCAGCTCGTCAAAACCTATCCCTAAATTGCCAGAACTTTTGTTTACCCATGGTGAGTTTTCCGATATAAAGTTGCAGGTAGTCAGGAGATGCTCAGTGAGGTAAAATTTGAGGGAGCCTCTTTAAACTCAGTAGTCTTGAGGGTGGTGAGGAATTGCAGGTGACTGTATGAAATGCCTGAGAGGAATGCTGCCCTCTCTGTCCCCTCCTATAGTACACTCATTGTTGATAAAGGCTGTCTTCCTTTTGTTGGTGTTCATTGTAGAGAGAAATGCACTAGTTATTTACTGGTGAAAATGAGATGGCAGTAACAAGCAATGGAAGACAGTGTTGTTTTTCATTTTGCATTGATGCCCCTCTGCAGAGGCATGCATTTCTCACATTAATCTTCTCAAAGCCTTTATTGTCCTGGCTTCCTGTTACAAATCAAGCTGGTGATGGCAGCCTCATGAAATCCCATTAGCATACTGAGAGCAGTGTATTACAGTACCAGGCAATAGAATAAATACAGAACAATAAGTATAATAGGGAATGCATCACCCCAAAACGAAACAGCAGCTCTGTACTGTGTGCCAGTTCTATAAAGGTGCCTTCTTCACTGCCTGAAAACAAATAAACAGCATTTTCGGGGTTCTGTTTCACTGTCAAGTAAAATCTGCCTAGTCTGAGCCAGGGAAATCAGAGACACAAGAGGAGCTGCGTACCCAGGTGCAGCCTTGCTCATGGACTTTAATCTCTTCAAAAGACTGACTTTCAGGTATAAAAAGCTGCCTAATTTTTGATCTACAGATATAACTGGACCCTGCAAACAGCTGAAGTTATTTTAGACTCCTATTCTTTGCTTTGCTTTGTTGGCATCAATAGCAGCACATGACGATAGCCTTCAGAAGAGAGGCCGTCTTTAAAGGCAGCAGGGTTGATTTTTTTAGTGTCCCTTCTCGTGAAGCCTGAACTAGAAGGGAAGTTGCCAGTTTGTAGCTAGGGAAGCAACAGCCTGCTATGGATGAGTAGGAAGACAGCTGGGTCATCAGCATACGCTAATACATCAGTAATGCTGACAGTTGTCAGGGGCAGGCCTGTGTACGTCCTCTTCTTAGGTGGTCTTCATGATCTTGAAGTAATGGTGCATACAGCGGAGCCACCTGCAAGCCGCCTTTGGAAAAACTGCAAAATCAAATAAGATAAGGAACAATCCTGCAGAGGTATTAACACTTACCTTTGCCTTGGACGGGGATTGTAAAAGCCTCTTCAAAAATGTGAATTCCCATTCGCTGTCAAATAGTGGTGCGTTCAAAGGTGGGAAAGCAGCTGTGTTTTTCCAGAATGAAAAGGATGACAGATTTGAAGGGCTTTTAAGAAAAAACTGTCAATCATTTTAAAAGGGCAAATCAGACTAGATATTGGCATATTGTTTCTGATGACGAATCACTTTCTAGTTTTAAATATAGGTTGTAATTCTAAAAGTGGAAACAGCACATTTGGATTTTTTCATAAATACCAGATGGAGAGTTTCTGTGTTAGTAACTTAAGATGATCCAATGACACAAAATATAATTTTCTCTCTGAAATAGTTTAATTTTTAAGTGGGGCTGTGGCTTGGCAAGCAGGTCCGCGGGGGCTCTTAGACCACCATATTTTCAATGAGCTTTGGGCTTTCTCTTTGAAAACGAGCTTGCAAAAGTAGAGTAAAATATGACATGAGAACTTCTTTCTGAAGATTTGTATTAGGACAAGCATTTGCAAGTTTGGTTCTTCAGATGAATATAGCTGACATGCATTGTCGTGTGACTTAGTATTAGTTAATGTTGTTGTCATCCCCTATGTAAAATTCAAACCCTTTTTTTTTTTTCTTAAAGGCTAAAAAGATATGAAAATAAGAAAATACGCAATGCTGTGTGATATCTGTGTATTTCATCTTTCCGGATAGGTTAGGCCTGCTTTGACATGAGAAAAACAAGTAAGATCTTCATGAATTAGGCCAAAAATGGTGATGGGAGAGGAGCAGGAAACCTGAACACCTCTGGGAGCTTAGAAGAAATGTTCCATCCAGGAGCTGGATGATGTTTTGAAGGTAAGAGATTCAAGGCAGAGCTGACACACAGAAAAGCACCAAGTTTCTGCTGGTTTCAGTTAAGTTTTCAGGCAGCTCTGTCTTGTCCCTGAAGAATGATTGTTGCATAATGAGCGTTTCAAACAGCGGATACAGTCCTCATTACGTGAGCATGAAGGGACTTGCATATCAAAGAGGATGCCCACATGGGTTTTGCATAGAAACATAGAGCCTAGAAAGACCATTTTGGTCATCAAGAATAGAGAAGCATGCAAGAGATTTTTAAATCATGTAGATCCACAAGATCTGTACTTCACCTGTCCCTGCATATCGCACACTGAAGAAAAATATTTTTTAAACGGAGGCCCTTCAGTATAACAGGTGAAAAACGAAGTTTAACTACAGGAAGGGGCATGAGACCTCAACAATATTGCTGCTATAGGCTTCTCCAGAATCCATAAAATGCCACTTGCTCAGCAGCACATATGTTTAGGAAGGTTTAAGAACAGCCATCTTAGCAAAAGCAGTTTCTGTCCCTACCTCCCAAATAAACACTGAAGAATTCTTAAATATAGAAAACTACAAGGCAGGAAACTTCAGCATCTTTCCTAATGATAACTCCTTAATTAATGGATGTAGGATGTTAATGACGCTTTTCAAAGAAAAGCACCAAGTAGTCCATCAAATATGGACACACTTGCACGTCTACCTGTAGTGTAGGAACATGCTTAAAACATCATATCTGAAGGGCAATTGATTGCTCAGCTTTTGAAATTACTATCAGCAATTATGTCATTGTTTTTCTCCCTGTAGTACCATTCATTACGTCTTATGAAGACCTATGAAACAGAAACGACTTCATTTTCACCTGCCTGCTTCAAAGTAGTGCCCTTGGAGATTCTCCTTAAACAACTTCGAAGCTGTTTCTGAATCATTCCTGGAAGCGCATATGCAATGAGAGGTATTGGGTAAAATTATTCATCCCTTAACTATTCGGAAGTTCCGCTTTGCCACAGTATGCTCATGCGTTCTAAATTGTTAGTTGTGGTCATTGTGAGACGAGTCTTCCAAACATCACTGACACACATGAGGAGAGATATGCACTTTTCACACTAATCTCATATGATTCAGCGGCACAGAGGGCTGGTTCTGAAAGTTCAGTTTCAGTTTAAAGCGGCCTCTGAAGTTGACTGTTCCTCGATGTTTAAGTTCCTCCCTTTTAAGTTTTCAAAATACGCATGTAGCATAAAAATAAAATTACTAATATGATACACAGCATTTAATGTGAGAAAACCGTTAACGATTGTTTTAATAATGCACAATTATTTCTAAATCCCTGTAAGAAAACCTTATTACAACAGCAATCTACTCTAATACCTTCTCCTACTGTTAAAAGCAAACTGGATGAAAATCATCTCAGAGGTGTGTCTGAGCATAACTTGCTTTGAGCACGAGCATATTAAGTTTTATGATAGACTGAGCTTCTTCATTTATACTAGTCCATAGAATCTCTTCAACAATTAAAGCATTACTGCCCTGAAAACCGATGTGATATTCCAAGGCTTCACTTTTTAGATGTTCCCTGTAGTCCTACTTCTCCTTCAGATCTGATAACAATATGAAATTATATATTTCTCTTTGAAAAAAAGAATAAATAAAAACTAGTCTGTGAGTGATTCTGTTTGCTGCAGGCACTGAGAAAATTCTGTGCATTTGCCAAAGTCCCTCCTACGATCCTGGTTGGATTAGGGTTCTACTGTGTAAAGCCCTATTGTACAAAAGGCTTCCAGTCTTACAGACCACAAGCCAGGTTCCAGAAAAGCCTTCAGGCATCTAAGATAGGCTTCAGCTGCGTAAACATAAATTGCAGTCCTCAGAAATGTCACTCAGCTGCTGTATAAACCTGGAAAGTGGTCAGGTTTTCAGCGTTACACCAACTCAGTTTATGGTCATTCCCAAAATTGCTGGGAAGCCCTGACTGGGAAGCACTTTCTGTCTCATGTTCAAGCCCCAGTGAGTCCCACAGACCAGGTCTGTTACCTGCTGAGTGGCTCAATATAATCTGCCCTGTGATAGCACACCTGCCAGACGGGGTCCTGCAGAAGTCATGGCCATTGCATTGCCCCCAAATGTATCAGATGATGGACAGGGTACACCACTGTTCCTGCTGCTTGTGGAAGACCTGTTTCCATTCCATTCCTGACCTGAAAAGAACTCAAACTATCTACCTGCCCTGACCCACCCCTTCTCTCCTGTCACCTGTTAAGAGAAACTCCTCTATTGTCTGTTTGTCCTGTTGTTGATCCACTTGCTGTTGAATACGTCAAAGTGAGGACCGATAGTGAGTACAGATGTGTCCATCTGTCATACTAAGACTCTAGTCTCTGCTGTATTGACATCAGGTATTTTATCAAATGACCATCTAATGTCAAATACAGCTAAGTAGGAAGAATAAGGCAGACTGTCTGCCCTTAATTCCTGCTGGCATGTTTGCAAGGTATGAATAACTTAAAGGAATTTGATTACAGTGACCTACATTCGGTGTGTTCATCCAGTTACATTGGTCCAAAACTGCACTGCAGGACGTCTGTTTGGTGCTGTATGTTACCTTCCAGCACGACAGTCAATGAGGCAGTCAGTGAGGTATAGCACTCACAAGCTGCTCCTTCCCGGGATTCTTCTAAAAGGAACAAGAGGAGAGAGAAGAAAGAGAAAGAGAGAGAGAGAAAGAGGAAGAGGAAGAGAGAAAGGGAGGGAAGGATGGAAGGAGAAAGTCAGGAGGGAAGGAGGGAAGGAGGGAA
>VWYH01009671.1:269764-294536 GCA_013399365.1 Pampusana beccarii | reverse complement strand
AGGGAAGGGAAGGGAAGGGGAGGGAAGAGAAGAGGGGGGGGGGGAGGGGGGGAGGAGGGAAGAGGGGGAGGAAGGGAAGGAAGGAAGGAAGGAAGGAAGGAAGGAAGGAAGGAAGGAAGGAAGGAGGGAAGGAAGGAAGATGGAGCTGAATATAGCTTAGTTTAGTTAAAAACTATTCTTGGTTCGAGGGCTGATGATTCCTGTCTTTCGTTAGAAGTCCATCCATTGTGAGGGAGTTTGGATGTGCTTGCTTTTGCTGAACTCAGTTCACTCTCTACAAAAGTTCATTTTCATTGCAAGATTCTCCTGCTTTGGCTACATTTTTTCTTTTCATTTCTTTAAGTGCCATGTTTTTTTCTAATTTCAGCCAGAGCAAAAAGAAAAATATTGCGAAAGATAAAAATCTTCAGTGGAGTCACAGTTACAAAAATTTACAGGCCTGTTTCTCACCCAAAGACGTTTAGGAAGTTTGATCAATCTCCGAAATGAAACTTACAGCTCTACTGAAGCTCCATGTCAAGCCATTACCTCTTCTAATATTATCAGTATTGCACTAACATGCCAGAGAAGTTTGCTCTGATTTTACACCAGCTAATCGCCTCTGTGGCTCTGCTGGCCTGCCTTCACCAAGGCTTTCACACCACATGCCTTGCCCACCCACAGAAAACAGGCACTAAACCCCTCTCCAAGATCTGTACAGATACCCAAAAAGATGTACATTTTCCTAGAGGTCTCCCAGTCACTTATTGCTCCCATTCCCCCTTTATTCCCAGGAACACATCAAAGTAATAGAAGCCTAGACTGTATGATACTTTTTAAGGAATAGCCACAGTTCAAGAAAACTCTAGAAAAATATGCTGTTATTCCTATTTGTTGGAGTGTCCTGTCTTTCATTATTACACTTCTCTCTTGCAGAGAGACCTCCAACAGCTTTGGTGGGGGAGGAAAGGGGGAGTTGATTAAGATCCCTGTTCACCAAGGTTAAAAAAAAACACCACCACAAAACACATCCATATGAGAGGTCACTTCATTACAGGTTTCTCAGGGGAACAATCCAGACCTTCATTGTAAATGAATTATGGTTTCTAAGGTACCTTTGTGCTTTGGATGGTGATTCCAAGTAATTAGAAGAAATATACAGCACGTAAGTAAAGCTAGCAATTTTATCAGGCGCTTCATTGAAAAATGAAGCTGTATGATTTTTCTCTCTGGGTTTTAGTAAAAGGGAAAATACAGGAAAAAAAATAAGGTTTTTTCTTTCTGTTTGAATTCTATTGAACCTTACTTGGACTGAACATGGAAGAGAGCTATAGAGGCCCTAGAAAACCCAGTCTTATCTGTTCAGCTAGTACACTGATTTATTTTGCTTTTGAGTGAAAAAATGATGATTCTAAAAGTGCTTGTGGAAAAAAAAAGGAAACTCATATATCTATCAATTTCCAGCATTCTTAGCTAAGGCAGCATTTACACTGAAATTTCTTAGCTTCATTGTTCAGTATTCAGAAGCCTTTGCTGGGTTTTAAGCTTTCCACAAGTTTCTGTTTCTGTTTGTAGGAATATATAGGAAATCAGAAGCCTAAGCGTTGTGAGAAAACAAAATATATTAATATTTTTAAGTATTTCAATCATATGGAAAGTTAGATAAGCCACATCATTTTATTTCTAGATCTATTCTTAATGATCCTACATATTTAAGTTGAGGAAGGCACTACAAATAAGCCCTAGACACAGTATACTTATGAAGTTTAATTTTTTTATAAATTCATATTTTCTCTGAAAGTGAAATGCAGTGATCTGCCTTACTTTCAACTCAGCAGATTAAAATAATCTCTTAGGGTCCTACTGAGAAAGAATTTTACAAATACTTCATTAAGTGTATTTATTTAAAGCTTCACTACCAGCACCTCTGCATCTACAAAGCTGCATCTTTCCACAGCTCAGTTTGGGGATTTTATTTTCCCTTTATCCAACAGTGGTATCCTCAAAAATAATGAATGTTTCTCTCAGAACTCCCACAGTTCCTTAAGAATACCACAAGGACTTTATTGCTAATTGAAGAAATAGATAACATGTGTCTTCACTTCAGCAGCCTTTATTTATTTTATGGACATTTTTCATCAACTTTCAGACATTTTCTGTTTGAAATTCTGCATAATTCACTGTTGCCCATCTGGAATGTTAATACTCAGCATGAAGAGAAGGAAGTCAAAGGGAAAGAAGGAAAAAAAAAAGTAACAACATTTCTTTGACTCCCGTGTCAGTAGTACCAATTAGCTACACGAATTTTCCATCTGCTTTCACTAAAGAATAGGTGAACAGCTGCATCCTACAGGAAGACAACCTGATGCAGCCAACAGAAACTGTCAAGCACCTGGTCATTTCCTGTCACTAGCTTCGCTAGTGCTGCAGATACCAAATCACACAGGCTTTGCCTGATGACTTTGAACAAACTCTACTAAAAAAAAATTGCTGCTATTCTGCATTCCCTTAGTGAAATCTCTTTGCCTACTGATTTAAGTGTTTTGGATTTATATTTTACTTTATGTGCATTGGACTGAATAGCAAAATGCCATATGTGTGGAAAATTATGGGTCTCACAGTCTTCTAAATAATAAATACACCAGAGTAATGCTGCAAATTAAAGAGAAATCAATGTGGTTTTGTTGGCATGGTCTAACTCTGCTGTTAATTGATAATATATATTGTGCTGGGTGGTTGCATCTTATCTATTTACTTAAAGAAATACCCACCACTTTGTCCTTATGTTTCACTGTATTTCATGCAAACTTAATTATTCCTCAAATTTAAAATAGAGAGATTTTCTGCTTTCCTCCTCCCTACCACTTGCCCTCCTCTCCCCAACTCAAAAAAAAAAAGTGCACAGATATTATGGGGATAGATAACTTTAAAATGTCTGACTAGCTCACTCGAAAAACTGGAAGAACTGACGTTGTCAGATATTTTTGCATGAAGCACTAAGTGTCTTGCAAGATAACTGGACCTTTTGCTACTGCCTCCTGTCAAAAATGCTGAGACAATACCTTTCTCCTTGTTCATTGTTGAAGGAACCTTCTTATTCGCATGGTATTGTTCGACTCTCTGGCTGAATCAGTGGAAGGCTTACAAAGAGGTAAGACCATCTGTGGTGTTAGGAAGAGAGTGAGAATGCTTTCTGGAACTGTCAGGGGAATTAAGAGATTTCTAATCTTTTTAAACTCAAAGATTGTGAATCCTATAATTTTGACTTTGTGACATGACCAATTTTAAAAGAAATAGATCATTTTGAAAATAACAGCAGGTGTCAGAATTTAAACTTACACTCAACACATCACAAACAGCAATTGAAAGTCATACATTCATATACAGTTTGGTACATAATGCACATGTATTGATGTAATTTCAGTGCTGCATCTCATATCAGGAGTTTTGCCTGACTGTAAGAACTGCTTTGTAGACTGCCTGCCTTATCAAATTTGCTGATAACCACGGCTGTGGTCTGCAGAGCTGTGAATGCAAGACCATCTTAATATTTCTCTGTTTGTTAAGATAATTACATTATCTATTTACATTTACATGTAAATAGATAAGATTTACAGTCTGATAAACTGTCTTTCTCCTCAGTTTCCACAGTAGTCATCCTTAAAAACAACTGTTGCAATAGAAGTTTTGTTTTGTACACGCATGCATGCTCTACGGGAATGCAGCCAGGGTTTGCTAACAGGTCCATGCCTAGAAATAGGGAAGATGTTTGAGCAGGACTTTCCCCTGTGCTCTTTGAAGGTCTCTGTTGCCAAGTCTTGCTCTGTGCTGCTTCCCTGCTCCTCAGCACAAGCAGGATCACAGAGGGAGCAGCTGGCAGGGAAGCAAACATCCACATGGGAGCCTGGGCAGGCTCTGGGGGACAGCCTTACCTGAGTTATGCTAGCATAGCTGCATCATCACAACCTAATATTTCTGTTAGGTCAGCTCACACTGGGATACATGGCACAGCAACAGCAGCCTCTTCATGTGGTTTGACTGGGAAAGACATGTTTTCTGCCACAAACGTGTTGTTGCACCTCACTTCTACACATTCATGAATCTCCCGCATTTTTAGCAGAGGGAGTTGAAATACAGGGGTCAGAGCTATAACCACCACGGTTCTTAGTTAATTGTCGGTGTTCATCCCACGAAACCCACAGCGTAAGTTTACAGCGTTTCATGACATTTTGTAAGTTACGGGTGAGCCGTTTCATCTCACTGCTGTGTTCACACCTGTCCCTACAGTGCCTGTCCCTCATCTTTTCCTTTCACAGTTGACAGCCCAGCCATTTTTCGGTCTTAGCCCAAGGAGCTAGAAAAATAATCACTCGGACTCTTTGATTTATGAGGTTGTAAGTAAAACCGAATAAGGATCTTGGAATGGGAAATGCATATGATTGGTATTCAGTAAACTGAAGTTGTGACAGTGACTATTAAAATTCAGAGCTCACAAGACCCCTCAGAGATAAAAAAGAGTTCTTTTATGACTCCTTTTATGGTATGTTTTTCTAGTCTCCAGAATACCCGAACATCTGTATCTATGAAAAAAGCAGTGACTTTTTAACATAAATATCTCTGTCTTTTAAAGATAATAGCTGAAGCTAAAACTGCTTTTCTTAAGATATATTTAGATCCTTCAGATAATGTTTGTTCATTCAGAAGAGAACATAAATGACTATTTTTGGATCCTGAATCACTAGGATATCATGTTATTAGAGTTTTTTTTAATCACAGTGTAGAAGTATTTGGTTCACAAGTACCTTCTCTCTTCATAATCCATTCTGCTGTGGATGTATCTCCATTCTGTTTTTCTCTTTTAGGAAATTGCCCCTGACAATAAGTATGTCCTGACAAAATCAAACTTTAGGTCTGAGAACTGAAGATCATAATAGGAGATTCTGTTATTTGTTCTCAGAGATAAGACAAAATATCCATAAAGCAAAGATTAAGCTGAGGTAGATATTCTTCTTCATTGCTGGATCTACTTGTGCAATGTCTATTCGTGAGTCCTGTTCAACACCTTCTATACTTGCTTTAGCCATATATAGGCTCTTGTTTCAAAAGATTTATGATACGTGTGCCATTATCTATAACATCAGCTCCAAATATGCAGCTCTTGAAAACCGGCACCTATTCTATAAGTTCCCAGCTCTAGCTTACCCTCCATAAACACTTCCCAAGCACCTAGACATTATTAGTCTCCCATAACAGTGTAACTCTTTTTTTAAGACTCTTTTATGATGACAAAATCTCTGATAAGGGCTCCTAGTACATCAAGCTTTATCATTATCACCACTGCTTTAACAGTACTGCTCTACAACACACAAACAAATTGGCTTTTGAAAATTGTTTTAGATTGCACAAAGTATCTGTTAGACAGACATATACAGTATGCCATATATCTGCATTGGATAGCAAGAAAGGAAGTGGCAAAGTAGCCCATTTTTTTGGATGAGGGTCTGTCTCACTGAATCATTTGTGTTTTACTGACTGACTCACTGGATGAACCAAATGCTGCAGAGCAGGGAATTATGACAGATAAAAATGCTGAACAATAATTCAGTTAAAAACTGAAATAGAGGTAGGTGTATTATCCTATATTGCTTTATTCAGAAAGCAGAAGGATTTTGAACCTGTTGAGGTAAATTTGTTTTATTTCTTTTGATTTACAAAGCCACCCATTTTACAGTCTTTAAGCTCTGCACATTTTGTCATGTAGTAAAGGTTCATAATCTGAAGCATCAATCACTATGTGTATCTAGATACAAGGCAAGGACCTTTTAATTCCATAATAGCCACCATATCAATATATACACAAATATAGAGCATCAGCCACCAATTGCTTCGCTGTTTCCCATCAAGTCTAGAGCTCTGCTGAGTTAGGTGCTATACTAAAAGGGAAATATTTAATGCCTTTTATATTAAACAGAATGCTTTTCGTTTAATCCCTGTGGTTACTGCCAGGCCTAAGGATGTAAGCAATAATAACAGATCATCAGAGAAAGGTTGATAACAAGTACTGCAATGAAAGATTTTGTATTTGCGCAGCCAGAGAGGTACCATACACTATCTGCTGGTATGGCTACACAATATTTATCCCCTTTAATCACCATGGAGCGCTGTAGAGAGACAGAAGGTGGGTAGGAGAAAGAGAGAGCAAAAGAACGAGAGTAAGAGGGAGACGAGGGAGAAAAGGAGGAGACAACAGTTGTTCAAAGTGCAGAAGGAGAGGTGGTAAGGGAGGAAAAGCAATTTGTTAGCAGCAGTCAGCTATGAGGAGCTCCACTGGGGAGGCAGAAAGCGCAGCTTGAAGGCATTGGTGTGAAAACCATTGGCTGTGGTGTCAGTTTTGATGTGGTTCTGTCTCTAGCTGCTACTGTGGTTGCTCGCACTGCTCACATCTATCACTCCCACAAGCCTGGAGGAGAAGGCAGGCTTTGTGCTACCACCGGGTGGGTGTGAAAAAACAGAGAACCACTGGACTGAGGAGGGGGAAGGAATTTCTTGCCCGTGAGGACACGTTGAGCCTGTCCTACTAGCAACTCCGTCATTTAAATCACCAGAGCAACAGCTTGAGCTCCTCCAGTCACCCCAGCAGTAACGTGCTGTGAAGGGAGTTATGGTTTCTCGGTTACGCAGGTTTGTGCCAGAAATCATCAGTGTCAGTGAAAATGCATGATATTGCATGGGAGGATTTGTGCTGATTCTGTGAGTAAAGCTTTACAGCGGAGACCTCACAGCTTTATCATATAGATTTCTAAAGGAAGAAGCAGAGAAGATGGTGCTTAGTGACTGATTTCAGACACTGTACACCAAGAGAAAGGGAAAAGATATTCAGTGGATGTTGAACACAATCATGTCAGTCAACCAGCAATATCTTCTTTCTTGTTCTACATGAAATATTTTCCTTGTTGTTCAAGTGTTCATAGATTTTTTTTTTCCTGTCTCAGTGATGTTACTATTATATAGGCAGAATCACTGATATAAATGAATTCCTCGTTCTATTTGTCAGAGTAGTGGGACCCAAAGTATGCCTTACTAGCTATGTGTAAATGACAGAGACTAAAAAGAAGTCAAGTTAATTAAAAAGAGATGAGAACATGAATCGATTGTTTCCCATAGCTGCAATTTTTTCTTATAACCCTTTATGCTCTTTCTTGATGCACTCATGTGAAAAATAATGCTGCTACTTGAATCAGTCTTCCAAACTCTTTTCAAGTCTACTGTGCACTCCAACCTTTAACGACAAGCACTTAAACAAAATGCACTGTTCCACCGGATTTACTGTGAGCCTTTTAAGAGATTCTTCTGGTCAGCAAACTCATTTTAGAGCTGGAGAATCTAGCTTTTTTTTCCAAGTTGAAGAGGAGCTAATTTAAAATCATTGTAGAAATCATATGTAGGAAATTAAAGCAGCGTATCAACAGAGGAGAGGTGAACAGAATTAAATGGCCAATGATTTAACTGGTATCATCTTCTCTGATCACGGATAAGTTATGCAAACCTCACCCCTCTTCCTGTTGGTACTTCTTTAATATCACTAGGTGTGAAATGGCTAGTTAATACACATCCTATGAGTAAAAATATTCTTAAAATATTTTTCCATAAATGCCCTCATTTGAATTCATATCCCTGTCATGAATTAACTCAGTATAAGCTATATGTCTAAACTGGTTTCCATGTAGCATAATTTCTGATGCGATCAGTTAACAGGAATTAGACAATAACAGAACTATGTCTGCATATATTTTTTCTTATGAAACCAGTTACAAACCAATTTATTTAAGCCATAACGCTGTCTTACTGGTCCTGAAGCTAGTTCCAAACTTCCTAAATTATTGGGGAAAAAAAAAAAAAAAAAAAAGGTAGGCTTCAGAAAATGAAGGAAAGTATATCAATGCTACCTAAGTCCTTTTTCATCTCATGGGCTAGTGATATATGTGCTCAGCCAAGATCAGCTCTCTCAACCCCTGATGGGGATTTCAGCTGACACTTCTTGTAGCACACTGCCTCTATCAACATGCCAAAGCTTATTCTGGGATGATCAGTCTCCCCATTCATATCTCATCAGCCTCACCGCTGTCTCGGTGCGGTGGCTCTTCAGGCCGGTCACATGAAGTGGAATAGTGTCACAAAGGAGGCTAGGAGCAGTCCAGCCTCGCACGCCCGGCAGCACTGCGGCAGCAGGAGCCCCCCCCGAGTCCTCCAAGCTCCAAAACCTCTCAGACAGAGGAGGGATTGAACCCAAGCCTTGCATGAGCTATTGAACAGATCAGTCCTCAGAAAAACAGATGGATGAAGCTGCTGCTGCAACTACATCGATGCCAACATATTGCTACTAAAACTCCCAAGAAAAGGAGATCACTCAACTTGAAGCAGAGCATGTGAAGTTTTCCCCTCTTCACCCCTCAGCCTTCTGGTCTTCTTGCCCAGGCTGTAACCCACATTGTGTTAACCTTTTGATGCACAGTCACAGAATCATAGAAACACAGAATCACAGAACCATAAAATCATAGAATAGTTTGGGTTGGAAGGGACCTTCAAAGGCCATCTAGTCCAACCCCCTGCAATGAGCAGAGACATCTTCAGCCAGATCAGGTTGCTCAGAGCCCCATCCAGCCTGGCCTTGAATGTCCCCAGACATGGGGCGTCTACCACCTCTCTGGGCAACCTGGGCCAGTGTTTCACCACCCTCATTGTAAAACATTTCTTCCTCATGTCCGGCCTGAATCTCCCATTCTTTAGTTTAAAACCATCAGCCCTTGTCCTGTCGCAACAAACCCTGCTAAAAAAGTCTGTCCCCATCTTTATTATAGGCCACTTTTTAGTGCTGAAAGGCCGCAACAAGGTCTCGTCGAAGCCTTCTCCAGTCTGAACAACCCCAACTCTCTCGGCCTGCCCTCATAGCAGAGCTGTTCCAGCCTTCAGTCCAATATAACTGTGGCTAATCACTTTGTCTTTTAAAAACTCCATCAGGCAGTGCCCACCCTGGCTCTCTGAGGTCAGCTTTCCGCAGCTCACCTGGATTATCACCCTCTTCAGTCTGCCAGGGGAGCTGTTTGTGTGATTGTCTCTTTCATACACGTCAATCTGGACATGCCAGGCTGGAAAAACACTACCACTTCAATTGTTTAAGCCAGATGAAACACTGTTTAAAGAGGCACATGAGGGCCTTTCACACCTATTCTCCCTGAAGGTATTTCAGAGGCAAAATAGACCTCACACTAAGATGGAGAAATGTAGAACTGTTGTGACTTTGTGAACGAATAAAAATAGCATGTCATGGGAACTTCTTGTTTTTTTCCCAATATCTGCTAAAATGAGAGAAAAGTAATCATAAATATGCTGTACTGTTTTACACAGGACTAGATCTCAGGCCTGAGATATAGTCAGAAATTGTCAAATAATACACAAGTTTTAATAAGATGCAAAACAAACACCTCCAACTGTATTTTAGGTCCTTGCATTTTTTTTTTTCCTGTCTCTACCCTCTGCTGAATCCCATGTGGAGAACTACCTTACATTTTATTTCATTTGAAGAAAACAGTGATTGCTTAATTTAAAAAATAATTTTACAGAAAAACAGGTTTCTGTACAGGTTTTGTACTTGCCTTTTTCAACACCTTATCCCTGAGATATGCACATAAAAAGTTTTCCATGATGCTATCTCTACCTGCTCCTAGTTAACAGCCTCAGTGCAATTCTGCCCCACTGAACTCAAAGGCATTTTAAGGTAGATTGCTGTAGCATTGGACTCCTTACCTATTTCCAGGGACAGCCTGGAGAAACCTAGCAACATACGTTTTGCTTTGAATCTAATGGATGAAAAGCGGTTGAGGGCAGATTCACGTCTCTGGCTTCCCACTTGCTGCTGCAGCTCTATTTATTAATTCTGCAGTGGGTATTTTATAGGCGCCATGCAATGCCGGCTGAAGGTTACCACAATAAAGCAGAAAAAAATATGAGGACTACAAAGTCATTGGCAGTTTATTTTAATTCAGCTGGATAGAGCAACTTCTGCTTTTATCATCCTTTGTATTTGGCAAGGGTTAGAGTTTATCTGAGTTTCACAAGCTGCCAAAATACTGAGTAGATCCTGCCATTGTCTCAGTGAACACTGAATTGCATATTAATTGAAGATCTAAGGCTCTACATCAAACAATAGAAGTGTAACCAAACATTGCAGACCTGGGACATGAATGTCTCTGGAGCTAGATGGGAATGTTTAATTTAACAAGACCCTATAAATGTTTCCTACAGAAACACTGCTAAATTATTTGAAACTTTGACGACGTTTTGCTACTAGCTTCAGTTAAAAATTATTTTTCTGGAGGTCTGTCCAGCCTGCTTACCTTGTGGTCGTATCCAAATGACCTGTGTTAGGAACATCCCCAGCATCCCAGCTCCTAGGACTGCTTGAGATGACAGACATCATGGAGATTAAACTTCACCTCCCACAAGGCCTGTTGATCACGCACACAGGCACGTTCTTACTTTACAGCTTCCTAATAAAAGGAGAAATAAGATGAGGGCCATGAGAAGAGCTGCCTATCTCATCCTTCCAGGAGGTGTATGAGTGTTGCAAGGGCAGAAAATAGCAGCCAAGGGAGGAGACCTAAACCAGCAAAGTGACATTTGTGTGCTGCTTGAATAAACAGGTGACTTCAGTCACACGGTAATGCATTAAGAATTTCTATCAGCCATAGACAAGAAGACATCTCGTGGATGTCATTTAATATACACATATACCTGAAATAGAAAGAGGCAGAGAGAACTGAGCATTTATCAAACAAGAGATACTAATATTATAAAATATGTTGCTAGAGGTGGAAATCAGGAATAATGCTAAGGAATTGAATGGTTCAAACTCATGTAAAAACTGGTCTGGTAATGGTTACAACATATTTGAGTTGCAGAAATTATTCCAAGCTGTTTAACTGGATAGGTTTGTTCTTTTAAAAAAATTTGCAATAGATCTGGGTCTAGCTTTGCTGCTCAGTCCTTCTTTTATAGTGGTCCTGATCTAAAACACAGAATTCCAGCATTTTTAAGCCTACATGTTTAGCTATGACCACCTCTTGTGTGATTTGTTTGTCCAGGTAAACACTGTGAATTAAATCCCAGCTTCAACAATGAAGAGGTAACTGGCAATAGTCCATATCATCATGACTAGTTAAGTCCATTGCTTTAGAAGTGGACTCACAAATATGTGTTACAGTGTGGATATATCTTAATCGCATACTAGATACCTGCATCCCTTTTTGGATCTGACTCCACCTGACTGCCCTGTGTATATTGTGTGCCATTTACATTGGATATTTTGCTGAGCAAATCCCTAGACATCATTTTTCTCATCATATTTGTAATGCAAAAGGTAAATAATGCACAGATGTAGAAGACCTGCAAGTATAAGTGATTAGTCATAACATATGTAGCTTGAATGGACTTTCTTTTAAAAGAAGATGGATTATAATCTTTGGCATGCAATGGCATAATTTTAGATGTGGTCTAAAAGTCTAGGAATCAGACATTTGAGTGGGAAATCACTTAAAGTACTAAGTATCTGCCACAATTTTAGATTCTCAATGCTGTAAACTGCAGCCAGGAAAATTTGCATTCCAGGGCTGGATATCATCCAGAGAAGATCTTCAGGTTCCTACAACTTCTTATAGACTCACCATAGCAACTTCCATCTCTGCCTCACGCATACAGCTGACTGCTTTCCTTCTGCCCCATACCTTGCGGATGCCCTTATAGATACTTCACTGAATTCATAAGGAAACTGACACTTACGATCGCAAAGAAAGGATTGGTGAACTGAAAGACGCTAAGGCTGTTTTTCCATATTCAGTACATATACTTTAAGTAGCAGAGGTTTCTTGAGTTTATTTGTTTTCACATGGGCATATAACTGATGCATTATAAACTTTGGTCCTACAGCTGCTGGAGCCAGAACAAAGAGGTCACGGTTTTGAGAAGTCATTTATTACCAAGTGCCTCCTTATATAGTTAAACACACATAAAACCTGTGATTCTAAGAGGTAGCAATAAAAAAAAGACAGCAGTGAGATAAGGGAGGTGAGTTCAGTGAGATAAGATCTACTCTGTGCACAAAAACCTCTACATCTTTCTCCTATCAGTATAGCAAAACGATTTTTACTGTTGTCTGTATTTCACCTAATTCTACCATATGCTGTTTTACTTGAAAGTTACTACTTACACACACTAGTATTTGACATGCTATACGTTATAAATAAATTACATTTAGCACTGTTGTTGGAATGTTAAATTCCACAAACGAGAAAGTGTGTGCAAGAGCATTACCTCTCAAGAGAAAAGTTATAGTGTAAAACAGCATTCCTAAAGTAAAAGATACTATTTGCGATTTACCCATATGCTCAGTGGTGACAAACAATCCCCACCCTGCTACAAGGTCTAACAATAAAAGAATGCTTCGTAGGTAGTTCTTCCAAGACAAATTACAACTTCAAAGGGAAGAGTAGCTCCATTCACAAAATAGGTCACCAGCAAGAGCTATCAGGTGGAAGCAAATGTAGCAACGAAGCAGCACAGAAAAATTAAAAGTAAATTTACCGAGATCTCCTTCATTACATACAAAGGAAAACCTCCACCTGTTCTCATTATCTCTGGAGAATTTTATAGCCTCACTTTTCTAGCTCTGGATATGGAAACTTCAGTAACCAAAAAAAAAACAAACCCAAAAAAAAAACCCTAGAATTTTTTATGCACAGTGCAAATTCAACTGGAACATATTATCTCTTAGAAAGCTTCACCTATATATTGCCCTACACAGTAAAAGTAAGGAATAGGCTGTATTTTATCTCAAATATTTTTATAAATGTCCTCATTCACCACTGAATTAATTCAGTCCTGTTCTTCCAGTCACATAACTTCAGGGCAATAAGTTGTGTAATGGAACCCTCTCTTCAACCCATCAAAAAAACCTGAATTGTTTAGCCAGTTTGGAGACAATGGTTACATAGGAGCCAAACTTGCACCAATCTGCATCCAGTATGCTACCTGTTCTTCAGAAACTGTTGTCTTCTTTCTGCCAGTTTGCTTGTAAAACATATTAAAAGCCCTCCCGCTTTTTTGTGCAGCCAAATAGCATAGCTGGGGCTTCTCAAAGAGGTGGCCACCCTTACTTAATTACATGTTCAGCTATACAAGCTGAGCTAATAAGGCTAATTGAGTTTCCCACGTCACACTGTAAACTCATCTGTAGAAGGGATCAGCCTGCTGATCTAAATAGCTGGTGCATTTTTCCTCTCTTCTAACAACCATTGGTCAGAGAAAATACGGCACTCACAGAATTTCGAAAGTCCTCATATATTGCCCATTGAAATACAATACTGTCCTCAGTGCTTCTCTACCAGACTTACAGGGCGTTCTCTATAGAGTGTGGTAATGGTGTTGTATTTCAGGTTTGTAACACCAGCCATTTGTGTGGCAGCACAGCGCATACTGTTTTGTCACCCTAAATCTGAGGAGGTTATCAGTTCAAATTAAATGTGGGTCTATAAGACTCCTCCATTTTGGTTGGGTTTTGTTCGGTGATTGTTTTGTTTTGTTGGGGTTTTGTTTTTGTTTTTTGGGGGGAGGCTATTTTGTTTGGTTGGGGTTTTTGGTTGGTTGGTTGGTTGTTTTTTGGGGTTTTTTTTTGTAGCCAGATATTCAGCACTGGAATATCCAGCTTGCTTGTTCCATTCTATTTCCTCCCAAAGAGGAGCTCTAAAGGGACATTTATTTGGCTGCTGAATGCCCTGTATTTTCTCTCTTCACTAATCATGCATACTGTGTGATGTAGAGTTCGAACTGCTAAGCATAGTGTGATTCACTTTCTTATGTGAAAAAAAAGGCAGGACTGTTGCACTCCACATCAAAATCAGCAAGTTTGTAACTGCTGGGACTTTTAATGATTGATGAGAGCTTTGGCATAGTTTCGGTTTGGAAAAGAGGGCTTTGAACTGGTGGATGAAATAGAAGAGGAGAGACTTACAGAAAGGGCCCATCTCCCCTAATCTCCTCACCAAAGAATACACAAGGAAGAAAAACAAGGAGTCCCTTGTAACCCTTGCAGTGACGAGCGCCTTGTTTAATGTATTCAGTTACTTATTAGTAGGCCAATATAAATCTAGCACAACAGTGTGCAAAGTCAGCAGGGGGTCTGAATCTTGATGTTGTTTTTCCCACCGCTGAATAAATGATCGCAACCACCAGCTTCAGAAGCTCATCCTCATTAGTATGTATGAAAAGAGTGAAATAGGCACTGGGAGATTTATATTGTTCTGTATTCAATTTAATTAATAAGAGACGGTGCCGATTTCTGGAGGAAAGAGGCAGTGTCCGTAGATTCCTGTGCACCTTTCATTGCTACTAGTGATAGAAATCTATCACAGCGTGGAGGCCTCAAAAAGTGCCCTCATCATTTTCTAATCCTACTGACATTCATTAACTAGACATTTTAGCAACCTGCATATTAAAATCTGCCGCCCTCATGAAGGTCACTACAGAGCTTTCATTATGAACCCCCTGCTTAAAATGTTATATAACTCCACTGGAAAATTTAAGGATACCCAAGGAGCACTTTTTGCAGTAGTCTTGTTTATTTTTAAATCCTCGACAGGCCAAAACAAAGAAGAACAACATAAATGCCACTGGAAAAAAAAAAAAAAAAAAGTCTAAAACATCTATCTCTTGGTGTTTGCTCTGAGAGCAAACAGTATAGGTGAAGTCACCATGAAAGCAGTTCCCAAGAGGCAGGAATATGATAGTAATTTCATGAGCGTGAAGTAGACTGTGGGAGAAGGTGGCGTGTATATGTTTTATCTGACATACACACAGACCATGCTACAATGCGGATTTGGACTTGAAAATCAGCATCTCACCACACTGAGGTCGGCTACAGTTTTGCCATTGACTGCAGTAAGACCAAGAATTGAAGCAGACTTTCCAGTTTAATGCCTATTTTATTTTATTTTATTTTACAGTTATGGTCTTCTTAATTTTCTGTTTTCACAGAGTTAGGAGGTATGGTTATAAACTGGTTAATGTTACAGATTTTCCATGTCAGGTGATGTTCTGGTCCCATGAAGGTCAGTGACAAAACTCCTGAAGACTTCCGTAAGTCCACTTATTTACCCCAGTCACTTCAGCACACATCAAACATAGCTCATTCATAAATTTACTTTGTTTTTTTCTTCAACTGAATAGGCAAATTAAAGATTTCAATAGAATACAGGCCCAAGCAAAACCATAATACTCTTAAATCAAGTTTTATTTGTCTTTGACATAGGATGTAAGTAAAATCCACATATGTTTTCTGCTGATTTTCTGTGTAGACTAATGCATATTCCACACAGGACTGAATGTACAATCCAAGCACCATCCACAGGAAGTCGTTGCCAAAAGTGAGGAATAATGTTGTCTCCAGGACAAACCAAATAAAGTTAGTCACCAAGAATAATGCTATAAAAGATACCCTGGGCAATAATACATTAATTTATTTTTCAGCTAGTGGGAGTTTCATCACTGATGGCAAATAAATGAGGACACCTGTGGTTTAATTCATGCAAGTTGATGTTTTCCTCTACATTCCTTTTTATTTATACATAGTCATGACACTTCTGCACCTATGAGGCACTCTTCTTTATCTGCTAAACTTCCACACATGCAATAGTAAGCACGCTCTAATACACTATGTTTGGTATGATGGTTTTAAGGAAAGTACAACGGTTTGACTCAGAAATCAAATCTGTCTCCAAGCAATACAAACCCTCCTTCCACAGAGAGCGAAACCGGCTTCTCCTAGCAGCAGGTTTCTGCATGGTCTCTTGCCCTTCCTGTTCAATCAGTGACAAACCTTCCAAATAGCTTTCACTCACTTCCTCTCAGTTTTGCTGCACTATTATCAGGCACAGCAGTGACTGAAACTCACTTGGGCAGGGCTGGAATGTCTGGGCTGTGATTTACCTGGGACAGTCACACCCGTGAGCATCAGCTAGCTAATGATTGCCAGGAATGAGCAAACACGGGAAGTCTCTGCTCCCCTTCCCTCATTCCCTAGTAATAGTGCAGGCTTCATTAGCAAATGTTTTTCAGCTCTAATAATCACCAGGAAACTCCAGACTACAACCGGCCTGCAAGGAGGGAGGGAGGGGTTGTACCTGGCAGTAATGCTGCTGCCATCATCATCCTCAGATGGGCCAGAAGCTATCACCTCTGCAAACAGTAGGAAACATCTAACTCCACAGCTACCTGAACTAGCTCCAGCGTAGCTTCTTGTGGAGTAAAACCCTTTCAGATACAGGTACCATTGGGAGAGTACAGACAGTTATCTGGAAAAATCTGAAGTATTGAATTTGTGTCTCTAGCATTCTTACTATTACTTTTCTTGACCTAATGCAATACAGAAAAAATAGGAAAACAGAGCCCTTTCCATGCCACTTAATTGAACTAGAGCTAGAAATGCCATCCTGTCATTTTCCTCTTAAGAAAAGGGTTATCGACAAGCAGACAAAGGAAAATACAAATTTCAGCACTTTTTCCTGAATAACATCTTTGCTAGATAAAGCATCCTTCAAAATGACCAAAAGGACCCCATCAGCTCCCCACTGCCAGCTTCCCACCATATGCCATAAAAGCCACACTGCTGCAATCTGATGGCTCATCCCACGTCCCCCCTTGGAGAGAAATAATTTTCTGCTCTTCCCCGTGAGAGACAAAGGGCATTAACTTGCTCTTGGGCAGGTGCACGGGGAGGACGGGAGAGGCGTGCTCCTACTCACCTCCTGTTTTCATCTTGCTCAGAGGTGTGAGCCAAGAGCTCCAGCCAGCCCAGCCAGGGGTGATGGCTCCTGGTCACCCCGCTGCCTTTCTAGAGTGATCCACCATCCAACCCGTGTCCTGGACCACTGTTGTTTCCTGGCTACCCTGCGTCACCTTTTCCACACAGAATTAGGTCCAAATAGCTCATCAGGCTCTGTAGGGAGGCGACTGACACTGACGAAAATTTCTTTGCCAAAAGCAGGACGTGCTCCTTTCTTTCCAAACATTTTCTCATGCCTTTCAACTCATTTTCAGTCACTCTTCTGTATCTTAGCGGGCCATACTACGTTTGACATTAATTTCTCCTTTACTATGTAAAAATATTCATATTATTTAAAAAGAAAGGTAAACCTAGAGTAACTGAGCCTCTCGTTTCTTCTTGTTTTAATTCACCAGTCTCACAGGATCAAAGAACATTTTCCATTAGTTGCTCATCTGTGAAGGTTTAACCCATCTCATTTTTCCTACATTGCTTTACTATATCTCACTAGCCTTTTGCTTCACAAAGAGACTATTTGCTTTCCTCTCTCTTTGGTCCTCTTCCTTCCTTCCTCCTTCCCCCATCACCTCCCTGTTTTCCTTCCCTCTCTCCCACTGCACACTCTGCTTCACAAATTTTCTCAGCTGGACCCTTCTCCTCATCTCTTCCATTTTGTCCTGGCTGCTCTTTTCCCCTCTATTCTTCTCCTTCTTTTTTTTTTTTAATCCGTCAGTAGCAGACCAGTTTTTCTTCCCACTGCCATCGGCCTGAGGGTTAAAGAAAAAAGTAGTCACCCAGATGACATTTAATATTACGAATTAAAGCAGGTGTGTTGGGGAGCAGGATGGAATAAAGCCTCTTTCTTTCAGATACTGAAACCATTAAAGGTTTCTCTTTGGTGATATTGTATTGCCTGGCAATTCCACTTACTGAATGCTCATAGGGGCTCAGTTCAGCTGGAGGGACACTGAGAGCAAAGATTTTGACTTACTGTACTAATCACTTCTTATTATTTAAAATTGGATTTGCTCTCAGATTGATTTTGTATGTGTATTTGAAGCATTTTATTATAATATTGACTTTTTCAGTGTTGTCTTTTCAATTGTGATAATTTTACATTTAGTTCCCCCATCTAGATCTGAAACGTTCATTGTGTTATTGGGAGCCACTACAACGATTCACTTTGGACCATATTTATCCACTGCAAGAACACAGGCAAAGCCAAAATACGTTTCTTCTCACTGTTTTCCTTAAGATCTTGATCAAGCCTCTGATTTTACTGAGTCCTGACAAGAACAAAGGATTTACCCCAAGAACAATGTATGAGTTTGACTTAATTTTCCAACCAAAATATACTTTGCATGCTTTCAGAAAGTCCCTCTACATCTCTTTGCCTGCTGTCCAAACAACTCAGTGGTTAGTGTCAAACCTCAATCATATGGAGAAAAACAGCAGTTGAGAGACTTATTTTGTTCTGTTCAGTTCCTCACTGTACTCAGAAAGGATGCAACATCTGAGCACAACGCTGGAAAAGAAGGAATTTCTGAAATAGCGAACTGAAAATTTAGAGCATAATACTTGAAACAAAACTACCATTAAGTAACTGAGGAGCATACTGTCTTCACCCTGATGGGAAAGAAACCCTGAAAACTCTCTTCAGATGCTCTCTGTACAGTTTCTGATTAACTCTCCTCTCAGACACTCTAACTAGACAAGACTAATGTGAGACCATCAACATCCAATGTGCAAAGAAAGTAAGCTTCCCTTTATAGAAAATCCAACTAATTCAATAGCAAATATGTTTCTAGCAACTTAAACAACTGTCTATGGAATACAACAGATCAGTTATATCCCTGTTGTAGAGCTCTACAGGCTAGTTAAAAATTAACATACACTCTCTTCCTGGTGAAATTTTACAAAACAGATCATCAGCAGGTGAAATTGATATGGATGCAATAACATTAATAAGACTGTTGATTTACACCAGAAAATTATCTGGCTCATGTCTGTTTAGAGTAATTTGATAATGAATCTCTGCAAATTTCTGTTCATTTTAAGAACTGTTAAATTCTACATCACTTTCCATGCTCTGTTGTTTTGTTTTTCAATGGGGAACCACTCCCTTCACCATATGGTCCAGCTGCTATCCACAGTATTCTCTGCTTATTTCACCATCATGTAACACTCTCCTCTTCTGGGAACTAGATGACACAGTGACATGTGAATGTTGCTTGCAGCGCAACATGAATTTCTGCTGATTTTTCTGGCACAGTACAGCAAGGGCTGACCAGGGCAGCCTCCTGCATAAAACATCTGCTCCGCAGCCTTGCTTGCCTTCCAAAATCCCCCATAGTTGTAAAGACCAACCTGCACAGAACTGGCACAGTGAAACAGTCTTTGGGTTCCCAGGCAGAGACAAACGGAGACTCTGGCATTTCTAGTGAACATTTTGAACCACTTTCCTGGATTTTGAATACTTGGGGTGCCCCTATCGAGCACACCCTGGGTCAGTCTACAGTCATCTGGGCATCCATTTGGAAGATACCTGAATAAAGTGATTTAAAAAAGCAAATCCATATACGCCATCTAGAAACCTAAAACTGTGACATTTCTAGTGAGGTCCTTAGTTACAAAAGGAATTTCGCAGTGATTCACCAATCATTAAAAATCACACCCATGGAGGAAACTCGTGGTTTACCTGTTCTTAATCTAATCTCATTTTACACTTTTACAGTGGTCTGTACAATGTCTAGTGCTCATAATTTTAAACTATAACCCTGACTCCGCAGGAGTTAATTTGGCTAAAGACCCATTGCCATTTCACGTTAAGAGACGGAGATTTAGGTCTGTGCTGGGTTTTATGAGCCTTCTTCCCTTTAGCTGCAGTGTGCCAAAGAACAGCGACCTGCTGACCGAAAACCAGCCCATTTTCAACCACCTTTACAGAGCACAGCTGAGTTGGGTGAATTTCTCTGAAGTGATTAAAAGAAAGATACTATTTTTCTCTGTGTAGGAGTAATTACTTTGCCAGGCACTTAATAATGTTGTCTTGACAAAAATAATATTTACAGTTTGATTAAGATGTTCCTGCTCTCAACATTTTGTTTTTATTTGTGGTGAGATATATCCCCACAGGTAAAGGCACCTCTTCTAATGCCATAAGGGGAGAGGGGGGGGAAGGAGTTACAAGCCCTCCAAAGATTACAGGCTTCAACTGCCTCCTGGACCAAAAAAAACCCCTAGTGTTTCTCAGACAGCTGTCAAAATCCTCAGCTCTGCCACTCTTGTGAGCTGTTTCTTGTCAGCATAAAACTCTGCTGCACTTCGAACCTTTGAAACAGGGGCAAGAATGAACTGAACTAAATCTAAAAATAACAATTGATACAGGAATTGAGGAGCATTGTACAGGTTATTATGACACGGAAAGATGAGCGGGGATGTGCTCAACAACACAGCGCCGTTGTTACCCCTGCAGCATCCCAGCTCCTCAGAACCGTATCTAAAGGGGTGCTGCCCCTACGATCAGATGGCTCTGGGGAGTCGGTGGGGTATACAACCTACACATCTATCGTGTGAGGCTCAGCATGCCAACTGGCATCGCACTTCGCACAACCCAACTGAAGGAGTCAGTTGCTGATAGGGAAGGAGATCCAAGCACCCTTTTCCCACAGAGGACAGGTGTCCCACAAACTTCAAGCAAACATATTTCATATGTGATTAGGAAGGAGGGGTAGAGGTAACATTTTCATATCAATTCAAGTCAAATCTTTGGTAGAGACCTACTCTGAAGTGGGGTTGGAGTGAGTTGGAGAACTTCTTTGCAGCTTGTGTGAAATGGTCAGATAAAGCTTTTAAAATGCACAGCTCCATGGAGACCTCACCAAGTATTCCTGACTGGAAACCCACTGCACTGTACCTCTGCAGCTGCCAAAAAGCAGACATTGAAAAATATGTCTTTTCCCATCAATAAGGGTAATAATTCCCTTCCCCAAGTCAGTGTGAGTAGCCCACAGTTTTTAACTAGCCTAGGCAAAACAAATAAGGTTGTGTCTCTGTTTTCAGAAAATCTGACAGCATGGAGAATTGAGATTGATATAAAGTTCCACAAAAACAGCCTAAAATAACTTGATGGGAGAGGAGAGGAAAGACAAGAATAGTTTACTGGATTTGGTACAGAGAGAGAAAGGGAACAGGGAGTCAGGTAAAGAAAAAGAGGGTGTTTTTTTAAGCCGTGAAGACATGTCTGATTTTGCAGATCAATTCTAGTAAGACAAGAGCAGAAGGAGCAGTGAAGGAATGAAGGACAGAAGAGCTGACTTTTGTTTTGGCAGAAGGCTAAATGAAAAGGGGCTAAACCGTGCGATTTAAGTGAAGAAATCAGGCAGTGCAGGCTTGGAAATTAAAGACAGGGAAAGAAAGTGGATGAATGGAAAACACTTTTGTAAAAGAAACTGAATGTAAAACTTCTAGCAACTGATGCCATAGCTACTACTAGTGTCTGGAAAAAAAAAAGGATTATTTAGTGCTTTCTGTTTCTTGCAGACTTTTCATAATATAAAAATCTGGTATGTATTTTTCAAAACCCTAAATATAGGGGGAAAAATGTTCTCTGTCAGAGAGACTTTTTTGATTGATGAAGAAACGCAAGTGTAAAAAAACCCCATTCAGTACTGCGGAAATATTTCTTAAGTATATGAAGCACATAGTAAGGGCTCAATGTAGATCTGCTTACAGTTCAAACCCGCAACAAAGTCAGTGGAAGTTTTGAACACCTCAAAACGTATGCAGTGATTGAGTATAATGTAATAATTGAATGTCAGCCTTTGGTATTGTTGAATGGGTATTTCCCGCAAATCCTGACTGTGTTCACTCTCTGTTCTTGTTTCCTGACAGAGGAAGAAGTATGAGATGATCAGGGGCCTCTCTGTGGAGACAGGGTTAGGAGTCTTTGCAAATCAAGGTACATTCATCTGGTTTACCCCCCTGATACACACTTGGGTACCCAGAAATTATTTGTACCAGTTCAGTTTCTCTAATTGCTTTCAGATCTAGGGTAAGTTTGTCTCGTTAAAATTTATCTGTCCCCAGCAATTATTCTGTTTTGTGCAGAACTCGCTTCTGTTTTAGATTTTCAGGGAAAGAAAGAAAATATATATTAAGTCTCATTTCCTTTGGCTAGAAAATTACCCTAAGTATACATCCAGTTTAAACTGTCTGAAAGGAAAGAAGAAACTTCTCCTTGATACAGATGTATGTTTTTCCCTTGTAATCTAACAACTAGAAATTGAATGAATGTGTAATTTTAGATCCCAAATCAAATACCGAACCAAAACCAATTTTTGAGAGTCCTTTCATTACCGAAAATAAAAGGCAAAAAACCAGCTGTCATAAACAAGTAATTATTTTAATTTTAATGCCACACTCCGTCGTCTGACAGCAATTCCCCTATCTGCAGTCTGTCCTTTCACTTATCTGGTTTGGGGGAAAAAAAAAAAAAAAAAAAGTATAAATCATGTTAAAGCAATTGCACATGTTAAATGAATCCTCCGGAAACTAGATACCGTCGCGCTGAAATAACTAGACGCTCTCTTTGCAGTGTTACTACGGCGAGACCTAGAGGGTGGAAATTACTGCTAAAACTCTTCAGGGAGTGCTTGCCGCCGCCAAAGCAACGTGTGCACGCGGATTTTCAGCTCGCCGGCCTGGGGCCGTTTCGTCGGGTTTATTCCGTAGTCCTCTCCCGCAGCTTGCCCGTCCGACCCCCGATGCTCTGAGAGGTCAGCGGGACGCGGGGGGGCGCCCCACGGGCAGGCGGGTCGGACCCCACGGCGGCAGCGCCCGTGGGCAGCGGCTGAGCGCCTCCAGGTCCCGCAGCAGCTCCCGCTCCCGGGGCCGCTGTCCCGGGGCCGCGGCGGGGCGGGGGGAGGCGCGGGAGCCGGGCGGACGGTTCAGCCGCCGTGCGCGGAGGATGGGGAGCGGCGCCCGGCACAGCCCCCTATCGCCCCGCAGCACCGGGACCGGACCGGCGGGATTATCGGCGGCTGGGGGACCTGGGCGCGGTGCGGAGAGGGGAATTAATGTATTAGCGCCTCTTGCTCCTGGCCCTGGCTGGGCCAGCTCCGAGACAGGGCTTAGCGCAGCGAGGGACCACTGATTTGAGGCACGATTTGAGCGGAGGGAAGGAGAAAAGGAAAACAAGCGGACGGCCAAGACCTGCTCCAGCCCGTAGCTGCGGCCGCAGCCCCCAGTCCCCCGAGGATGTGCCTGGGGGATACGGCCCAGCCCGGCGCCCCCGCGAAGCGGCAGCGCGCTCGGGGCCCCGCCGCCGCCCCAGGCTCCGCAGCGGCCCCTGCTGCCGCGCCCGCGGGCCGCGGAGGAGCCGCACATCCCCCGAGGGGCTGCGGGCGGCTGCCCGGCTCCGTGCCCCCGCTGCCGCCACGGGCGGTCCAGGCTCTTCTGGCCGCTCGTGGGCGCCTCCGCACCCCCGTCTTCGCGCACCCCGTGGGCGTGGAACGACCGTGATGCTCGGAGGCGGTGGCAGCTCCGGAGGGACGGGCAGGGGCCGAGGGCACCTGCTCGACATTAGCCCGGTAACGCTTCGCATCAGCCCCGCGCCGGCGGGGGCGGTGGTGTGGGGGGGTGTTTCCCGTAAATCGCACTGGAACGGGGAGCCCAGCCCTGCCCGCACCCACACCCGACGCCCCAGCGCCACCACCCCCACCCTGGGTGGGCAACCCACGCACGGCGCCAGGCCCCGCTGCCCCGCCCCCCCGCCCCCAGCACAGCCCTCTCCGAAACACCGCCCGGGGGGGCGGGGCTGCCGGCCACGTGCCCCGCCCGTCGTGGCGGGCGGGGCGAGAAGAGGGGCGGGGAACGGGGCGCGCCCGTCCGCCCGCCCGCCGGGCTCCAGTCCGGGCTTTGTCTCCGCCTCCGCCGGAGGAGCCGCGTCCCAGGGGCAGGGAGGCGGCGGCGGGCGCCGAGGGGACGCAGGGCAGCGGCGGCCAGCAGCGGGCAGCGGCTTCACCGTCCTCGCCGCGCACAGTCCAATGCCCGGCAGCCCGGGGCGAGGAGCGACTGCGCTTTCCTGCGGTGGCACGGCGAGTGCCTCCAACCTAGGAGTTTTCCTGAAGCAGCCGTCACACCGGGAGCACTTTTGGTAGAGAGGGAGCAGAAGGAGACCCCGAAATGACTTACCTCCCGAAGCGCGACTGAAGGGGACTTACTGGAGTGGAACCGTAGTGGAATTTGGTTCTGGAGAGGAGTTGCTAACGCCTTTTTTTTTTTTTTTTTTCTTCTCCCTGTTCCCTCTTTTCGCCCATTATTGGAAATGAACAAATTGCATTTGCAATTCAGAAAGTAGAAATATTAAATATTCCATCCCCTGGGAAGCACACATGTAGTAATGACAAAGGATTGCAAAGGAGAGAGTGGCTCCAGTTTCCCAGAGAGATCCCCTTAAATGGATTACTAAATGGGACACTACATCAGCTAGTTCTGTCCTCTAGCTGCCTAGATACATGCACCGAAAAGGTACAGTACTCCCCTGTCCGTATCCCTATCTAATGTTTTGGGGTTGCTCGGAAAGGAAGATTCCCGGGTCGCCCTGGCAGGCTCGGGAGGACCCACGGTGGTGTGTGGCTGAAGGCTGGCTGCTTGCTGTCTCGACAGCGTTTGCAGCGCCTAGGGAGGAGAAGAGCCGCCTGGAAGTGCACACGCTGCGCTTGCTGTTGCCACTTTCCAGGCATCTCATGGCTTCGCCTTTCTTTTCTTTTTCCTTCTTTTTCCACCCACCGCCTCCAACTGCTTAACGTGCTGGTCTTCCTCCCTAGCCCCTTGGCACGGCTTGCATGCGCGGTGCTCGGGCTCCTCTCCGCCTCCCCGGCCCCGAGCCCTGCTTGCAGAGGGCCGGCGGCAAGGGGTCGC
>VWYH01009671.1:108588-269622 GCA_013399365.1 Pampusana beccarii | reverse complement strand
CGCCGGGGCGCCGCGGAGAGCTGGGCAGCCGCGGGACGCCGCCGGGGGGCTGAGGCCGGGGCCGCCACCCGCGCACCCCGGGGCCGTGGGGGATCGATCGTGTGGGTCTGGGCGGGGGTGGGGGAGGTGTCTTTGTTACAGGGACAATGTGGGCGCTCCGTGCAGAGGCGTAACCCCGCGGTCTCCGCTCTTTCGTGCGGGGTAGTTGGGTTGCGGTTTCCGTGATCATTTGTTTATTTATTTATTTGTCTATTTATTTCAAGGCCGGGGTTGCGTTCTGGGGGAAGGGGCCGGGAACCGAGGAAACTTATTTCGCGGTGCAGCCCCCTGGGCTGACACGGGCTTTGTTCGCGATCGTGGGCTTGGGCCGCGGGCTCCCCTCCCCGCCCGCTCCCCGCGGACAGCGGGCGCCTTCCTCTCCCTCCGGCCCCGCCGCGGGAGAGTGCCAGCTGCTCTCTCACAGTCCCGGGACAAGGATGGCTCTGGGGCAGGGCTGCTCGCCGCCCCTTTTTGCCGGGCGCCGCCAGCTTCTCCCCACGGGGCGGGTGGCTCTGCCAGCTTCTTTTTCCCGGCTGGTGAGTGTGGGCAGGCGGGCTGGTCCCGGCCCGAGCCAGGGCGAGATGAGACCCGTCGGGGCGGCCCGGTGGGTGGGGAGCAACGTGGGGGAGCCCAGCTCCTCTCCCTCTGCGCCCCGCGCCCTCGTCCTTCTGGTCCTTCAGCCCCTCTTTTCCCTCCGGCTCCGGGAGAGCCGGGCGAAGCGGCGGAAAAGAGAAAGTTTTTCTAAGGGGGAATAACAGGGCTGGCCGGCACAAAGGAGTTCCTGTTCGACTGGCCCTCCCAGAGGGGCTGCGGACTGGCGGCGCGGCGTCCTACAGACACCCTGCGCCGCCGGGGAGCCTCGGGGCCGGCGGTGGGGCACGGAAAGGCCTGGCGGGGGCCGGGAGCGGGGCGCCTTCGTGCTGGGGATGCTGAGGTGGGGAGAGATGCTGAGCAGGGAACAGGATGCTGCTGAGGGGAAAGGATGCTGAGGAGGGGAGGGATTTCCCCCTAAACACACAGACCCCGTTCTCGGGTATGCACGGGCAGGGAAGACTCCTAGCTGAGGGCAAGGTGCGTTAGGAGCCGTGGCTGCGGCCCCGCATGAGCGGGAGCCCGCACGCCCCGCGGGCTGTTGTGCCGGGGACGCGGAGCCGAGGCGCGGGGGGCGACGGCTCAGGCAGCCGCTGGGGCCGGCTGAGGGTCAGCACCGCCCTGCGCTCCGCCGCGGGGGGGGGGCGGTGAAAAGTTTGGGTGTCCTTCATCACGCGTCGAGAAAGTACCTGCGTCTTGCGAGGGCTCGACCGTCTCACCGCCCCTTCCTTCCTTCCTTCCTTCCTCCCTCCCCGAGGGAGGCGTTTCCCGGGGTGGCTCCGGCCGGCGTGCCGGTGCGGGGCTGGCGGGGGAAGCGGGGCTGAAGCTGGAGCCCGGTCAGTCCCAGTGGAGATGCCCTTCTGCCCACGGCCACCGCCTCTGTCCTGCCGGGGTCTTCCCAGGGTGAGTCGCAAGGCAGTAACTGCTGGGTTTTCCTTAGGCAAATGGCTCTTTTTCTAACCTTGACTGCTTGTTCAGAGGGAAATTTGTTCTCCTGTTCCTCTCCCGAGCTAATTGCTGCTTTTGAAGTTTGTAAACATGCGCGTTTGTGCCAGCGTCTGTGCAGCGCGGATCTCTGCCGCGGACAGAAAATTATTTCACTAACAGAGCGGCAAAAATAAAGGCTTTAATCAGCTCTGTGATAAATTGTAAAAGACGCTAATACCTTACTCTGCAAGGTGAATGCTTGGTCTTCCGAAGGAGCACACACAGCTTGCAGGTGTTGTAAATAATGAAGAGCTGAATCTCCACAACCATTTTCTGTCACAGAGCTGTGTGCGGTGGCTTATTATTTAACACAGATTCTGCCAACTTTTGTTTAGTATCATCCAACAACGATATTAATTATTAAGCTAACCTCAAATATAGTAGCTAGAGGTGTGATTTTCCCACTGTCTTTGCAAAAATTAGTTCAGTGATTGGTTTTGGTTTGCATTCATTTAATCTAAGTGTCATCTAGTGAGCCATTCTCATGCAAGTAATCTCTACTTGGCGGGTAAATCCTTTGGTATCAACGTGAGAAAGTCCAGCAGAGTCAGGCTGTTTTAATCTCAGAACTCATGGAGATTTTGAGGAGTCTGTGGCATTTCTTTTGGAGTATGATTTATGCAGCTGTTATCATGTTCAGAGCTTTCTTTGCCATTTGTTTTCAGACCAGAAAAGTAAAATGATCTTCCTCTGGTTAACTTCTGGGTGGTTTGGTTTTTGTGTGTTTGGTTTTGTTTTGTTTTTTTTTAAATGTATTGTGGGGCAATTTGGGTCTGTTCCAGCAACCCCCTTTCTTTATGGAATTGCCTCATACATGGCTGAAAGCAAATACTAGCTTCAGTAAGATGGGGAAGGTTTGTTACTCTTAAAAAAGATACAGTTGCCAAGGCATTTCACTGTCTAGGATATAATTTTATCTAAAAGAAATCCATTTTAATATGATAGTTTCTCATAAGGTGTAAGACAAAGAGAGATTATACTAACTCTCTTTAAAGCTCAACAATTTCCTGTGCATGAACATGCTGATTTCCATCCTTCCCCACTCTTCACTGGAGAAAATCTCTGGCTTTCATGGAAGTTTAGTTCAGGAGCAAAATGCCCAGGTGAGGTTTCTGTCTGAATGCTAAAATAATCTTAAAATAGTAAGTAATACTGTAAAGTATATTTGCAACATTTGCTTTTCATGCAGTAGGAATCAAATGCTTGAAGCATGGGTGAATACTTTCAGAGAAGATGAATCATATGGTCACAGGTTTTCTATGTATTTTCAATGTCTACATTAAAACTGTATATTCTTACTTAATAGCAAAACCAACCTTATCAACTGAACTCATACCACTTGAACCAAAAAATAATTGGGCAATAGCATCTGGGAGAAACACAACTAGCTAACATCTCTAGCTGCTTGAAGATCAAAGTGAATATTAGCCATGATCCCGTCTTAATGTAAATAGAGGATCACAGTTATTGGAGTTTAAGACTGAAGAAGGAGGTAGGTTGGGCTAGGGATAAGGAGTTGCCTTCATTGAATTTTTGAAAAGAAGGAAAAAAAAAAAAAAAGNNNAAAAAAAAAAAAAAAAAAAAAAAAGGAAAAGGAGAGAGATCAAATTAATGACCTGTGATAAATCCAGACTAGAACTGTTTGCATTAAAAAGGAAGTAGGTGATTGTGAACTTGCTTGTGCATGTTTTGTGAAGGGAAGGGGAAATTTGTCATCTTGTTTTGAAGAGCCATACATAAATACACATGAAAGGAGTTCACATGGTTTACAGCAGGGGAGACATAAAATGGTTTAGGATTAAATTGACCTGAGCTAATACATGCCTTGCATTAAGCTTGTTTGCAAGAACACATTGTTATACTACCCCAACAAATGTTTTGTGTGTAGTACCTGATTCCCATACATTGTAGCAGAGTGCTGAAAACAAATAACAGTGTAAAGTCTGGAAAATAGCATTCAATTCTATTAAATGCGGCATATGCTAGAGAAAAGTTGAACCATACTAAATCAGAAGTTTTTGCTATCCTAATTCGATACAGATACTGCAGTATTTTACTTCCTACTACTCAGTTGTTGAGGAGGTAAATCTTTAGCCTATATCGTTCCAAGTCTCATTCACCCAAGTAAGCTTTAATCACCCAACAAAGCCTTGCTTGCCTGAGTAGTTTTCTGAGAGTAAAGGCAGTTGCTGAATTGTAACTCAAATAGGGACTTTTTTTGCATGTTTAGGCTAAATCTGAAAATACTGTTCTCTGCTGGGAATCAATCCTTGGTGATGACCTGAAGATATGGCGCAAGTACACTCGCTCTGGATTGACCTTCAGTGTTAAGTCAGACTTAGGTCTGCGTGTTGTAGAGCAAATTGCATCTAACAAATTCTGACAAGCTTTGTCTTGACAGGGCAACAGAAAAATAAGAGGAATAATCGATCCTTTTTACAGACTGAGCATTTTATGCTCTTTAATTCTGTGTATCAGAATTACTCAGACATGGGTGAGGCATACGCAGATTGTTTGGGCAGTAAGGTACAGTCAGTGGTAGCACAGAGTCCAGCTGCTGATCAACAGCGCACAGCAACCACAAAGTGTTCAAAGGCAGAAACAAGCAGCTGCGGGAAAGCCTGGGCATGACCCTGACACCTCTCTGTAGGAATATTTTTACTTTTGGCCTGTCGCACTAGTCCCATGAGTGAGGAACAGCTTAGGTGTGTGTAGGGACTCTGAAGGCAGAAGTGGACTTCCCAAGTTCAAGTGCTAATGTGGCAGAGCAGAGTTTGCATGTCTTTATTTTATGTGCTGTCTTTTGGGGCAGCTGAACCCATTACTTATGGCCATGGAAGTAACTGAATGTTCACGTTTATACAGTGTTAAGGGATTGTTAATTGTCCATGGTGAACAATGCTTTGGTTTTGGGTCTTGATTGCAACATGGCAAGTATGGACGCAGAGCTCCAAGGCACTGCTTTAGGATTTAAAGGGAAGAGTGCCACCTACTGAGTTATAATTATACACGTTGCATGTCCTGCATGTCTTCTGGAGTTCCCAAGCTGTTTGTTTGCCTATCCTATTTTAGCAGCTGGAAGATGTGAAAGGATTCAATATTAAATGCAGTATGAGAATTGAGGGAGAAAAAAAATATAAGAAAACTGGTATGCACTTACAACCTCAGGGTGTTCTGCAAGTCTTAGGAAGGGTTCACTGAAAGGCAGACATAGAGGCATTTGCACTTTTTGTCACTTCAGACTTATAAAGGCTGATAATATTTAATAGAGAGGCCAATAGAAATAGGGAAGGGAATGAGAGATCTGTGCCTCCCCCCCTAAAATAACCATATTTTCAGCTTTCATACACCAGATGAATATAAATGAGGCTGACAGACTCATGCCCTGTGTAATCTAAAATTTAGCTCCAGCTATAGTTTAATTAAAAAAAAAAGGAAGCAGATATCAGTTTTGGTTTTTTTTTAAAGCAGTTTTCAGAAAAGGGAGAAGAAAACAAGAAAAACTCAACATGAATTGTCCCGTAATTCACTGCAAAACCTCTTGAAGAATTTCTTAGTATAGAACTATAATTATTTATCAGCCAACAGGAGGGGTGTACTATGCTCTACGTGAACACAGAGTCATTTCTGTATGAAAGGAATTTTTCCCCAAGCCCCAAAGTGTTTCTTTAATGGCTGAAATGGAGATGTAAAATGAAGTAGATAAACCAGCTATTAACAGAACTGCCAGTTGCTGTATCTCTAGAGTGAAGACATATGGTAATTCACTACACTCAGTGATGACCTTTCCTTTAAAAGTATTGTTAATAATAGGCATTTCTATATGAAGTATTTATACTAGGTAATTGAGATTCACGTATCATGGACAACCCCATGCCATTTTAGGGTAGGTTTTGGGTTTTTTTTAGCTACTGACAAAATTGCTAGTGAGGAGCTTTCTACAGAAATGCAGTTTTACAACATTTCATGCAATGCTGAAGCTATTTGCAGCACATTGTGCGAGATCACAGCAGATGTGCTTTCCTCAGTGTGGGAAGCCTTTGGCTCCTTCTCCCTCACCCTGGCCAGGTGAAGCCTTGCCTTGAGTGCAGGGTTATACCCTTTGTGTGATATGGGCAAAAAAAAGCATTCCTGTGCTTTTGTGATCTTTGTAGCCAATTGCCTGTAGTGAAAACTTCATGTTTATGAAAATTGAAAGAAATAAAGAATATTTTTATTATGCCCTTTCACCTTAATCTGAGACCGTCTAGTGGATAAGGACTATACTATTAGTGTTTTTACTGGAGATAATAGCGGAAGTTTGATTATGCGCTTAAAAAAAAGGTACCCCTTACCGTCATCAATTTTGCAATGACCCTGACAGACTTACAGGGCCTTCTAGTAATGAAAATGTGTAGAGTATATAATAGATGTGGTTGGGTGTTCCAGTTCAGCGGATGGAAAAAGTGCTATCTTATATGAATACTCAACACAATGGGAAAAACTGTGCCCAAATATATTCGTGACTGCAGCAAACATTATTTCTACTTTCTTATCGCCGCCTGCTCAGCTTCATTCAGATGTTCTCTATATTGAGTATTCCTACGTATGGATTTGATAGTCAGATTGGAAATATGCTGCGTTGCTTCTTTTCCTGTTGTTCATGAACATTTATCCGTTGCTTGCACTCGAGGCAGCCGTTCATTGAAATGTTAATGAGAATTTGAACAGTTTATAGTTCTATAGACTATTTTTTTTTAGCAGAAAAAAAAAGTCTGTTTTGTTGATGCCTTTCAAAATATACTTTTTATTGGTAGATTGAGATGGATTCTATGCTAATTCCTCCTGCATTCCTGAATTATGGCCTAGCTAGGCACTGTTGCTGGGATCTTCATCTATTAATCATGGAAGCTGCTTTCTTATTCGGTTGCCATAGTTTCAGTGCCTCAGATAGTGTTGGGGTGCCTTGGGAAAGGCTTGAGATATACTCGGACTTGCAAGCCTTGCAGTTATTTTGGCAGTAGTAGAGCTCTGAAGGAGCAGGGAACAGCATCCAACATTATTCAGAGTTGGATTAAAAGAGGAAACTTCTGGATATGTCTCTCTGGACCTTGTTATTTGAACATCCAGCTGATATTTACTCCCAAGATTTCTTTTTGTTTTGTCTTGCTGGTAAAATTGTACACTTCAGAGACTAATGGCTACCTTTACCCATTGCAAGAGCCAGAAAGGCTTTTCATTAGTTCCGCTGATAAATGGTTGGGTAAATTAGGGCATTTAGGGTTTGCTAAGCAATCCAGGTAATTTGTTTTACATTCTCTTTTAACCTAGCTACATACAGCATGACATCATGTTTGAGACTGAGTTAATGTTTATTGTTACCTTAAATTTAATAAAATGACAACAAGTACCCTTTTGTTAGCTGCAGAACAGCTTGAATTACAAAGTAGAAAAGGGGAAATAAACTCTTTCAGACAGAACTACTCTTCTTTCTGCACTGTGTTGGCATTGGCAGTGTTTTTTTAAAATAGTGTTTCATTACCTGTTCACAAATTCAGCATAAAGCACGCATACTTTCAGAAATATGGAGCTGTGACTAGTCAGAAACACCTTTTTTGACAAATAAGAAAAATGGTAAGGTAGTAAATAGGTCTAACAGGAGGGTAGCTGGAAGACTGACTTGTCAATATAGTGCTGAATATTAATTATTTTGTCAGTTATGCGTAATATAAAATAATACAAACATCTTTCACTAAGCAAATCATGGTCTTGTTTTTCCTTTCCCATTGAGAAAAAATTTTCATCACTTCTTTGTGAGCAGTAGAAAACCACATGTTTTAGCAGGTATTTAAATCCCATTTCTTTTGCACTTTACAGTGTCTCCAGAATTAAGTGATTTCCCTCCAGTTCTAATAAAGCAATTTGGTTCTTGCACAGATAAGCTTGATACGTATCTTCTGTTCACAAAAAAAAAAGCCTTGAATATTCACATCAAGCAAAGAGTCATGTTAAAAGCTGTGCAGTTTAGATTAAAGAATTCAGTATAATTGGAACTAATCTGGAAAATTAGCTACTTTTTAGCTTTCAGATGGTTAGCTTGCATTCAAAGATGAGTTTTAAAGCTTCAGCTTGGGACTTTACTACAGAGTCTTGTCAATTTTTCAAGTGAGATCAACAAGCAGATTGAGAACATGTGCCTGTTATTTGTAATCCACCCTCAGGAGCCCTACCACTGAAAAAACTGAAGTCCAGAAATTTCACATGACTTTTAAAGATGACAAAGCTTGCTTTGCTAGTAGATGCACAGAAAATCTGTATTTGTAATTTTGTACTCTGGTAGTATGGAAGTTTCTGTTTTAAAGTCTCTTTTTTGCATACTCTGTTGCACATGCATATTTGACGTGAAATTAATCCCAGCCTTTTTCCTTTTAAACTCATGAAATGCATGTATCAAGCAGATTGACAGTCTGATAAAACACAATAATAGGCCCTGGTCACTTTGTTGTTTGCTTCGAAAAGGAGCTCGTGGTTGCATAAGAAAATTGTTATGGTGGAAAAATATCTTACGTCAGAAGCTTTAGAAGTACAAATTCTGTTGTGTTTTTCTTCTCAGAATTTATTGTTCTTCATTTAGTTTTAGGTTAGGTATGGAATCACTCCATATAGAAATTAATTTAAGCAGTTCTGTAGGGTAGGTTTGTGCTTTCTTTAACATTAATTATTGTTAAATTTTACCTCTAAGATGCAGAGAAGTGAGTGATAAGTGATTGTGTAGTCAGTAGAGAGGCCCAGTCTTGTTCCTGTTGGAGAGTAAAGAAGAGTTTCTACTAAACACCTCAGCAATATTGAACACCTCAGCAATTTGGGGCTACAAAGATGAATAGGGGCCTGGACCATCTTTCTTATGAGGAGAGACTGAGAGATGTGGGCCTGGAGAAGGCTTAGAGGGGATCTTATCAATGTTTATAAATATCTCAAGGGTGGGTGTTAAGAGGATGGGACCAGACTCCTTTCAGTGGTGCCCAGTGATAGGATGAGGGCAACGGGCACAAACTGAAGCACAGGAGGTTCCATCTGAATATGAGGAGAAACTTCTTCACTTTGAGGGTGACAGAGCACTGGAACAGGCTGCCCAGAGAGGTTGTGGAGTCTCCTTCTCTGGAGACATTCAAAACCAACCTGGACACATTCCTGTGTGATCTGCTCTAGGTGAACCTGCTTTGGCAGGTGGGTTGGACTTAGATGGTCTCCAGAGGTCCCTTCCAACCCCAACCATTCTGTGATTCAGTAATAAGCCCTTACTCCATTTGTAGTTCAATTTTGTTCTTTCAAGTTTATTTTATGGTTGGTCACATGAGTTGTTCTGCATCCCCAAGCAGCTGAATTTTAGCATCAAATATACTAATCTCATCAAGCAGCGAAAGTAATCGTTTCTGGGAAAGTAATTGTTACGTTTGTGTCTTTATAGCAATGCCACAGAGTTTGCTTTGCAAATCTTGCGTGTGTTAAATAGCCATCTCACTGCCTGAGTATTCCTGGAAGGCTAAAACTTGGCTTGGGCCGCAGGCTCACCAAGTGGCCTGAGCGAGAGGGATGTTGGGCGTCCCCGCTGCCCGCAGCCAGTCCCTGTGCGTGGGCAGAGCAGGCCCCTGCCCGCTGGCCCTTTGGAGCGGGTGGGTGGGCAGGAGTGGCGGGACGGCAGCCCCAGCACCTGGGTCTGCCGGGAAACGCTGTGGCTGCCGTCTGCAGAGGCCTGGAGGATGGCCCTGCACCCTGCCCCAAAACGCCAGAGCAAGGAGAAGGGTGGGACGGGGTGGCTTGGCGCCAGCTGGAGCTCCTTTTTCACCGCTCGCTCTACACACAGGGTGCAGCCCGGTCTCTGTCACCTGGTGGCAAAGTAGAGCTTGAGTCTCGCGCGGTTATCTTCCTTCAGTAGCACTTTGTGAGCATGGCTGAATGCAGCCTGGTATTCGATCCAAAATGCCTTTTTCTATTATATAGAGCGGATCACAGGCTGTTCCACTGCAATCTTGAAGCTCAGGTCATAGTCTTTATAGTACTGGCCTTTCATCATAGCTCTCTAATGAAAGAGGGGCATCATGCATTAAATAAACTTTTGAATTAAGTTTTCTATATGGACAGAATTTGGAACTATGTGCATAAACTTATAATGGCATTCAACCCACTCCGCTTCTGAGTAATTTGTACTTATTAATTAGAGTTGCACAGCTTTTGCAATTACAGCGTACTGATCCTAACCATATTAATCAGAAATGACCACAGTTAAATTGATTTTTTTAAAATTTGCTGGAGTCTGTTTTAGGAAGGTGATTATGAAACATATTTTTTAAGAACTGTGTCTGTGCAATAAGACTTTCTTTTATAGAAATATGTTGTGCAGATGTTTTTTGTTCTTGGAAATGAGTTAAAGTGGAGAGTCTTCTCAGGTTTTCTGAAGAAGTAAGAAGAAAAAATTTTTGTAGTCATTCTTTGGGATGCATGTTTTCTTAGCTGGTACAATTATTATTGAATTTGAATAGGAATTTGTTTTTCTTTAGAAAGAAATTAAGAACTGAATCCTTAAAGAGCTGTTGTGGGAAGAGGAAAGATTTTTGCATGAGCAACACACTTTTTCATTATTATCTGCAAGGTGTTTCCTTTTAATTCTGTTGTAGGGAAGTTCAGCATGTTCAGATACACTGATTAATTCCGTCACGAGACGCGTATATTGTAGGGTGGTGTCGTCTTTTTTGCTTTATCCTGTTCTAAGCGTAAGACCTNAAAATAATTAAAAAAAAAATCTGTTCTTGTTCGACGAATGTATAGTCCAAAAGGCAGATTTAGCCAACCTGCAGCTAATAGCCTGAAGGTGTGAGATTAAGGCTGGTGACTGGCTGACTGTGGGAATAATGCAGTTTTGATTTGTCAGAACATTTTTCTTAGAGTTCTACTTACATGTGTTAAAATATCTATCAGAGAAAAACTTTGACAATAAAAGGCAAAGTGTGGAGTAAGTTCTCTGACACACACAATCTAGTTCCTTTTCAGAGCACTCTACATTTTTGAGCAGTTGTTTGTGTTCATTTGTGTTTGTCATGAGCTCTCTTATGTAGCTGAAATCCTGGAGGTAACATTTGCAAAAAAATAAATTAAAAAAAAAAAGGGTAGCACTCAGCTTAAGTGTTGTTTATGTGAGAGAGGCAATTCAGCCAGGCCCTTTTTGGTAACACATTGGTGGAACTAAATGCTGGTGATATGCTGCATAAGCGTGGAAAATGTAGACTGTATAATGACTGCTCTTGTGAGAGAAGGGGTCTGTAAGAATGCTTGCATTGATTCACCTTGAATAGCAAATCAGTTCTTTAGACTTTTCTTTTTCCTCTATAAATGGTCAGTATTCTGTTTTACTTTGAAACAGATGAAAGAATTCATTGTTGTCACAGTCAAATAACTTGAACTTTTCAAAATCTGAAGCGCCTACATAGATGCTTACACCACCGTTTTTTCAGAAGGACTGATCCTGATGTTCTTCTTTGTGCAAGGCTCCCAAGATCCAAATATCTGGAATCCCACCTGTAAACATCTATTCAAACAAGTCTCCTTAGCTTTCATGAATATGTCATCAAAACAAATTACATTGCTCACATAGATAAGTGCAGAGGCACAAAAATATGGGTTAGCAGTATCTAACTTTTGATGTGTTAATGTAAAACGAAAAAAAATGAGGGCACAGTTTTGCTTCAGATTGCACGTCCATATTTATTTCACCAGGTATGGGATTCGTCTACAAGAGCTAACCTCTGGCTTGTTCTTATCAGTCACATAAATCTTGCTGACTTCAGCAGGAGTTATTCATTACCAAAGTTTAAAATTTCTGGAGGAAATTAATTAATGAGCAAATTAATACCAAAACCATCAAGGAGGCATTGTACTGTAGTGGCATCTGTAACGTGGAATTGATATTTTAGCTGTAAAGAGTCTAGTTCTGGAAATTTTTCAGCAGTAAACCAGCAGAGAACATGTTAGTAGGGGGGCTGGAGTGCTACTTCGCAGCTGCACTGCCTACTTCTAGACAACCGTCATATGACAACCTGCTCTGACAACTACCCACATTTAAAAAACAGGGTTGTGTAAGAATGAACACAACACATTTACTGAAATACATTTATGGCAGGAGGGCCTTAAAGATTTCAACGGATGGAATTTACTGAGAGGTAATCCATTGCATTTTCATTACATTGCATGTCAAATCCTGGAAGAGGGCAAGTGACTTTTCTAACTGTTACCTAGTCGCCTTAGAAAATGCTACAGATTTCGAGAAAAAAAAGACCTAAATGTAGAGCTATGTCTGTAACTAGTGTTTTTTCAAAAAGATGGACCTAATTACTTAATAAGACTGCTTTGAAATTAAGTTCGTATTTTTGAAACACCCTGTATACTGTCTAGAGAAACAGAAGAAGAGCTTGGTCAGGTATTTTTATGCTGAAAGTGAGAAATGCACCTCTTAAAGTTTTCCGACAGCCTGTTTGTTCCACTGGGCTGTGTGAAACCTACTCGGAAAAGGCACTGTGTTTTTTCCTTTGCATGCAGCCTGCCCTCTTGTGTTCCAGGATCTCAGTGCAGACACTTCAGGTGCCCAGATGATAACGAAGAGTAGTGGAAAAACATGGAACAAAACCAGGAAATGATGGACACAAGCCATGCTCTTCAAAGGCACTGATTTTGTTCATGTGTATGTGTGTTGTCTTACTGTTTGCAGTGCAAGAAGCAATATAGTTTTCAGCTTGCTTATGCAGAGACACAAGAAAGTGGGTTAGCCAAACCGATGTGTGGAAAAGCTCTGGGAGTGAATTCGCAGCGATGGGTAAAGGCCGTAATGCATATGATTAAAGTGAGACATGCTGCCTACACAAGGAATTGCTAACAAGATTCTTTCACAGCTTTCATGTCTCAGCCCTGCTTTTACAGAAAATAAATTCATGATTAGTTTCAGTGGTTGCGCTATTTTGCTAAGCCCTAGAGGATAGATAAGACAATCAAACTATAGAAGTGCAACCAGTTGAACATAAAATAATTCAGTTTGCACTGTTAGCAGAACAGTGTCCCAGGTTAACACTTGCTTGGTCCGTCTTGAACTCCTGCTCTCTTACTGCTTAGTTCTTAATAGTCGCATGGAAAGGAGTCTAAAAGCACAGATTAAGCTAAGGAAAATCAGTTGCATTTTCGAGAGAAGGCAAGATAGAAACAGATTTTGTGTCCTTTAAGCGTTTCTTTTTTTCTCCTGTTCAAACAGGAGGGTAGAAATTGCTTCAAGCTATTAAATAGTTTCTCGCAGTATTTCGAGCACTTCCTCTTACTTATATGAAGCGTATTTTCTGTAGCTCAAAAGAGTATTTAAATACTCTCTTGCGTTTAAAGAACTTCTAGAATTCAGAATTATCTAAAGTTTTTGCAAGATGCAGAAAAACAGACTGCAGCAGCTGTGTGTTGTCCCAGTGTTTAGAAGAATAAATAAATAGTAATTCAAGTAATTCTTTATTTTAAAAGCCACTTAGAAATCAGCTAGAAATGGGTTTGGCCCACAAATCTAAGGCGATTTTAATTTTCAGTTTTCCAATCAATTTTTTTAACTTCTTGAGAAATAGTGTGCATTTAGATTTTGCCTCAGGTCAGGCCCATAGGAGCTCAGTGCTTATTTTAAACCATATTGTTTGTGTCTTGCTTGAGACACAGCATCTTTCAGCCCCATTTTCTTAACAAGAGTCATAGTATATATGCAGAACAGGCAAAATGCAGATTCTGGAAGTGGTTCTTTTAGGATCCAAGAGTTACTTTGGCATTAACAACTCAAACCCAAGTGATGAAGTCCTGACAAAAAGAACTTGCCAGGGTTAGCATGGTGTGTTTTGGTTTGGTGGTTTGTTTTTGTTGTTTCTTTGTTTTGGGGGTTCTTTTACTCTAAAGCAACATACCCATGGAGAGAGTTTTATATGTTTTGGAGTAATTTTGCTCCCACAACTGCTGATCTCTTGAGATCCACACAGGCTGATAAATCAGCAGAAGGGCACAACTGGCTGATCAAGATGATGAGGCTCACGTGCTGATTTTGGGTCTCTTCAGTTCCCTTGTGGATTTAAATTTGTGCCTCCCCTGAATCTGTTTTGCCAGGGTAGGGCGGACTACCACCTGGGGAAGACCCTTCTGCAAAGGTGGCGTGCTTGGATTTTGCAATTGCTCTGTGACAGATGTTCACTTCTGACCCCAGTTTACACCTTTACTCTCTGCTCAATCTGTACCTCAGCCTTAGATCTGCAAGCCTGCAGGCGGTTTTAGGCGAAGCTTTGTTTATAGAGCTGCTGTCAAGCAGCTGGCATTGCGTGTAGGAGAAAGGTGGTGTGTGCATGAAGAAAGCACTCAGTTCTTCAGTCTCTGATCAGGTCTCATTTTTTTAAGAAAAAATATTGAGTAGTGTGTGTTTAAAATGTGTCATGACTAAAATGTGTAGAGACTTAGAACAGAAACAACTCACATGCATACATAAATAAATGAGATGTGCCAAAAGAATGATGGAAGACTCAAAGCTTTCTCTTCGTGGGTACACTGGGTAGGTGATGCATGGAAATTCATCAGCAAATGAAGATGTTGCTTGATTGTTTCGCTTGCACCTCTTACCTGCTGGTAAACCAGGCTGTTCAGACCAGGCATTTGTTTATTTAGACTTCTGCTTTATGCGAGCTAGTAATTTCAGGTTTGGAGAAGTTAAGACTGGAAGCCCCCAGCTCTTCTCGTACAAATCACAGCCGCTGTAGGCATCTGTCCCAAGCTCATCTCAATATTGACTGAATAGCCTGGAAGATCAGGAGGTTGGTCAACACATTGGAGACAGTGTTCGATTTTCAGTGCAACCAACACAAGGTGAGAAGAGATGCAGAATATGTTGTACCACCGAGTCATCTTGTCGAGAGTTGTGTCTCAGCAGCCTCGGCTTTGTGGACGTGCGTCCAGCTCAGGTCTCGCTGATTCAGACAAGGAATGGGGGTTTCTGCAGCTCTGCAGTGAAACCAGTTAGGATCAAACAGAGGTGCCGCTGAGTGACAAGGCAGCTCATACTAAATAGATTATCTTTTAAGGAATAGGTGGACACTCCATAAACTATTACCTTACTCTCTCGTGATGGAACCTGTTGTCTCCTAGGAATATATGCAGTATTTCCACTGACAACAACAGGTGTGAAACGCAGACACTGTCTTTGGCCACGGCTTTGGCCTAGAAAACACTAGGATGTCTTAAAGCGGCTGCTGTAATTCTCTGCTTTAAACTCCATTGCAACTTTATGTTATGGTATGAGATATAGAAAGGTTAAACATTTTTTTTCTGGAACCTGCAAGAATAAATGGAAAATTATGGACAAGATGTCTCCTCTAACTGCAAGAAAAAGTCTTTACTTTTTATCAGTTTAAATGAAATCCTCTTCTTGAACCACGTACTTCATACCTAATACATTTTTTTGGCACTAACTCAGCAGGCAAAAGACGGGAAGCTGTGTTGTCCTGCTGAAGGGTACGTTGTAGGAGAATAAGTAATAGAGAATTTATCTACTTCAATATTTGTGGTGTCTTTGAAGTGTTAATAATATTTGGAAAAGTTTATACATCAGGTTAATGCTCATTCTGTGAGCTTGTGAGAGAGAGATTGCAAGAAAGCTATGAATAATTTGCTGATTTTCTTTTTTCCATAGCAAAATCATTAAGATGGTCCAGGTTGAGGTATCTCTATCTTGATGACATTTTTTTTGACTGGAGCTTCACTCCAAATGTTTTAATGAAGAACAAGATGCTTTTGGTGGGTGCTCCTCACTTAATGAAGTTGGAGTTAAATTTATGGAGGTGTATCAGTGTTTTTGGTATGTGTAATCTCTCAGAAACATTATCTTTGAAAAGATAACATCATGACTAAGTCAACAAGAAACCCATAAACATTGAAATTATGAGCAGAGACAGGTGTGGTACCATACTGCTCTTGCTGGATCTCTACTATCGCCTGTAAGTGGTAAGATAAACGCAGATATGTAGACTAACTCTTAAGGAAAACAATGGTTAATAGGAAGCAAGGAATCATAGAATAGTTTGGGTTGGAAAGGACCTTCAAAGGTCATGTAGTCCAACCCCCTGCAATGAGCAGGGACATCTTCAACCAGATCAGGTTGCTCAGAGCCCTGTCCAGTCTGGCCTTGAGTGTCCCCAGACATGGGGCATCTACCACCTCTCTGGGCAACCTGGGCCAGTGTTTCACCACTCTCACTGTACAAAAGTTCCTCCTCATGTCCAGCCTGAATTTCCCATTCTTTAGTTTAAAACCATCAGCCCTTGTCCTGTCGCAACAAACCCTGCTAAAAAAAAGTCTGTCCCCATCTTTATTATAGGCCCCTTTTAAGTACTGAAAGGCTGCGGTAAGATCTCCCTGAAGCCTTCTCTTCTCCAGTCTGAACAACCCCAACTCTCTCAGTCTGTCCTCACAGGACAGGTGTTCCAGCCCCTCTGATCAAGGAAAGTACTGCAAGGTTGAGGCTGAGGGGTGGAAGGTTTCTAGAAAAGAATGGATTAAGGAAATAGCTGTAGGTATATATCCATACTGGTACGGAGGGGTAGCCAAAGTGCCGAGATATAGGCGGGGAGGGCAGGATAAAAGTGCTGTATTTTCTCTACCTTACAAACCAGCAGTATGCCGTGGGATGATTCTTATCTTCTGATGAGCTGTCACCGTCTAAAGTATATAGGAAGCTTGGAGTGGAAAAAGCAGATGGTACAGGGGAGATGCAAGTGACACGGCTTGTCTCTCTGCCCGATTTCTTTACCCTTCGGCAGTTGGGGGAGGAAAAAAGCCCAGATGGGACTCTCCTCTGTTCCCACACCCTCCTCCCTCCCCTGGGAAATCTCACAAGACTCCTTCGACTTCTCTCACAAGCTATTGGTAGAGAAAAGAAGGTTTTCCATCATTGCTGAGCATCTTCAGTGATTGGCTTGGAAAGGCGGGGTTTTTTTCTGTGGGGAAGAGGGATTGACATGTAGCAGTGCAGAGGGGAGGCATTGAAAAGAAGTGCAGTAAGCGATTTTGTTGTAATAAATCCTGGGCAAAGAAGAATACTTCACAATATTTGTATTTTGAGGACTGTATGATGATCTCGCTACCAGGCCAACAGTGAGCTGATGTGTTTGCAGTTACGAGAGAAGGGCATTGGCATTACCCTTTGCAGCTGGTGGTCAGCTGTCTGAAACAAGTTAATGGCTTTTCGCCAGTTTCCACTGAACTACTAAAACTTCCTTTAAAAATAATAAAAATCTCTGCACCTGGCGGTGTTTAGGAAAATTGTCGGTAGCCTCAGCAGGGAAGCAAAAGCCTAGCTCAACACAGAGTTTTAAATCCCTAAAAGTTAGATTTTGTTATAATATACCTTAAAAAAAAAAAAAATAATGGCAGCCTGTGTTTTTGAAGATACAGTTTTTGTGGGTGGAGAAGGGAAAGCGAGAAGCTGTTGGCTCTGAAGGCAGGAGGGCACCTGGTCTCTGCTGGGCCCCAAACTTGCTGAATGAGCGGAACTTGTCTTTGTGCGGGCAGCAAGAACAGGGTCGGTCTTTGCGGTAGGGGAAGAATAAGGCTGACGCAAGGATCGTAACTTTAAGGTGTGATTGTCACACCGCGGCTGTAGCTGTGGATGTACCAGGAGGGCACGTGAACTTCAAAAGCCTCTTTTCCGGCTCCGGGCCTGTATGTCCACAGAGGAAAAACCTGGTGAGCCGGCAGCTCTGGGTGTGCCGTGCGGCCGGCCCGGTAGCACCAAGCGCTCTCTGCCTGCAGCGTGGTGAGCGTGAGCAATCTGGTGTTTGTCACAGGTCTTAAAACTAAAGCTGAGTGTAAATAAATGAACCCTGCTGCAAGCAAGCAGGGTTTTTATAGCGGTTTCCAGGAATGGAATCAAACCTAAACTGCAGGGGAAATATTCTCTGCCGTATTCGAAGTCTGTGTACAGAACTTTTCAAATAAATGCTCTGTAAAAGTGATTTAATTCTGCTGTGATTATGAACTTTCTCAAACATGCTGTTTCACGTTACTCTCTTAAATAAATTCGATTACTAACAGCTGTGACTCCTCAAGCCCTTCCCTCCCCTCCCCCCCCATTTTATTTTCTCAATAGAAAAGAGTTGAAGAAATCCCCAAATTATTGTAAATGAAGATTTTGTTTGTACTTCAATCTAAAATGTGCTTGACAACATCCTAGCAATAATTAGGTGGACACACTCCTGCTTGGAAAGGCTGCAGTGAACTGCTTTTAGTTCAGACGGACAGACTTTTCAGTTCCTGGAGCACTTTGTGAGTATTAGTTGCTGCATGCCGAACAAGTACTAAAATCTAAGTCGGTTGTAAAGGATGCTGCTCCGTGACAGCCTGTTTGAACCCAGACGCAGGCTGCCGTGGCTGCATTGTGAGTTACTCCCCCAGCCCCCCCCACAGACTAGATGGAGACACTTACCCGCTCCCGCACACACACACATATCGCATATGTTTTCTGACGGTGGTGTTTGTTTACCACCCGTGTCTGTGTTGGTTTGTTCGCAATGTGATGCTCTGTGGGACAAGACGGCGATGGGATGCTGAGGACAGGTGGTGTCTTTCCCACCCGCTCTTCCTTCATGCAGAAAACATACCCAGTTAATGGAGAAAGGATGTGCTCTGCCTGTCGTGCTCTGTGCTGTCAAATCCTTTGCTTGGCTTTCCCCCAAATATGCCCAATTTCGCTTTGTGGCACAGTGCGCAGCAGAGTTTTGTCTTCGTTAGGAGGACAGAGTTCACTGTCCCCAGTTCTGCCATCGACTGCTGTTGCTGCCAGCGCTGGGTGACTTTCTGCACGTGTGGCTGCAACCTGCTTCCCGCAGTCCTCGATCTAAGCAGGGGCTGCAGGCATGCTTTCCTATACAGCTCGGCTAATGAGCTTGTCTGCTAATTAAATAGGAAGATGAAGCTGGCAGTGTCTTTGGTATTTATTCTCAGTGTGGCCCTTTTGACTTGTTTAGAGTTTCGGGGTGGTCTTGAGGGAAGAGGTTTGGTAAGCAACTGCTGAGTTTGTATTATGCTTTATCAACATTGAAATGAAGTTTGCAAAATATTGTTGTGTCCCTTCTAAGCCAGATAATGCAGTATAATTTTTTAAAAAGTAAAGCTTAACCAAGACCAAACTTACAATTTAGAAGCAAACGATGACATGTGGGAAAGTCCTTTTGAAATTTATTAATGTTTGTGTGTATGCCGCACATGTTCATTGACGTCCATAATGAACAACAGTCAAAGGTTAAACAGCATTTATTACACACTTTTGACCACCTTACTTGCACTTTGCTTCCTAATTCTCCCTCAAGATGACTTTAACCATTTCAGCCTTAGTGAACAGCTTCAGGCAGCTGCCATTTTCTTAAAGAAAAACACAAAACCAAAACAGCAACAAAAGCCGAAAAAGCTAGCCCCGGATAGGAAGGTTGCTGTTTACCTAGGAAATGAAGACAGTCCCATCTAGAAGTACATTAGCCAAGGGTAAAGCAATTTTTTTCTGAGGTAGGAAGCAGGTTTAAAGCTGAGATTCTCTGATGTGGCAGGGTGAGAGGCAGGTGGCCGGACCCCCAGGTGATTTACATCTGCTCACTCACTGCTCCTCATCAAGCCTCAGTGCTCTGCAGTATGCAGGGTGGGAGATTTCCATGCCTCCAAGGAGAAAGATGCTACTTGCCTCCTAGTTGTGTGACTTACATAGCCATCAGAATGTGAAGTATTCATGCACTTTAAAAAAAGCTAGACCGGGTCATTCCAAGATCTGTAATTTTTAATTAGGTACTGTTTTTTTCCTTTTTTCCCCTCTCTGTCTGCCTCTGTAGATAGATGCTAGGTAGCTAAAGCACTGAAGCTGGATATTCACAAAAATATGTGAAAAATGGTACAAAGCTGTAAGACATTTTAAATATGTGAAATGCTACAAGGATTCAGTAATGCTGCTTCTATTCGTGGCTCTTCTCTGGAGGTTTGTTCATCATTGTTGCTCAAGACAGGAGACCAGGATAGATGTTTTTCTGGTCATAATGGCCAGTATGTCCATTCCAATGTTCTGATGATGTGGATAGTTTTGGACATGTGCCTTGGTCTGCCGTTCAATAAAAGAGTTACTGCTGGAGGCTTCTATGTAGTTTGAATTAAGAAATTTAACGTTACGACACCAGCTCTTTGCTGGGGTCAGGTCAACAAAATAGTAAACGAAAAGTTGAGCTAACCGTATGTCACCTTGGTGGCACGGTTATTTTCACAGACTTACCATACAGCAGAATTATTTGTGACTTCCCACAGTTTCTCCACAGTGCTAATTTCAAGCCCAAGAATTAAAGAACTGCAGGTCTACTGGTATCAGTTAATACCTGAAAGACCAAGCCTACCTATAACCTTTTGGCAGTCCTGGTAAGTGGTGTTGAGTGTGTGGCAACCATCAGGCTATGTGATCCATTTCAGCTGCACTCATTAAATGGAAACAAGTGCTGCTTACATTTGTATCTTATGTATGAGAAAATGTCAGGTTCAGAAATCAGCATTAGGAACAGATTGTATAAAGAGAGATCATGAAAATCTGCAAACATTAAGATTTGTGTTCAGGTGAAAGGTGTTGAAGGATAGATTTGTGTTATATAGGCTAATGTCTCTAATTACTTCTTGGTAGTTCGTTAATATTCAGTATGTATGAGAACTGATCTAGACGTAAAGTAAGATGGAAATGTGGCTGAATAATTTTTTTTTTTATGGTTATGTAGAAGAGGAATGTGAGTTAAATTATCAGAGATCTCTGTATAGGCCATACATGGGCGAGTTGGACTGGCAGGGAAAGCACTGTAGGTAGAGTTATTTTCATTCTGATCCTTTCAGTGATCATGACTTGGTACTAACCACTAAATATGTTGTCTAGTCAGTTCAAATCAGAAAAAAATTTTCCATAGAGGGACATGAACAGGTGTAATATTAATTGCCTGCTCTGTATTTTTAGTGGAAATACTAAGGAGTGATCAGTTTTGTTATTTTTCTTAATAATAAAGGTTCATGCTCAAGGGAATGCTCTACTGGAGATGCATTTGATAATTTTCCCTCTCTTACAAATAAAGATATTTTAACGTTTATTTTCTCCAGGGGTTTGCTCTTATGGTTTAGCTTCAGTTTGCGTTTGTGAAGGCTTAAGGGAGATGTCACGATTTTCAGAACTGCTGAAAAATCAAGACCTCCTGGTGCAGTTGTTGGCACAGGAAGGTGCAGGATGCTTTCAAAGGGCAGGCCACACATCTGTTCTTTTTGCTTACAAGAACAGGCAGCACAGGTCTTTTCTATCCCCATGGACCATGGGCATCAGGTGGGGAATCAGCCCATCTGGTGCAGCCACCCCAGCCCGCTCTGCCCAAAGGCTGGGCCTGCTGAGTTAGGCTGAGCTCTGCCCAAGGGCTGGGCCTGCTGGGTTGGGCTGAGCTTTGCCCAAGGGCTGGGACAAGCTCGCCTCTGTCTGTGAGAAGTGGTACTCGAAAAGCTTGTTTTTATCAGTGGTTTGAATTCCTTAACCTGGGTCTGACACGTAGAGATAAAATGCGTCACTGAGTCTTTTGTAACACTCATACGAGAGCGCTGTTTTCTTGGAGTCTGGAAATACGAAGGGACATGGTGTTACCTCCACTGATCGGGTCTTCAAAATTATGAAATAGCGAAGCTTTCAATATGTACTGAGGGACCAAAGAGTTCTCTTGCTGCTGGACATTCATTTAATATCATGATTCCAGAAGCCAGAGCATCAAAGAAAATACCTTATCTTATATAGTCTTGCAATGAGAATCATACAAATTAGCAACACTGGCACACAGGAAAACTTTTCTTTAAAAGTAAAAATAGACATTGCGGTAGCTGGCAAGTGATCTTATGGTGATTCTTAAGTTATCTTCAAAAAGGCGTATGTTTTTGTGAGCTACCACTTAACACAAAAGGTGACCTGATGAATAAAGCAATAAAGAGTTTATAAGCTTTGCTGTTACTGTTCATTCGTTGTCCGGTGTGTCGGAAAAAACAAGACGTTCCCTGTGAGCAGACAGCACGGGAAACTAATGGTGCACCTTCAGATGCCAAGCCTATTTAGTGATGGGTTTCTTGCAAATCAGTCTTTGGATTTAAGTCATGTTTTAAACAGATTTATTCATAGACTATGGTACTGGAAAGCAAGGTCAGTGTAGAGTCCATCCTGTAGCTATTAAAGCAGATGGTTGAAAAATGCAAGCAGACATCTGCATCTGCTTTGCATATTTAAATGCAAAATAAAAAAAGACAAAGCATCTCAAGTTCTGTGGGTCTTTTGGGCAGCGAGTGTGTATTTCTGAGAGGAAACTCAGAATAACGTTAAAAATTCAGAAGCGCTAGGGCAGCATGAGAGGGAAATTGGGAAGAGCGTGACTGTTGGGCAATAGGTTTTTTTAGAACTCAAGAGGAATATGAAGAGCAGTGACATTGCAGTTTGGTTCCTGAACTTTGTACAGGAAATTTAGGCTGTCATCAGTAGTCAGACTGTCACTGGGAAAAGAAGTATAACCTGCATATTTTTTTTTACAAAGGAGAATTTTCAAAACTCGTCTCTGACTGTCAATCCTGTTGCATTTTAAGTAGGTACCAAAGCTACAGCTGCAGGGCTGACCAAGGAAAAAAAAAAAAAAAGAAAAAAGTGAGGGTTGCTCTGAATATGCTGAGAGAGTAGTTCCACAGTTACCAGTGTGTCTAGCAATGATCCTATTAAAAAAAAAAATCTTACGAAGAACTGGGAATTCATTCAGCAAATTTACTGCAAGCACGTTCACTGTCTGGGGAGTGGATTTGCAGCAGCTCTGTGCCCACACCATCTAGGTGCTCTTGTAGAGCAAACTGACAAGGAATGGCTTTTTTAACCCCTTGTGTGTAGGCACTGGAGTATAGAAACGGGAAGAGCATCATCATGGCTCAGTGTGCAGAGGTTTACCAATTGGCACTTGGTGATTTGTACAGAAGCCCTATGGCTTTGTCAGCACAGGTCTCTGCCAGGGTGAATAAACTGCTTTTTATGGTCCTGTAACAAACCCACTCCTTTGATGTAGGCTCACTGTTTTATCTTATCAATATATATGAAGCTTGCACATAATAATACTATTAATATTCCAGGAAATAAACCAATTTACTTGAGTATTTCTGTGTAGAAAGTGAAAAAGAGTCTAAAAGCTCCACACAGAAATATTTTCTGGTGATGTTCACAAGTGAATCAGTCTTATGGATGTTAGAGCTATTAAGATTTTGCACCCGCTTTCGAAAACAGGATATAGCATCCAGGTAAAACAGATATGTTAAATTGACGCTAAGTGGTGTCTGTCTTCCTTACAGAAAGACCAAATATTTGATAATTGTTTGTCATGAAAAAAACTCTCCTTCTTCTGCTCAGGTAGAAACCATATTTGCAGCCAAACCTTGTAGTGTGTGAACACTTCTGAAATAAAGTCAGTTAGTGGGAATGAATTTCTTACTGGAATTCACAGTGGTTGGAAGGTATTATTTAACCCAGTCTCATGTAGCTGATTTGCAGCTCTTTGAAACTCCTTGCTTTGGAGGAGTAACAATACTGTAATTTTCAGGTTTTGAAAGGAGGGGGAGAAACTGTAGAAACTATAGACCCCGACTGCAGACTCTATGGAAGAAAGTTCCCATTGCCTTTAATAGCTTCTCAGATCCCCAGGAGCTGCAGAAACCTGCGGTTATCCCGCACATGGCACGATGAGCCTTCAGAGCGGCTCTCGGTTACGAAAGCCTGGCTTGGGGACGTGCTGGGGAGAGGTGTGTGAAAACCGTGTCACAGCCAGGGGCTGGCCGTGCTATTCCTGGAAATCGGCAGGATGCAAAGGCACATTGTTCACGGCTTCCCTCCCTTCTTTATTTCTTGTGCAGTGGTGTTTCGGGAAGCAATAGTTAAGGACACAACCTGGCAGCCCTGTGCCAGCATCAGACGACTCCATTTCTGAAAAAGCCTTGTTGCAGCTTAGCTGCAGAGGTCTGTGTCCGGTTTACCCTCGGAGCCAGGACGACAGCACTGATAGGGTCTGAATGACAAAAAAACCTTCTCCTGTGAGCTGGCCAGAAAGGTGTTGTTCAAGCTTGCGGTTCGAAAGCAGAAACAGTTCTTTATTGTGAAACAAGGCGGGATAAGGAAGTATTTCTTAGCTTTTTGTTTTTCTTCAACTCCTTTTCGTTTTGGAACACATTTTTTATTTTTGTTACTCGTTGCACGTGAAACTTACTAAACTGCCAGATTTAATCTGAATGCTGATTACAACAGACCTCAGCGTTTTTCCATGCCTTTCGGAGCACAACACCTGCGCTCCACAGGGCTGGATTCTCCATTGATATCACTGGAGCCATCTTCTACAGGGTAAACAGAGACTCCAGACATGGCTGGCTGGAAATGGTGGAAAGAGTTTCCTCATATCAGGCAGTTGTTTGTACTAGCTTTATCCTTATCAGAGAATTCAACAGCAGTTACTTGAGAAAAGGTACTTTTATTTTATTTGTTCAGTGGGCTCTTGTCGTTCGTAGTCAGAAAACATCTCGGAAAGCTTTTGTCTGAAAGGAGCAAGGGAAACAAACACCTTGTGTGTACAGATGTCGTATGGGCAGCCAGAAAGGAATTAGGGGAACTTGCAAACCACTGCTGACAGGATTGAGGTGGGAAGTGGGTTCGTGTGTGAATGAACAGTCTGATGCATGTCGAAGCCCTGCAGCCTTACTGCCTCAGCTAAACTTTTAACTAAAAGGAACAAGAGAGGTGAAATATCCCGTGCTCTTACTTGAAATGCCTTTGCTGTTTTCATTGTTTTCTGTAGTAATACACAGGATATCCAGCTGATTATCCACAGCAGGCTGTGTGGTCTTCGCAACATCTACAGGAACCTTCTTGGACATAATCTCTTGCTGAATCTGCAGAAGAAACTTGCACAGCTTACCAGTAATTGCAAATAATGGTAGAAACTGTGCACAGCTGAGGGTGACAAAGATCTGGTCAGGATAAAGTCTTACCATTTTTTTGCCAACCAAACCTTTTCAGGTCTCTTGTCTTTATCTTTTATCTACTCGTATCTTCTTTTCTCTGTTTTAGTGTCTATTTTAGTGTCCTTGTTCTCCAGGACATAGATAGGTAAGACTCATTATGTGCATTGATCACCATATGAGTGATCTTACACTGAAGTGGCCCTACCTCAGCTTAACTATGCATGATTTGGAAGATTTGTATGTTTTAAGTATTAGCTTCAAATTCATGTCTTTCCTCAATTGTCTTGGCTTTCCTCAGGATCCCAGTATCGACAAGCTCCTAATCTTTACTGCAGTTCAACCAGTTCCTTCCAATTCCTTCCTTCCTTTGAAGGATTAATATTTCAAGCGTTTCTTCTTTCTTCTCTGTGGTTGCGGCTGCCTTTCTCTGTACATCTTGATTGCAGTGGTGCCTGCTCCTCCATATTGTTCTTTCTTTTGTTTAGTTTCTGACTCTTTACCTCTTGTTTGTTTGCCTTTGTCTTCCAGTACCTGACAACATCTCAGGAGGTCTGATCTTCAGGCTCTTTGGTGCCTTGTACCATTGATCTTTGAGGACAAACCTGAATTATGTGAGATTTAGGAGATCCCTGAGAAACAAACAACATCATATTTGCTGATCCCCATTATATCAGTAAACACAATTTCTTTGTAAACAGCGAGCCTGGCGTAGAGAAGAAGCTTTATTTATGTAAATGTGGAGGAAAATGGGGATGGAGTTCAGGATTTGAGTTGGAGTTCCAGTTGCAGCTGGTTCTTAATTTTTCCCCAGACCAAAGCAACTACTGCTAACTCAACCAAAAAAATTAATGTCATATCGAAGGAAAAGACTTGCATTCATTTTTCTGCATAATTAAAAATACTTTGACCAATAAATAACATGCTAATATGAACAGAATCGTCGCTAGCAGAGCTGTGGTGGTAGTAGTTAAATCATTTTTAATAAAGCCTGTTCTTGCAGCAACAGAAAGTGTTAGCTACACTGTGTGCTTGGGAGTGAGTGTCAGAGGAACCCGTCATCTGCAGGTCTGTCTACGTGATTAACTGCAAAACTTGGAACCTTTAAAGCTTTTCTTTAGGTTATTAACCTCTATGTGCAAAATAGGCAGAAATATCCAGCATCTCCATCTTAAAATAATGGGTGCTTTCCTGTTCTTCGTCTTAATAAAAAATGGGCGCTTTCCTGTTGGCGTCAGAGCGCGTGTGAGCCTCACAGCAAGAGAGAAATACTTGCTCTTGTGAGGTCAGTGGAAAAACTCTCACTAACTCTGGTTTTGTTCCAGATTCTTGCCAGGCTGCTCTGAACACGTGTGGATTTATGGGGGGTTGAAGCAGCTGGGGTGCCCTTTGCTGCTCCCCGCCAGAGTGGCCTGTGCTCTCAGCCCTCAGCGCCGGCAGCAGTCAGAGCTGCCTCTGGTGCAGATCCATCTCCTCTCGCTCGCATCCGCGTCAGGGCTGCTCTCTCCCCTCTGCTGAAAGCTGGAATTCGGAAGTACTAGTGCACACGTGGGCTGTGCGTGTCTGGAGAGCGGTATGTACCGCTTCCCGGGTTGGAAAGCCTGTAGTAGTTTAAACGTTTTCTGTATTAACTCTGGTGCATACGTAGCTGGCTGTTTCTTCTGCTGGTTTTAATGGTGGGCAAAGGTGAAAGTAGGGGTGGAGGTAGCCCTTTGCTTGAAAGTAAGTTCTCCAAAGGGAAAGAGAAATGGGGGATGAGAAAAGTGGGAAGAGCTGTATCACCGTTCATGCCACGGGTTCAGCTTGCAAGTGGATCCCAGAAGCGGTCCAGCTGAAATCCCTAGTGACCGAGGCTGCTTCAGTACATTAATGAGGAGTGTACCCAAGATACAGTTCCTCAGGTCTGGCCAGAAAAGAAATAACAAGCACACCCTCTGGTACTCTTTAAAGTTGCATCAGTTGCAGCTGGCACTTACTCAAACGTGTTGTCACTTCGCTGTTTTTGCTAGAAAGTGAAGGCATGTGCTTTTCCCATTGTTTTGTCTGCGTAACTTTTTATAATCTTCTAGTAAATAAAAATGCCACTTAGGTTCCAAGAGGCCTCTGGTCACAGTGCTGGGTCTTATGGAAGCTGAGATTTATTAGCTTGTTTAACATGTCGATTTTTCATCTCAAACAGAGTCAACAAACATGAGTGCAGAAAGTCTTGAGAAGGGAGCCTTGTAACTGGATAACTAAACCTTTTAAGATGCAAAGAATGAAGTTCAAAACTGTTGGGGGGAAAAAAATGAAATTAAGATATTCTGAAAGTTAGTTGATATGAGAAATGCCATGACCTTCCTGTTTGCAATGCTTAAATAAAAAAATTCTTAGTCATTTGTAAGGGAGGCTTTCCAGTTCATTAGGCAAAGAGAAAAATTGCGAAGAAATTGGACTGTGAGGGCTATGTGCAATGTGCATTATATTTATTATTTATTATTTCAAGGGGAAAGGCCTTCGAAGCTGGCTTAGCAATCACCATATTATTAAGCACTGCAAAGGCTGAAAATGTACGCTTTCTAATGAGAACCATGGAGGTTAGGTGTCCATTGGATTCTTGTAAAAAGCATGTTCTACCTCATTTCACTCTCACAGCAGAGGAGGTCGGGAATAATGCCACCAAAGCCAATACCATTGTTGGGTATGAATCAGTCTGGTGGCAGTTAGGTGAGAATCTTTTATTTCGGTGAGAGCCTAATGTGGTATTTTCCTGTAAAGCAGAATTCAAACAGTGGGAGTTCCTGCATAGTTTTTACTATTGCTAGTGTGGTATTCTTTGCTGGGACTAGCACGATGCATATTTTTCGATATATTGAAGCTTCAAGTACTTTGTTTTGTTCCGCTGAAAGGAGCACCGTGTTGGTAAACAAATGTCTGTGAAGGCTGAGGTTGTTCTCCGAGTCTCTGAGCCTGCAGAAGTGCTTTCTGCAGTCCGCCAGCACTGCATCTGCTGCACGTTTCTGAATGCTCTTTTTGTGATTGAAGGGATTTTATTAAATCTGGCAGAGTGAAATAACTCACTGAAATCAGAGTGCACTAATTTAGTAATGGGGGTTACAGAAAGCAAAAAAAACATGTGAACAAGGGCATGATGCAACTACGCAGGAGAATTCCCATGTGGATAAATCAATCTTCTTTAAGGCTTGCAGAACTTAGAGCTTTTTCCTGTCCTAGATACCCAGTCACCTGTAAGATAGCAGCAAGTGTGCTAGAATTACTACAGTGTTTGAACCTGTGATGATAATAATGTGTTAAGTACTAGTAGACAAAAGTTATGTGGGTGGACTATCATCATCAGTATATAATCATTAACCCTTTCCTGTGTCTATGGTAATCTCCTTTTTAGCAGTTACTTCAACTATAGTTTTAGTATGGCGTCTTGTATGGTTTATTCATTCAGAACATCAAGGCTTTCAAATTAAATCTCTCTGCAGTTGTTCTTTTTCTTCTCAAAATGGACACCTTGTTTTTATAAGACAGATAGAAGGACTGCATTGTCTAGTTTCACTTCCAACAAGTTCAGGATTTTCAGACGAAGCTAATCCCAATTAATTAGTAATTTGGTTCAGCAAGGCCAGCATGTAATTCAAGCTTTCCTTTACTGCTGGGTTTTTTCTCACTGCACCCTACACCTGCCTCCCACCCCCAAATCTCTGCAAGTGTTCACAGGGATGTTCGGCCCTCAGCCCATATGGCACAAAACCAATTGTCGACCTTCAGACGCTCTGCAATCTTTTAGAGAGCTCTGTAAAGAGCCTTTTCAGCAGGGATGAGAGAGCTGAATTTTTATGTTACTGTCGGCATAGCTTGTTTTAATTCCCATAGTTTACACTAAAAACTCTGACACTGACCCAACTTTGCTAGTCGAAATTTATTTGCAAAGAGTTTTTGGCCTCGATTTAGAGACAGAGCAATAAACTGTAGCCCAAGGGTTAAGAGAGATTAAAATTAAGCAGGGAAAAGGGAGAATTGTGCCAACTAGGAAAAGGGGGAATTTCCAGGGAACAATAACATTACCATACACTTACCTAGCATCCTTTATTTGATTATCTTAAAGCTCATTATGAGAATTAATGGAGCCTCATAACTTCCTTGTGAGGCAGGTACTGCACTACGATACTGATTTGCAGATGCATAAACAAGGGCTTGTGCAATCCTGGGACTCTCAGCAAAGTAATAAATATTCTCAAGAGGAAATTGGGAAGAGGTAGCAAAAGATGATCTAATGTAGCGTGGACTGGTATCTACCAGTGAACCACCCATGCAGTGTTCAGTCTTAATTTGGCATGGCTGCCTGGCATTTCTCTCCTGGAGAAAATTGGCTTTGAATGTTGAGAAGAGGATGCTGAAGATCCCTCCACCCTAAAAAAAAGAAAAAAAGAACAAGTTTCGAGACCTGGTATTTCAGTGGGCTCCTGGCTTGCTGCTGAACAGCCACTCCAGTCTTGCTCTGCCTTTCTCTCCTGACACTTTGTTTTCTGGTTCCTTCAGTGCAATACAATTGAGTTAGTAGTGGCCAGTCTCTCCTAACACTGGGTTTAACTCAGCAGTCTAAAAGGAATTTCTGACTTCTGTATCTGGCTATGATTTATTATTTGGGGAGAAAAGATTTGGAACTGGGAAAAATTGTACACTTCCCAACCTTTGAAAAATAGGCCAAAAGACCACCAGTGGGTGACAGCTTTATATCTCCTGTGTTTGCCCCTACTGGAGAGCACAACTAGTGAGGAGAAAATGCTCCACTTATATCTCATCATGAAGAGCAGGCTTGACTTGCACTGTGACTAAGTGCTTGATCCCCGTATGCCAAAATACATACCTCCTAATTGACATGAAAGCAGCTTCTGACTTGCTATTTAAGATGTAACACAGCTCCTAGCACAGGCTTGGTTTCCAGAATAAAGCACATTCTTTTCTACCATGCATGTTAATGCATTGTCCTTCATCCTTCTCCTAATAGCCCGTGAGATTTGAACTTGGAGTCAGCAAAGTAGAGGCTTTGTGAAGCACAAAAGAACACCAGGTTTTTATCACATCAAGCCTGTATAAAGAGCTGTTCAACCATTCAGTTGCTGCTTGTATTGTGCAGCTGTTATTCTGCTGCTGAGAACATCTTGCTGTCGACACTGAGTAGTACCTGCAGGAAACCCTGGCACACTGAGCTTTTTAGGAGGAGCTGGGCTTGGGCATTTGCCAGATCCCTGCATGCAGAGCCAAGATATTTTCTCCCCCCATGCCTTTCCCATTCCAAAATCCTTGTTATTATTCTTACTTATTTAGTAAGAATTTTTTTTTTTTTTTTCTGCCTGCCAGCGTCTGTTGCGGGGTTTTTGACAATGATGTCTTCCTGACCCGATGAAGGTCCGTGTATCTTGTCTTCCAAACCTGCTTCTCCAAAGCTGAGAGTGGGGCTGTGGTGAGCGATGGCAGCACTGAGCTGGCTGTGTCCTTAGTGGGGGCATGCGGTTTTCTTGCACAACAGCCCTTTCTTTGCTGAACTGATGGTCAGTATCTGGTCAGCCTCATCTATTTAAAGTCAGCCAAGCAGGGATCCCAGTGCTGGTGGAGAGGGTGCTTTGTTTGCTTACCAGTTAACAGGAAATCCAACTGTTTCCAATTAAGAACAAACAACTGTGTGAGGGACAGGGTGAAGGAAGTGTCTGAAACCCACAGAAGAGAGAGGGGTCAGAGATAAGCTCAGGCTCATTCACCCTCCAGGGCTAAATTTGGCTCTGTGAAACTGGGGATACAATTCCCACTGTAGTTCAGGACTGAAATTCTTCTGACCAATTAATGCAAATGGCTATATTTTTAGCCTGGCATCCTAAAGAAAAAAAAAGGCTTCTGTGGTCATGCTGTCTGTGTATATGCATTTGCCAGCTCCCAGTAATTTGTGAGTTTTTGAATTAGCCCAGACTGCATGACAGCGGTTTTGCTCGGTCCCTCCTCAAGCACCGTGCAAGCAGGTGAAAGTGTGTGGCTTCAGAGAGGCGAAGGGCATGTGGGGAACCCTGTCCTTTTAAAGACATCAGCATCAGGACACAAATTCCTAACGACCAGGCTTCTCTGGTGCTAGTGTTTCGTTAGTAGTAACATTTCCGTATAAATAAACAGAACGTTCCTGCTGTAGGGTTGTGTGAGGCTGGTTTTAGTATATTGCATTTCACAGTGCCCGACACATCGTATAACATAAACTAGAGGACTAGCTAGTGCAGAATATGAATTTCCTAAGTCCTGGCTTGCTGGCTACCCTCCCATTTGCTTTATTAAATTAAATGGCAGTTCTGTCTGCCTGCGTTTTTTCAGGATCAAGACCCACACTTTGTGTATTCTTAACAGTTGGTAAGTATAACAGTACATAACTCCTGATCTTTGCCATATGGGCTACTAACCTTGTGCACCTTGCATGGGAAATATAACCCTATTAAAATATGACAGTATTAGAAAAAAACATGCATGGAAAAATGCATGGAAATCAGTGAGTGTATGCAAGGAACAGCAATGTGTTGGATAACAGCATGGCTGGCTGGTGAGTGATATACCAATGTCAAATATCTGTTGTATGTGCTCAGCACTTAAATGTTCTCAAAGATTTGTGATTTGTTTGTTATTTTTTTTAGTTGTTTTCGAGAGGAAGAATGCTGAAGGTATGTCATCTGTATTTCTGACTGGATCCTTTAAATCCAGTGGGAATCTTTTCGCTGACTGAGAGCTGAACCGATCCCTCATTTTAAAAATTAGCGTAGTCTTTCTTTCACTTCGAAGTGGTGTAGCAAACATTTAAAACCCTTGAAAGTACAATTTCAGTCTGGAAAATGGAGCATTGTAGATCCCCTTCTCACGTGGAATTGATTTGGTGTCTGGGACTGCCAAATTCCAGTCCGATACAAATTGCAACAGCTGAGTTACAATTTTTAAATCAACCCTGAAGATGAGGGATTTATGATGGTTTCATGGGAAGGATGTTTATCTTTGCAGCTGTATGAAAATAGAGGCCTATTCCATTAAGATTTATCTACCCAGCTCCCATGAGACGAGTTAGGTACAGGTTGTGTCGGGCTTTCTGTATGTATCCTTGCTCCCTCTTATTTCTTGCAGGTTCGCTTCCCGCTGACTCTGCTTCTCCCCCAATCCTGTCCTTCCCATCTTGCTCTTCTTCCATTCCACCTTGAGGCTTAGAGGTCTTTTCCCCTCCTTCTGGGCCGTTTGTCAGTCCTCTCTGATGCATCCGCTGGCTGAGGTGTACGATGGTGCTCTGCAGGAGGGCGTTTTCCTGTGCTTTTATAACAAGTCCCTGTGCTGCAGGCAACAGGCTCAGTGACTGTATAAATCAAGCCGCACATGGATATGCACAGGGAGCTGGGCCCAGACTCCAAATCCTTCATCTCTGAGACATAAGGACAATTCTCTTGCGCAGGCAAAATTCCCTTAGATCAGTAAGTCTCCGGGTTTTTCTACTTTGGGTCTCACAAGAGTGATGTTGTTGTTTGGTGGACCACCTGCCTTCCCACTCATAGTCTAAAAGTGACCTTCCCTTTCATTTATGATTAAGATGCATCTCTGAGACAACCACAGTGTTTACTGGCAGTTAGATGGCTTGTGACAGAGAGGTGCTGGCAGAAGTAGTGACCCATAGGACATAAACTGTTAACCTGCATTTGGATGTAGCCACAGCACTGGGACCTGTAGTCTTCCTGTGAACCAGCTGCTGGGAGGGTAGCATCTTTTCCTCCTTTAACACGTGGCATCAGTTGGTATACAGAAGATTTCCCTGTGTCCTTCCCTCTCCTTGAATTATTTCTGTAAGATTAAAAAGTTGATGAGTTAGTAAAGCAAAAAAATAACACACACCCATGAGAGCCAATTTCCAAGCACGGACTCCAAATGAAAATCAGTGTGATACACAATGATAGCTTTAATGATGCGTTTTCTTACTCTTTCAATTCCTTCCATCCAGCTGATGTCCTATTCTTATTTCCATTTTCTTATGAATCTCCTCTGAATCTTTTTCCTTTCTTGTCCCTTTTGCCTATAATTGCATTCCGTCACTTTTGAAGATGCTTTTACACATATCTGCATCTGTCCTTCTGCCTCACACTCTTTTTATAGCTGTATTCATTTTGAAATGTCCTTTTATCTTTGTATTTTTTGCTCCGTCTCCCACTCACCAATCGTTTCTCTCCCTCCATGCCCAGATGCCATGACAGCTCTCCCTCTCTAGTCTGCTTCACCTGTCTGTACCTCCAGCTTCTCAGTTTTCAGAGTCTTTGTTCTCTGCTTCCCAGCTCCCGTAATCAGGTCTGCTCCTTCTTTTCCCCACTTTAGCCTTGCTCTTCCCCATTTCTTTTCCAGGTTCTTCCATCCGCCATGTGTAAATATAACTGTACCTTCAGCCACTTCTGTTCTTTAGTGTGGGAAATCTTTGTAGGAATGTGAGAGTAGGATTTCATCGCTAGTATAAGATACATTTTGGAGGCTGTGGTGGTGATTCATGCCTCCTTCTCACATTGGGCCCACTCCTTGTATTTACCTAGGAGTCCTAATAAATCACTGGCACTGGAGGACATTGGACATTGGGTTTTCCATTGTTGGATGCTACTAGATCAGTATTGCCTTGAAAGCGTCGCAGTGTGAGAACAGATTAAGACAGCAGCCATGTAGTAGTGGGATGTGGGGAGATGCAGCCAGCATCAGCACAAAGGGTTGTTGGAGCTTGTAACACTGCCTCATCTCTCTGCATCTTCACATATGCTCAGGTATATTCATACCCCTTCTGTGTTGGCTTTCACAGTAGTTTCCACAAGGCCTAAAACATAGTCCACATAGGAGCACTGTTCGAATTTAATCTCTCACTGTACCCACCACTTGATACTATGCTGGCTTGTACAAGTGCTTTAATACCTTCTTCTGCAACTGCTCCCCATAGTGAAGTCAATAGGATTTCTACATGCGGAATGAATGACAAACTCCACTACTTTAGAGTATAAACACTTCCCAGGAGTAGGGAGTGCATCTCTCTGTGTCTGTACAGTGCCAAGCACGCAGCTGGTGCTCAATAAATAATATATGTATAGGCTTGGTAAGGAATGACTGTTCATCTAGTGCAGCTGAGGTGAAACATCTTTTTGTAACGAGCGGCAAGGCATTATCACTTTTACTGGTCTGTTTTATAATTTAGGCTTTAAATGATGAAAGTATATTAGCCAGCTAGTTGAGGGGAAGCTCATTTACACCGCCTTCACACAACATGTCCCATGTTTTAAATGACAGGAAGGATAGCTAGTTCTCTACAGCCGAATGCATAGTGATTAAACTGTCTGGGCACCAGCAGTAGGCAGCCATCGAACAGATCATTATTAAGATGGCTATAATTACAGAGTCAAAGCAGCCCCTTGCAGTGCACTGGTAATCTGCTTTGAAAACTGGGGGCACAAAGGCATATCTCCTTTATATGTTGAGGCACAAGCTGTGCGAAGTAGCTGCGTATTTTTATGTTACGTCAGTCGTGTCTTAAGCTGTTAACTGCTTCTGTCTGCTGTTTGGAAGCTGGTCTGTTGTTCTGGCCAGGGGGATCTTAGGTAAGTGCTGAGCAAAGGGCTGTTTGGAAAAAAAAAAAAGAGTGAGTATAGCTATGACACCTCCTACAAGAGCTCTCATGGTATTGCTTTAGTCATTAGCTGAGTGGATACTTGAGCTTAATCGGTATCAAAGGGACATACACAAAGTCATCTATTTCATTAAGCTAATTTGCATGACTCGGCTTACCAAGAATCAAATTTTCATGTATTGTCCATCTTGCTGTCAGCAAAATAAGGGGAGGGGGAGGAGTGAATGGTAAGCAATGCAAGACTGAGATGTAGTGTTTATTCCTTTTTTCAGAGGTACCTGCTAGTCTCTCGGGAGCCTTCGTTGCTTTCGGATACCAAACATACAGACTAGTAAGCTTTATAATGTTTATTTTGAGTGACCTCTACTTAGAAATCAAACTTACAGAGCTTTATAAGTGCAAGATCTTCCAAAGAGTGTATAGTTAGGCTTTTAGCTGCTGCTGTGGTTGAAGTGGAAAGTGTTGGTTTGGGAGAGGGTGATGGGAAAATTAGAATGATTAGCTAAAATAGACCTTCAGCCTCCTCTGGTCCCCAAGAGACATCAGTGGAGTGTTCTGTGTGTAGCTTCACACAACACTGGAGTTCCAAGGGAATTCCTACTGCTGTTTATTTTGTACCAGATCTGGCTGTGGCTTTAACACGAAGCTGTAATGTGCTGAGATGCTGTTATTGTTCTTCTGTTTTGTCCCTGGTGCTCATGACACTGTCCTCCTTCAGTAACTAATTTTTTGTCTTTCTTTTTCTCTTCTTTCTTTCCTTCTTTCCTTCTTTCCTTCTGTCTTTCTGTCTTTCTGTCTTTGTCTTTCTTCTTTCTTTCTCTTCCTCTCTTCCTCTCTTCCTCTCTTCCTCTCTTCCTCTCTTCCTTCCTTTCCTGCTATTCTTCTAAAAGAAAGGTAATATTTAATATCTTCCTTTCCATTACTGCTAGAATTGAAACTTAATGACTGTTGAGTGAAACCATATTCTTTTAGTTGTATCATCTGCTGTTTGCATATTAAACCTTCAATTTGTCCAAGATACTATGACTGAGGTTTGCTTTAAAGTGTGAATTTGTTGTGATTATTAGATTATTCTGGTTAAGCCCAGCTGTTGGTGTCTAATGATTAAATGCAATTTAACTTGATTGATTAGACAGAATGAAGGAAGAGTTTCATAAGACAACTGAAAAAAATGGGGGCATCGTTTCTCCTGTTACTGACCCAAGACTGAGTGGTGAATTCTGCAGTCTGCTCCCAGACCTTGCCCAGGGTCTTTCAAACATCAGTGTTTCTGAAGTCTGCTGTTTAGGAAAAAGATTTGGTAACAACCCTTTTGTTATGTGGGTAACTTTTCTAAGTATCGCTAGAAAAAAGTGTAGTTCTGACTGATCAGTTGGTAATGATGGAAAAACTAAACAAATGCCTGACTATGAGTTGAATATTTCCAGTGAGATGAATCATCATGTTTGTGCTCCTTGAACTGCAAGACTGTGTTCCGGAGCTGTGTCCCTTCCGAAACAGAAACTGCAAGCAATAACCCATCTGTCTTGGGGAGTGCATCCCATGTCTGTGCATGTGTGGATGCTTCGGGTTTTAAGGACTTGATGCTGGACCGAAGTCAGAAGTTGAATGCTTTTGTTTGAGCCCGAAACATTGATCTGACCAGTTTGGGTTGCTGGAAGTCAGTTATGGAGGCCGTTACGCTGTAGAAATGCTGTCAATATTTTTACGGTTTGTTAACTAAAATTTTTGCTTAGGAAAAGAACAGGGCTAAAGAAGACATGTTTGAATCAAGAACTGCAGATGGGAACAGTTTTTCTTGTACCTCTGAAAATTGAAAAAAGCACCTTTATCCACATATGTGTGTGTTGTCTATGTGGACTGTAAGCTTTTCAGAACAAGGCCTTTTTTTCTTAAAAATTGGACAGCATCTAGCATTCTTCTGGTAAAACCCAGCTTTGGGAAAAAATAACCAAAAAGTGCTCTAGTGCAGTAGCATCTTCTGCCAGTGAAGATACCTTTTTTTTTTTTTTCTTTCTGTTGGTAGTGCTACTTTAAGCCCAAGCAGTATTTTACTATAGGGGTTGCCACCCAAACTTTATAATTACACCAGTGACAGGTAGAAACCAAGTTACAGTCTTCTAGGTTATAGTTGGGTCCAGCCAGCAATAGAAGTGATAGCGTGGACAGGACTGCTTAGTGCACTCCTTTGTTCAGCTGATGCAGGACATTGTTTGACTGTAGATGATGTGCAGTTGCTTTGTGACAAAGCAGTAATCAGTAATCAAATTGTATTGTGGAAAATCATCCATTCATCTATTGTATTGCTTTGCAGAGTCCAAGAGAAAAGGGTATAAGAAGGAGGAAATGTGGAAAAGTGCTTGTTGCTGAGTAAGTTCGAAGGAGAGGTTTCTCATCCTTGCATTCAAAACCGTGTCACCTCTGAAGTTGCATTTGGTTTTGCTAATTAGAACTGCTTTGTTTCAGGCCTGTCGTAAAAGAGAGCATACCTTTTGCCTGCATTACATTAGAAATACCTTAAAAGTGGCATGCTGGAAGTGAAAGTTTCTATAGAGTTCGTGTGCGTTGGTTCGTGCAGTACAATTAATCCTACCTGAGAGAGATCTAGGCAGAAGGGCCCTGTGGAGGAGGTGTGGCTTAGCACTTTTGTCCTGATGCGTTTTGCACTTGCACATCGCTAAGCGTACACAGCAAGAGAAGGGACTGAAGTGGAAGTTGTTATAAAAAGACTCTTGTCCTCATTTGCATTTCCAGTCAGGCAAAATTCTTCTGGATGACTGTGTCCTGCCCCTGGGGAACGCACAGCAGGGGTGACCCGCTTCGTTCCTGGCAGAGGGAGACGCTTATTTTCATTTGGTGGGCTGAGGAAAAAGAGGGTGCCTAGCTCTGTTGGTTGAGAAGGAGCATGGAAGTTGATCTGTCTCCATGACAGAAAAAGAAGAAACGTGTCTGGTGAGCCCCAGGGGGAAGCAGCTTCCGCTCCATCTTCCTCGTTGTTCTCTCTATCACGGTCTCTCTGCATAGCACCTGCCTTCAGAGCTTACCAGCATTCAGCTAAGAGAAATAATGCTCCAAGTCAGCTTTATTAAGATGTGCATAAGAGGTGTATTCCAAGTTTAGTCACCCCTGGATCATTAAGAGCTGTTTTTTTTATTTATGTGGAGCACTAGGGATCTTCTTAAAGCTGTCCAAAAAAGGAGGGAATATACCATCTGTCCCCATGAGCTTGCAGCAGGAATAATGTTTTCAGCTTTTGGGGAACGTAAGGGCATGTGTGAGTAAGGGGAGTAATCTGTTCTGCTGTAAGGAAAGCCAAATCTGTTCTTGCGTGAGGAAAGCCAAGTCCTTTTATGAGGGAAGAGTCCTTGAATGTAAGTGCCGGGAAGGGGTAGGATTGTGGGGAACTCCCTAGGATTCAGACAGGGAGCGTACAGACGTTTCTCACGCAGGCATCAGCATTCTCAGCCTCACAGACCAATTCTATTATTTATAAAAGCACTTTATATTGTACAGTATTGCCAGTTTGCAACTTTGTTTTGCTCATCGTAGGTTCGTGTTGCCCCTCTTGTTTAGATGTTTCTCCTGGCAGACCATGCACAGGTTGTTTTGTCCTATCTGGGGCAGTAAGTAATACTTTCAGGACACTGAGGAAATAAAGTATGGTTATTTGCTGAGGGAAAAAAATTAAGGAGTGAAGTTGTGGTACACGCTGGTATTCAATTAGGTAATCCTAAATCATCAGTGAAATTTCCACCTTTTTCCAGTTTTTTAAAATATGTGAGAACATACTCATACTTCTTCTTCTTCTTCTTATTATTATTATTATTACTACTATTATTATTATTTACTACTATTACTATTATTATTTACATCAATTATTATATACAACAATAATAATAATAAATTTTTTCTTCATCGTCTTCTAAGAATGACATTTGTTCTGTGACTGGACATGTTTCTGACACCATGTGCAGTAAGCTCCTTTCTGGAAGTTTTGTGAGAACATCGAGAAGCTCTGGGCTGTTTGTCCCACTGAAGTGCCTCTATGGCTGGTGTCTAGGAAAAGCTGTTGCTAATGGTTCTGAGGCAAAGTAGGTGTCAGGTAACAGGGTCCCTCTGAGCTTCAAGAAAAGATTTTGTAGGTTAAATGCTTTCTGTCAAAGTTTTTCCACTAGAAGAGGGGAGATGTCTGAAGGGATGTACTTCAGATGTCTGTTGCTGCAAGTCATTGGGAGAGGTCTCTTCCAAAAGGCTTTTTCACTGAGCCATCACAGACCATTTCGTAGGTGGTATTGCTCCTGTTGTTCGGGATACCAGAAATTATCAACGTATACAGGCATAGACACTGCAAAAAAAAAGACTTTTTCATGAGCAAAGGTTGAATATAGGGGCATGCACGTGCCAATAGTTTCTTACTTGATGTAGTAATGTTTACCACAGAAGAGTAATACAGATGAGAATCTGTTTTGAATTTTTCACAGGCAGATTTTAACAAGAAGGCATACAGTGCTGAATATGACCAAGACCGTCTAATTTGCTTAGTCTGAGAAAGCAAGAACTCAAACCAAAAGGAGAATTTATTATTTTCAAAGATTAAGTGTAACCTCAAATTTCACAGGAAGTTTGGATCAGCTATTTCTATTTCCTCACATTAGATAGGAGAATTTGCCCAAAAGCCATGTAAGTTGGTAGATTTTAACTGAGTCTTTGTGTAAGTATGTGTACTTTTATGAGGATTTAGGTATTAAATGTACACAGTGCTTTGTAACTGGAAGGCTTATAAATAAGGTAGAGCAACATCACTCTTGCGCTGATGCAGACGGTATGAGCTGTAGAGCAACTATAGTTCTTCCTGAAGTCTGGTGCGAATCGGTAGTCCACAATAGCAGATGTCAGCGTCAGCATTTCCACTGTCGCAAATAAAAACAAACCGATGCCCTTTAGTTGTAACTGCTAACAGTCTGACTCTGCTGCAGGCTGGAGAGTCACTGCTCTGCGGTGCAAGGGAGCGTAATCTGTGAGACATCATTCATGCGTGCAGGCAAGGCTTGACATGGGGCTGCCAGGTCGGAGTCCAGTTGTGAATGTCACACCTTGATGGCAACCTGGATCTCTTCAAGCTTTTTTTAGTGAGTTCAGCACGGTCTGTGCATAGGGCCTTCAGCCTCAGTGAAAAGTAATTTGATTTTTCTGGTCTGATGTCTTTTGTGCTTTTTTTTTTCTTTTTTTTTTCCCCCCTCTTCTATCTGCTGGCAGGAATTTGAATCTTGGCTGTAGATCAGCTCTTGGCAGCTGATCAGCTGAATGTCCACGTTATTGGGGCCAACCCAAAGTTAGAGGAAACTCTGCAGCATTTGATATAAATCATATAAGCAGCAGAACTGCAGAGTAAGAAATAACAGCAGCAGTTTGCCAGCTACTCTGTCTTCTTCCCTGTTCCTGCACAGAAATTTCTGTTCTGTCAGGCAAGCTAGGAAGGATTCATTTGGTTTCAAAACCACCTGGCAGTCTTGTTAAAAACCCGTAACTGTGTGTGCCTACTTATCAAGCGGTCTTGTCGAATTCACGTAAATGCACTCAGCTAATGAACTTTTCCTGCATCTCCCACCTTTAAGGAATTAAGCTGCAGAGGCTGGTTGAGAAGAGGAAAATATTTGGGAACAGGTCTGTGATTGTCTGAGAAATCCTTATTATTTTGGTTAAAGCCAAACTTTCTTCAGTGAATGCCAGAGCAAGAGTCTTTCCGTCTTGGTGGATGTTATTTAATCACCCGGATGATGCCTGCGTTCTTTCTGTTGCATAGCGTACGTTTTTTTTAAACACCACGAAATTAGCTGGAATATTCATAATGATGTTTTCAGCATCAGTCATTATCCGTGTGCTGGTGCCGTAAAAATGACTTCTCTTCCCATGTATCTCATTATTTGCAGTTGGAACCTGAAGGCAGCCGGTCATTCCCAAAATAGCCATAGGAAGTGCGAGCAATATAGAAAGGTCTTTGTCTCGCTGTGGGGCTTTGGGTTGCATAGCTGAGCCTGCCCTAGCGCAGGGCCTGGAAACAGGCTGCTGTCTCATCTGGGTGACAGTCTGTGTTGTCCTTTGCAAAAACCCTGCTCGTGGTATTGAAAAGGCAGAGGATATTCCCTGCAGAAGAAGAGAATGACTTTGCCTTGCTCTACCAGTGAGCCAGGGAACAGATTAGAGGCTTTTCCTATCCGCAAGGAAGGTCATCCATCATGCTCCATTCAGGCAGTCATACTCAGTGGGCCTGTTCTCTCTTGCTACACTGAACCTTTTTCTCCACGGCTTTTCCAGAGAAGTAAAGCACATAATAACAGAGCTATTGCTTTTGTGACTTGTACTACAGGCGTTTTGTCAATGCTGCTTTGACTTCCTTTTCTATGCTGTTCTAATTCCCTCACGCTGTGCTAAGAAACAGGTGTGAACAAATCAGTAAGGATGCTTGTATTCTTCAGTATGTGGGTGAATGTATGTCAGGAGAAGAGACCAGTGTATTTATGTGGCTCATCTCTGTCTAACTGTTGTATTTTTTTTAAATTTTTCTGGCCCACATCACCTCAATTTTAACTTTACCCTTGAAATCACATCAGATAGTTCCTGTTTCCTCTCAAAACCAGACCCCCACTATTTAGAGTGATCTTGCACTGTTCTATTAATTACAGGAATTGTGACTTTTATGTTCAGAGGTTAATTGATGATATCTGCATATAGCATTTTCCCTTAAAATAAATAGAATTACAGGAATTAACCTTATGTCCAGGTTAACAGACAATATCATTTGTCTCAGCAGTATCCTGAAGTAGGATTTTTCTTATGTATCTGTTGGTTCTTTGCTTTGCCTTCTGTTTTCTTCATAACCCTGAAGTAGTGGAATGAAGAGTGAAAAATGTGTCGTGCTGGCATATTGAGGTGATCCCTTTGCTCAAAATACATTCTTTAGAATAGGGTGCTTTCTTGTATTAACTTGTCCACAAAGCTGTTTGGATTATCTGTGATGTAAAATTTAGGCATTTCTTGGGCATGAATCTAGGCAGAGCATGGCTCTGAGTCTGACACTTGCAGCTAGCAATTACTAGCAAACTGCAGGAACTGGATTATTGCAAGCACCACGCTCATCTCAGAGGAAAAGCAAACTACATAGATTTTCTGTCTCAGAATCAGATTTATTCCACTCCTTTAAGACTTCCAAAAATATCAGCAAGAAGCACTGGGCAACAAAGAGTAATCATGAAAGATAGAGAGAGATCTATGAAATTTCTCTATCATTTTAATAAAAAACATTTCCTGTGATATCTGAGCCTTTTAAGTTTGGGGGAACGTCTATGAATGTATGGGCACGTGTGAATGGATGGATCTCTGAGGGAGAGAGATTATCAGAGGTAGTGCTGAGAGACAATATTCCTGGTCAGTTTTATAGTTTTCTTAGCACTCAGAATCTTCTGCGTTTTTCTTCCCCTACCTGCTCGTTCTTATCCACAGGCATCTTTAAAATTTCCCTCAGGGCTTACATTTGTTTTGTGGACATTTTTCATTTCTGCAGTAATCTATTTCACACTCTTCTACAAGGTGCAGAGAAACTTAAGAAATCTGATTTCATAAACAAATTAGGGGCTGAAATTATAGATACAGATTGATAACTCTTTGCTTACCTGCATTTATTTACCTGTCGGGGACAAATGTAACTTACCCTGATGAGTTCGCCTGATTTCCAGAGGGAAAAGCCTTGCCTTTGTATCCACCTGTAAGAATCAGCTTGCCTGACCACAGTGTGTCTGCATGGCCTTGTGCTGAGCAGCCTTCCCCAGAAAACGATGCTGACGTTTAGCCTGAGTTTTCCTGCTGCTGTGACTGGAGTATTGCAATGTGGAGCAAGTGGTGGCCTCCCCAGAGGTGGCTGTTGAGGTAAAGCACTTTTGGGTAGTATGGTGTCCGCAGCTGGAGTAGTTGATATGTAAATGGTAGTGCCTGTTCTTAACTCTTGCAGTGTTACAGTAGATTTCATTCACATTTTGAGGGCAGGGGGTGTAGTTTGATGTTGTATCAAACCACATCATGCCCAAGTTGGTTGGTGACTTTTGAAAAAATATTCTGAAAAATCTTGCTGTTTCGCTCAGGTGAATGAAATGAGGTTAATGGGTCAGTTTCTGCATAAATGGATTTAGGGCCAGAACTGGCTAAATTGCACAAAAGCTAACCATTGTTCTCTGATTATTTAACAGCTGACTTAAATGTGAGGATTTGTATTTTTCTACTGTTTTATGAGCTTAAAAATTGACAGTTTCATTTCAAATACATGGGACGAATTTCGTGAAGAATACAGCCGGGGCTCATGCATTAAATGCATGAACATTTCTTGCATTAGCGAAAAGCAAAGGAGAATTGTTTGCGATTACATTGAGCTTTAAACACAGTAGTGTGTTCTATGGGATCCTAACTTACTCTTCAAAGTTAACCTATGCCCTTGTATATTGATCTGATCTGTTTTGCAGATGTAAGAGGGCTGGAAATTAAGTTTTTCTTCCTGGTTAGAGGGTGAAGAGGGATTCCAATCCATTTAAGTATGTACCAGCAGTGAAAGGAAGCAAATGCTAAGTATCTGAGGGAATGTGACCTGAAGAGTTGGCTGAGCTGTAGGGATTGTTTTAGGATTACTGCCCGATCCCAATGTTATGTTTGCAGCAGCCATGTGGCAGCTGGGAAAATGTCTGCAAAGCGGTGTCAAACTTTTAATCAGTGACAGTTGTCAGTATTGTCATGAAAATGTATCAGGCATTGTGTTTCACCTTTGCTATCCAGAAGGGGAGGAAGACAAAGGGGGACCACATTTCTTTCCCGTTAGAGCTTTGGGTCACCTGCAGCTATGTAATTTTTATTCCATCCATCAGATGAGAGAATAGAAGGTCAGTTGACTGACACTGATATTTCCCAGGCAAAGTGGGGGCTGGGGAGAGTAAAGGCGTTGCTGGTAGTGTATCTGTTTTCTATTAAGCATTCTGAGATGAAACAGCAAAGTATATATTAGAGATGGCGTTCTCTCCTGTCAAAAGGCAGAGATTGCTACATTTAGTTCTTAAATCAATTCAAAATCTTGACAGAGGTTTGCTGAAGTCCCTCAAATAATCAATAGAACTATTTTTATCTCTTCAATGAGTGAGGCTTTTAAAAATAATAAAGACATCTTTGTAATGACCGACCAAGCTGTTCCATAGTTAGGTCTGTTGCTCTCTGTGGTTGGGAGTGGTGAGTGAAAGGGGTTATTTAGACATTGCCTTTGTTCCATTCTGCAGGTCTATAACCCCAAAATAAAATTGCAAATGCTTCTGGCAGTCATTCTCCAGGCACAGATGGCTTTCCTCCCAGTTTTGGCAAGCCCGATTTCAGTATAAAACTGAGCAATTATTAGAAAGTGAAATATTGCATGATATAGTACCACTGCCGCCACCATCAACATCGTGACAAATGGAGCGTTCATTGTTTCTGGTGCCATGTGAGAGAGCTAGTGCCCCTGTGTTACCTCTTCCTCTAAAACCTGCACTTTTGCTGCCGCTGGTGATGCATAGACAGAGGGATGGAACAGAGCAGATGCTTTAGCAAGGAACTGTGGCCATTTTCTCATTTGCGTTGGCTCTATATTTCAATGCAAATATCACTGAACAGGTGGCTGATGAGGCCCCCATGGACTATTTACAGTAAAGGTTACAACCAAAATCGATAGGCCTGAGATGCTTCTAATTCCATCTGGGAGATGTTCATCTTCCATCTGACTGTTCCCTCTCTGAACAGCAGCATCCTATTAACACTGCAGTCATCAGGGATGTCTCACTCGGGTCAGCAGAAGGTTTCTCCTATTTAGACCTCCATTTGTTCTTTACGTTTTCTTTTTTGCACTGCACTGAATCGAGCAGTAATGTTGATCTTGACAAGACAGGTTGCCAGCATTAAGCATGCTGAGTTTTGCCTACTGATTTGACACCTGCTACTACCATTCGGCAGGCCGAGGCTCATCAGTGCTGCCTGGGGGTTGTCCAGATCTTTTCAGCTTATCGCTTACTGAAGCAGGAGGTAGTGATGTTACATATCATAGCTGACATTATTGTGCGTGATGTACGGCCTTGTGAAGTTGCAAACGAAGGAGAGAGAAAAGCTGGTAAGGACTCACGTTTGCACAAACCTGAACAAAGTAATTAAGTATCCCTGAAACTTGCTTGAAAAGTACTTTGTATTTTGGCCAAAATTTTATTTTAGTTGTGCATTTTCGCAAGTCTTAGTGGGAAGATCCGTATGGTCCCTGTATGTGTGCTTCGTCTAACTAGCAGTGAAGTTTGTATTGTTCTTTTTAATGAAGGTAGATGCTGTTGCTTACTATATGAGGCAAAATCGCTCTCATTGGTGTCTTTCCCTTGGGCCTAATCGTCACATCTGGCGTGCAGCCCACAGCAGCTGGGCAATGAGTAAGCAGTACTGAGTCCAATTAAAATGGTAGTAAAGTGTGTAGACCAGAGGGCACCCATGCATTCCTCTGATGGTCAGGGAGAACTTACTGATACAAAAAAAGATGAGATGGAGTGTGCTTCATACACATAACATAGGGTCAACAAGGATGTGGGAGAGTGGGAGGCTTCCCCTGGGCACTGCCTCTTTCTCTCCACCAGCATTCAGGAGGGACCTCTTGCCACCACATGATTTGAAGGAGTGCAAGTGGATATCCCAATGCAGCCTCCCTGTCATAAGGGCCAGCTACCTGGAGTGCTAGAGTGCTTTTTTGGCTACCCGAAATGAACGGCCAGCTGTAGAGACAACGGGAGCAGGACAAGAGAGGAAAGATAGATGACGGCTGCACCATCAGTCACAAAAAGATATTGGAGGTTGGTGGTGGTGATGGGCGTGGAGTTGGCATTAAGTCTCTGTGGCCACCTGCACCGCCACTCAGGTGACTGAGCATCAATCATTAGAGAAAGGACAGCACAAGCAGAAGAGCTGGCCATCCTGGGCACTGTCCTGCCGTGTGCCAATTCAGTTGTCACGTCTGGCACTCCATGCTGTGTCTTGCTGGTGGCCACTTGCGTCTCCTCTCTCTTGAGCTCCCCGAGCACCCGCTGGGCTTCTGTTCACTCACATCTGTCTGAAGGCCCTTGGCACCACTCAGCCTGGGCATTTTGCATCGTTCCTCCTGCTGCCAGGTGCAGCCGTTTGGGGTGGCTGAGCAGCAGCTCGCCCACCACCCAAACCCGCGTAGACAAAGGTGGCTCTCCCAAACAGCTCTGCTGTGCCGGCCTAACTTCCCTCGTTTCCTGGAAGCTGCAGCCTGCAGGTTGTATTCCTTTCTTTATTCATAAGTGTTGGTGCATTATTCCTGGTTCCTTTCTCTGGCTTGCACAGAACTCGTCTTTCACTTTCTAGGAACTGTGAATTTAAAGGGGTAAATAGCAGTAACGGTGTCTTCTACAGAGAGGTTTCCGAATGCGTAGCCAAAGGAGGTGAAGGATGCTTGCCAGCATCGCATGGCAAGTCTGTACCGTGGCAGGGAACAGCAGTCAGGCCGTCCGGCGGATTTCTGGGCTCTGTGGGAAAGCATGTGCTGTGTAGATCAGTATTTATAAATGGGTAGATAGATCTTGCTCTGGAAATCTCTCTCGATGAGGCACTGAAGTAGGATTTGGGTTTCTGATTCACTTGCATGCCCTTAAATCTCTTACTGCAGGGAAGTCTAAAATATTTTTGTTACCTCTGTTATGCAACTCGAATCAGTTTCTTCTCTGCTTTTTTAGTGGTTCTTTTGTTTTTCCCAGGGTAGGAAAAGCTGATCGTGATGGGAGGTGCTATTTGTTGAGTATTTCCAGAGTCATCTCACAGAGGCTGCTACTTTTTATTGTCATACATTTTTCCTCATGCAGTAGTTAAAATTCGTATGGCTTCAGTTTTTCGTTTCCTCACTGTTTGGTTAAATGTTGTTCCTTCTTGCTAGATTTACTGTCTTTTTGAAGAATAAGTCATTTCTACATGTTTGTAGAAACAAAAGAACTTGTTTAAGACAGTCCTGTTTTTTATGGCCATTAGGTTCTGTGGTCTTGCTTCATGCATAACCCAGACCATTCAATTTTGTCTGGTAATTCACACATTAAGCTTAATAATTGGTGGATCGAAGTGCAGCTGTCGTGTATGAACACAACCCATCATAGTATAAAGAAGGTTTGTAATGAATGAACATAACAAGATCTCTCCATTACTGAGCAGGGTTGCTGTGCCATGGGAAAATTCTGACGTGGTTACATACTTTGATTTTACTTGGAGTTCCAATGGAGTTAGCTGAACATACAGTGAGGCCAAAGCAGCAGGATGGGAGGTTTTCTAACATGGAAGAAAGCCCTTTTCTCTCTGCTGCCAGCCTGACTGAATTTGTGCATTTATTCCTCTTGATCTGACACAGAAATGACTGAGCAAGCCGAGACAGGGGAAGAATGGAGATGCCGGTACAGCAGCCTCAGGAGGGAACCAGCAGCTGGTTTATACGGCCAGAAAGCGCAGGGCAGCGAGGAGGAGGAGGAGGAGGAGGAAGGGCAGGGCTGGAGGGTGAATCTGCTGTGGAAGAACTGGGGGCAAACAAACCGCAGTATGGGGACACAGCTAGAGCCAGGTGGTTGAGGAGGGAAGCCAGGACCCACTGTAGGGAAGGAAGTTAGTTATAGGTGTGTCTACGCTGCCATTGCTGTTGCTGTTAATTTTGTTCTCAAGATTAAACCTGGCCTTACAATTTTATGGCATTCACCAGGAAGTTAGCGGTACCATTTAGCATGTTTAATGTGATTTGTGTAACCCTTCTGGAACTTAAAACTGTAAATACAATAATGTGGTTACTAGGGTATTATGGCAGCAGCCATGTAATCATTTCTTTAGCCAAGCACCTATTCTATACGCATTTCCACTCAAGACTGTTGTTCCCTAAGTGCTAGAAATATCAGACAGCAAAAAGTAGAGCTCATTATGGTGGCTTCATGTTGGCTCAGAAAGCTGTGGATAGCCATAGTGGAGGGCACTTGGCACAGAAAAAATCAGACTTTTCTCCTTGGTTTGGAATGATTGTTACTTTCTAAACTTCAGAAACTCGTTCATGCCAGCAGCATGATTTTTATGAAATTAAATGCCCCTGTGTCAAACATCTGGGACGGGGGGGAGGGTGTAGGTATATGAATATGTGTATTTATATTTATACATAGTCTTTGAGTGAGTAAATATAATAGTAATAGAACTATATTGCACTAGTGTCCAAACTTCCTACGTGGAGGTGGTTCACCCTTGGGCTGTGGTGTACACAGAAAAGTTTATGCTATGTAGGAAGGCAAAACTTTGATTTCTGTGTAGGTTAAGAGATTATATGGTTTATTTATACTTGATCACCATGTAACAAAAACGAGGGAACAAGTAAGTAACCAGAACAAGTCATCTTACATAGATATTTGAAACTGTCAACTTCAGAAAGAAGAAACAAAGCACCAAAGTATCTTGTGTAAAGTTATATTTGCATTGGTCTTAACCATGAAAGAAGCAGATTAGTTGGGATTTTTGTGAAGCTCGGAAGAAATCTCATCTGCTCCACCAGCTCAAAGGCTACAAGTCATTGTGTTAGAAAAAGATTATAAAACATGTATTTGGAGGGCTGTGTTTTATTAGCATGTTTGCTAATGGAAGAACACCACCGAAATTCAGTCTTCTTGTCACCAGTAGGTTCCTTCAGCAGGAGCAGTAATCATGTTTTGAAGAGGGAGAACTGAAGTTCTCAGAGCCAGTTCTCTCTCAATCAGTATGGCTTAACGCAGGCCAGATTGAACTGCAATGGTCTATACTGACTGAAGATCTCTCCATCGATGTTTGCAAAACCTTTATTTGAAATCAGTGTCTGTATTTGCTGGGCGTCACCGTCTGGCTACTCGTGCTTCATCAGACGCTGCGTTCACAAGCATTTTTGATTAGAAAGTAGTTTCAGCACAGTTGCAAGTGAGAACATTTGCACCCCTCCCAGGAGCCCAACGAGAGATGAGTATTTGCTGAAAAGGAAATTTGTACTAAAAATAAGTGTGACCTTCTCGAATCAGCACTTTTCTGAAGTTCTACAGAAATAGTACCGCTCTTTCCACCATTGTAAGAACAGCAAAAGTAATCTTATGTTTGAAAAATTATGTCCTAGTAAAAAGCTGCCTTTGAATGCAACATGAGACCTACTTGACGTTACTTCATTGGCACAGGCATTGATACAGATGTGCAGTCCACTTGAATCATTGACAGATTGAAGTAGGCATTTTGCATTTACTTGGTATGGATTCAAACAACTATGTTAGCACTAGAGCAGCAGTATTATGCTTTTTTTCCTCTCTTCTCCTCTTTTCCTTCCCAGAAGCTACCCTTAAGAATGACAGAGAATTTCATATACTTAAAGACGCACTACTGTAGTCTTTGTTAGAGGGCAGTATGTCAGTTCATTTGTCGGTTAATTCTTTTCAGGTAAAAGAAAAAAGGTCTGGCCCAATAATATGTAAATCAAACAACAAAGTAAGAGTGCTGTGCGGCGCTCATTTTCCTGGAAGCTGTCTGCTGTATACATTTACACAGAATAGTACACGTGCATGAGAAGCAGGGAATGGTGGTGCAGAATTGCTCATGGGAGAAGTGTTTCAAGCTCTGGAGTGGCAGCAATATGTCTGCGGTACCATACACTTTCCTCATAGCATACACACATTGCTAGATAGAGGATGATGTGCTGATAGGGAGTAAGAGAAAGCAGCTCTTCTTACGCTCCAGAGTCTCACTGTGAGCCAAGGGGTTTGAACTGTCAGCTTAAAGACTGATAGTGAGGATGGGTAAGGTTTAAGTGAAAGAATTTGATTGCTTGGTAAGTTTCTTCCTGTTAAACTGGTGGTCCTCGCGTGCGTTTCAGAAAAGACTTCTGCATTGGACTGTAACAATTTCAAGAAGGAAAGAATTACATTTTATTTGTGTATTAAGGCACTTCTGTCACTTTGCATTGAACCTACAGGGACAAAATTTTTAAGGGGCAGAATTACATTTTCAAAAATTGTGTAGAGAGAAAGGAATTAACACCTTTAATGTATATATCTTACTTTTAATTCAACCTTTTGAGGGAAGCTGTGTTCCCAAGAATTATATTTACTTCTGCTGCTTGTTTCTACTTTGGGCGTTCCTCACGGCCCCAAATGGTGTTTCGCTGGGCATGGAAACAAATAGGAACAGTTCCTGCCCCAGAGAGCTAAGAGTCAAGAGAAAATATAAGAGGTGATTAAAGAGACAAATGGAGGAAACAGGTAGAGAAAGTGTCTGCAGGCAGACATAGCTGTGTCAGTAATCATACACAGCTATCAGCCTAACCAGTGCGAGATGGAAATGCTTCTCTCGGGGCTTGTATGTACTATCTTCTGGTATAGATTCTCACATAGGGTATAACAGGCAGACAGTGTCTGCACTGTGTTGCATTTATTCTTGCTATTTTTATCCTTTGCCATCCGTCTGACACTTTGTTCAGTTAAGGTGTCAGTCGTTGCCTGACATTAGATTTTATTTTTCCTAGTCTCAGTCTAATTCAGTCTATCAGTTATTTTGTTAACAGAAGTAGAGAGTCAGCCAAGTGTCCAGTTTGTGTATTTGAATAATAATAGGCAAACACAGAGTATAATAAATCATTAGTCCCTCTAGATAGTATCACTCTGCACCAGAGTCCTTATTCCAATCCAGTTATAGGAGCTGATATTTTATTTGAAAGCAAATATCTGATAAGGCAGATTAATTATTGTGACATTTCTCAGTTGGGTAAAAGATGAGGAATCAGCTGTATCTGTGAAATTACAAATAAAAATGCAACACTCAAGACTTGTTAATGCTTTTTTTGGCATCAAGAAAGGAGACATAGGTATCTAATATAAAATGGTGTTGCAGAAGGGCAAGTTAGCACTTTGTTTGCCAAATTAAGTTTCAAAGACTGTGTAGGTTATGAAGTTTGACTTTCTGCCTGTAAATCTTGAATGACTGACAGACTACTGTAAAATACCTTTGTTCAAAAGGAATCTTTGGCTGGCTGCATCAAAGGTTTGCAACTCTGGAAGGGATGAAAAGAAAACCCCACTTTTACACTGATTTCCCCTGCAGATCAACATCTGTGTGAAATTTGCCTGGGAGTTATGAGCTATTTACTGTATTACGTGCTGTTTTCTTTCACTGTATCCAAAGGCCCCTGTGGTTCCTTTTATCTACAAGATTTAGGGATATTTCCGTACATGAAATGTGAATGAGTGAATGCATCGCTAGAACACAGGGGGAAAAAAATGATGGTTTTAGACAGTTCTGTTCTCCCTTATTTTGTCACAAGCTGGAGTGTTGGTTTTATGGCACCTAAATTTATGGGTACATATTTTTACGGTAAGGCCCAATGACATGTTCTGCATGCTCCATCAAGTTCTCTCAGTGTTTCTTCACTTGATGCACAACTCTGCAGGGTAGGAATCAGTTCTTTAGTATAACCCCTAATCTCTTTTTAACCACAATAATCTAGTAGGGGCCTGGGAGGGGGGGTATTTATTTATTTATGGTGTGTGTCATGGTGTCATCATGTAATTATGTAAACCAAAGTCAGGGAAAACAAAGTATTTTCTGCAAAACTCTTGTCAGCTGTTGATCACTGCAGGAGACAAAGTTTCTTTATTGCATATAAGCAGCTGAGGCAGAAAATTCTTCGTAACTCGCAGATGTGGTATTGCTGGAGCATCGGTTAAAGAGACACTGGCCTGTTAAGGCAGTTTCTGCTTAGAAACATGAGATACCTCTGCAGGTACAGTGAGAGGCCTGGCGGGGAGGAGAACTCCCTGTGCTTCCCATTGACTCTTTTTATCTTTCTGTTTGCAGTGGTTAAAACTGCGCAGACTGAAGCCGCTTAAGGCCTTGTTTGTCTTCCACAGGGTGAAGTGAAGAAGTGAAGCCTCCCAGCTGAACTACTATGAGGTCAGAAGCCTTGCTGCTATATTTCACACTGCTACACTTTGCTGGGGCTGGTTTCCCAGAAGATTCTGAGCCGATCAGTATTTCGCATGGCAACTGTAAGTATAAGAGGCCGGAAGAGTTCATTTGCTTAATACCGATCAGGGGTCTTCAAAGCAACGCTATTTTGTTACAATTGCGATGAATAAGGTTGTTTTTCTTAATGTCTCCAGATGAGCCAATTTATGTTCTCAGATACTGATATAGGAACAGGACTTTATCACGTTGGCACGTTACTGGGTGGTAAACTGCTTGATCTTCCAAAAACATGGCCTTTCTCCTTTGCAAACAGAGACACTTCAGTAGCATAATCAACCCAAATATCTTGATCTATCCTGCAGCAAAGGAAGGAAGCCTGCTCCTCTTCGCTCCCCTTAATCCAAGTGTTCTTCACTTGACTTGTGAAAATGTAGTTCTCGATAACCAGTGAAGCACCTCAGACTATCAAGCATAGCACGCTAAAGTAACTGAGCTCTGAAAACGTAATTCTTTGATCTAATACGCATACTTGAACTTATTTCTTTAGAGCTCTCACAGATTCCACTTTAACATTACGTATTCTTTGCTAAGCTGGAAATGTAGCTAGAAACCAAATCAAGACAAAGAATCTTTTGTAAGATAATCTCTCTTCTTTCTTACCAGCAGTAATTGGCAAACTCTCCAAAATCTAGAGTAACACTGACAGCTGCAAGTGTGTGTTGAGATTTGCTGGTTTAACAGGTGAAGAGTTTTCTGTGCCTTTGGCCATGCAAGTCAGGCTTAGCATAACTGATTCTTTCACATTTACCTCCACTCAGTTACAGTTACTGCAGAGAAAAGTCTTCTGAAGTCCCAACAGTTCAGAAACAAATTCTTTAGTGCCTGGGCCTGTAAAAGTATACTAAAGAGCAGCAAGTCAGCAATGGGCGTGTTTAAGTGTACTTTGGGTCAGGAATTTGAATTTAATCTCTTGATTGTCCTTGCTTACTGTGCTTTGGGGTGGCCTTGGCACCCGTAAGCTTGTCTGTCATGGGTAAGACCGAGCTGAAAGACAGAATCCAGGGGTGCACTTGATGTGCTCCAGATGTTAATAGGCATCTGGGATACAAGGGCAGGACAGAACTGCTCTGAAGCACACCCTGCTGAAACCATCTAGTGTGAACACTAGGTCTTCAGCACCAACTTTTTCACCCTACGGAAGGGTGATGCTAATCATCATTGCTAATGCAGAAATAGCCAATCTTGATCCTTTTGGAGAAACAGAACACAGAATAATTCCTTCCTCTGCAGCTCAGCATGCTGGAAGGCACATGAATGTACAAGAACCCAGCTCATAGTATAATAGATCTGTGAGTTACAGAGGAAACGCTATTGGGCAGAGACCAGCTTGACAGTTAAGCTTGGGATTTTGCATGTAGGACTTGGTCAGAAGGAATAAGCTTCTGAATGTAAATCCTGCCTGGGCTATCTTAATTTGTTCCTCCAAGAGTTCTCAGCATCTCATTTGCAGGGATGTTCCTGTTTCTTTACAGTTTTATCACCAGGCTTTCTGACACATGGCATTCTCAAGTGCTTTGCTGAAGCCAAAGTACAATCAATACTTTGACCAAGCTTAACAGGAAGGTTGCTTTGAGAGGGCAATAGCTGAAAACACTACAGCAGTAGCTGGATTTCTGAAGAAACACACTCCCTCAAACAGCTCCAGGTTTCTGGGAAAGCGTATTGGTGGGGAAGAGGCTCAGGCATAGCTAGATGCTAGTCATCTCTCTAAAACATGCACATGCAGCAGTTCTGCATTGATGATGATGTTCATCAAAGGTTTGTCCTCCTCCTGTCTTCTGTCATTTTGTTTACATAACTAGCTCCCTAGTCTGTGCACCTAGGTGTCGTGATCACGTCTACATATGAAGTCCAACAGCAACGTGGCTCTTGGTCAGAAGTGCTTACAGTTGTTACAGATTGTACAGACAGATCTGGGGAGCAGCAGCACACTCTGTGTATGCTGAGGTTGCACAAAAAAAATCGTGGGAATAGAGTGAATGAATGTCCTTGCTGAGTGGTGGGCAAAGCTCGCTTGTTCATAGCGTAAGCTTAGTACAGGGCTTCCAGTCAGTATTGTTGTCCAGTTGCCAGAAGAACTGGAGTATCAGACTGGTTGCCAAAATAATACGCAGTGACTTTCGTTTTATGAAGTTCAGGTGGTGATTTCCCACCATTTCTCAGAAATCCCCACAGCTGTTCTATGGTGGCAGTCCAATCCTGTAGGAAAACCAGGGAGCTGGCAGCTTGAACCAAGGAGAGCCGAATCTTTTGTTTTAACCACTACCAGTCCCGTCATTGTGGTGATTGATGGGCCACTGTGAAACCCCTTTGTCCTGCTAGACACACTTTGGCAGCCAGGAGTGAGCATTTAAGCTCTGCAAGCAATGAAAGAAAAACTGTGAAGAAGTGCCGTGTACCTGTATGCCAACAGCGCCGGAACAGCTTTACACTCTAAAAATAACTCACATTTTTTGTTTTCTACAAAGGTGATGGGTTTCTCCTTTGCAGCTGCAAAGACTGTAACCTTGAAGAACGCTCCTGCCTTCCAACCCCAGGCCATGGTCCTAGGGCAGAACAGAAACCACAGGTTTTGGCTGTAGCTGGGCCCCATAGTGCTCTGTGTTAGCATGGTTTCAGCTTGAAATTCTCTTTTGACCCTGTTTTTTTGTTGTTTTTTTTTTCCCTTCCCACAGATACAAGACAGTATCCGGTGTTTGTGGGTCACAAACCAGGGCGGAACACCACGCAGAGGCACCGGCTGGACATCCAGCTGGTCATGGTCATGAACAGGACTCTCTACGTTGCTGCTAGGTCAGTGGTCCCCTGCTTGGCCACTCCTCCCTTGATGCTGTCAGAGGAGGAAGGAGAAGACGAGGCATATTCTGAGTTCTTCTCTGCTCGGAATGTTATTTTTAGGATTTTCATGACTAAGAGAGAGGTTCGCAGCCTGTTAGTAAAACATATTTGAAAGCTTGTTAGCTGGTCAACTAAGGCTTGCAAGGTGCTGAGAGAGTTCTTTCAGGACTACACACCTCTGCCTTTCTTTGAGTCCAGCAAGGGAGAAGTTGCCAGAGAAATTGTTCAGCCCCGTGGAGGAGGGAGTCTGTCCTCACCCTGTAATTTTGTTTGTGCACACCATTAATGATATATTTTATAGAATTATTCTGATGGTGCACAAATGCATGTTCAGATAAGGGTTATTAAACTGTAACGTTGCTGGTTTAGGCATGTTTTTAATATCTTAAGACAAAAAAAAAAAGAAATAAACATGTTTGCTGCTTTTTTTGTTGAGGTACCTGGCAAGGTTAATTGAATTTGTTGTCTGGATTTTTTTGGAGAGCTGTACTGTGTAGATATGAGCACATGCCTTTTTATAAAAATTGCATGTAAGGCCACTCATTCAGTTTGCCTAGCTCAGCATGGCACCACCAGCTTCAGTGGAGCTACACCAGTCAATATACACAGCTGCCAACCTAGTGCAGACCTGACTTTAACGCTTCCTCTCCCTGCCTGTTGTTAGCGAAGGAGATTGACAATCCTAGCCTGGGAATTACCACATGGTCACAAGATAAGTGCAAGAAAGGTCCAGGTTAGCAAGAGTGGGCAGTCCAGCTTAGGAGTTCTTGGACCCAGACCCTGTTTGGGACCTCCCCGCAAGCTGCCCCTCCAGTTGCAGCTTATTTCCTGACAGTTTTCTCGTCCTTCTACTCCATCAGAGAAATATGCCCCCTTCTGTGTGTGCCGCAGAGAGCCAGGCTGTTGCCGCAGATGGGAGAGGTGGTGGGTGGGATGGCCAGGAGGTGAGAGGGAGCAGCTGCTGAGCAGGCAGCCTCTCGCCACCAGCCCTGTCCTGAAAGCCCTTGGCAGCCTCCATGAGCTGCCTGGCTTCCTTTTCGAACAGCCACTCCCCATCTTCTGGGTGGTCGCGTGTGTCCTGTGGTGGAGGTTTGTCTGTTGATCTCCACTCAGCACCAAGTAATTAATTGGGTTACACCAGCAGAATGCTGTTTTTTACACAGTCATGTCCCTGGCTGCAGGGAGACCGCAAGTTGACCTGCTGACCTACGCAGGCGTTGCAGCCTTACCTGCTAAATTCGGCTTCTTTCGGTTTCCCACACACGCCAGTTTGTATGAGATCTGGGCGGCAGAGTTCTGGGTTCTCCCTCATAGAATCGTAGTATAGCTTGGGTTGCGAGGGACCTTCAAAGGTCATCCAGTCCAACCCCCCTGCAGTGAGCAGGGACATCTTCAACCAGATCAGGTTGGTCAGGGCCCTGACCTTGAATGTCTTCAGGGATGGGGTATCTACCACCAATCTGGGCAACCTGTGGAAATGTTTTACCACCCTCATTGTACAAAATTTCTTCCTCATGTCCAGCCTGAATCTCCCTTCCTTTAGTTTAAAATCGTCACCCCTTTTCTTATCATAACAGACCCTGCTAAAAAGTCTGTCCCCATCTTTATTACAGGCCAATTCTAAGTCTAATGCCAAGCCCTTGCGTCAAGTCCAGGCAAAGAGCGTGCATTCTTCCACAGGAGCGGCAGTGGCATTGGTCTGTAGGCCTCAAGGAGTGGGTGTCCCCACAGCAGTGCCTCCCCATGCTTTGCATGAGCTTAGGGCTTACTATTTTTGCTGCATTTAGTGTAATAATTAGCGGGGCAGGGGATCAGGCTGAAGGGGTTTGAAAGGTGGTGGCAGGATTTCCTCCTTTTCATGGCTGAGTTCCCTTTGCTTTCCTCATTTGTTTTCCTTTAAATTAGAAAATCATTTGCGGTGAGAAGGTGGTAAATCCGCTTTGTGTATTTTGCTCTGCTGTATTCATAGCTTGTTCCCAGACTGGGATTGACGCAATTAGACTGTCACAGTGCCCAAGCAACTGGTATTACAGCAGGAAAACCCAGATAAACCTTTTGGAATATGAAACCACGGTGTGCACAAATGATATAAAGAGTGCTAATATTTGGAGGATAGTATGTGTACTGGTATGTGAATATGCATTCTTATGTATTATATGGCTATATATTAGTATAAAACCATTTACTACAATAAGAGTGCTTATATACTGCTAGAGGCTAGCGACCTACAAAAAAGAATAAAGACCTGGTCTGTTTTGTACTTACACAAGCTCAAAAAATCTTCTTACACTTTTTTCCTACGTTAACTCAAAAACTCTTTTGACGTATTCTTTGCCCCCTCCTCGTGTTACTGAATAAAATCCCTGCTGGGCTGAGAAGCCTGTGTGACACCAGTTAAAATTCAAAGGTCTTTTTCTATCTTTAAGTAATAAACTTTCGAAAATGAGTCATCCTTTAGTAACTAGTGTGAATGAAAATTTATAACTGCAGTGCTGCATCACCTTTGGAGGTAGTAGTAAATCTAGAGACTGAAGCAAATGTGTACACAATCAAAGGTGTTTCTCAAAGAATTTTCTAACAAGATTCATTGAAAACTGTAGCTTACATAAATCCCTTAGCTATCATATCAGATGTTGCTTTCATGCTGGGTTTTTTAGACACTGAAATACAGCAATGCTAAGTTTATGTTTGTACCAGTTATCTGAAAAGCAGTCAAATGATTAAGCGTTGAGAGTTTCTATTTGGGGGTTGTTTGGTTTGGCTTTTTTGTTTGTTTGCTTGTTTTAGAAAATCCAGCTTTTGCTTTGCAGACAGTTTCCCTGTGCAGAAAGACAACTAACTCAGATTTGAGAACCGCTAACACGTTATTACTGACCAACTTGGCACAGAACAAAATTTCTGTCTTTTCAGTTGCTTGTTTTGTCACGCAGATTACGTGACTGCTGTGTTAGCTATTACCAAATGAAATTTCGTATTGCTTCAGAAGGGCTTTATTTCATATTTTCAGGCAGAGATATCCAGCCAGTATGAATTAGAGTAATTCAGCCAAAACCCATGAAGCCGTGCTGTCTGAATATCTGGCTTGCAGTCTGCAAAGGACCAGTGCTATTTTCTTTTTTCTCGTGGGAAGGGTGCTCTTTCACTGTCTCTCTCATGCTCACCCACACCAGCGCACACACACCCTTTTCCAAGTTTGCCATCTCTCCTCCTCCCATTGTCTTCTGGGGTGGCAGCTTTTGTTTGCAGTATCTGTCACCCCTCATGTGTATGTGCAAAACGTTTTTTTGAGCCCACAAAGCCTCTGGACGGCTCCCTCCTCATTCGCAGTTACACATTTCCAGACGATGCACCAAGCGGCCAAGGGTCAGGCACAGCCGGTGGCATTATTTAAATTCCCTTCCTCCACAAGATTACGCCATGGCAACAAAACCCGCTTCTGCTTACTGGAGGTGGGAAAAACGGAAGCTCTAGGATTAAGTCAATTTGTGTTAGAATAACTTAATTAGCAGGGAGCTGTGAGCTGTACGCATACCACAGCTAGTAGGTAGTAGGAGTTGGGCAGCAGTGGGAAAAGGAGGGCAAGGACAATCCCGCATTGTCTGTGGTTAGAGAGCCCTCCCCTGAATCTGACAGCTCTTTCGCTCTCTGCTGACATTGTCAGCAACTGCGTTTCGCGTACAGCATGGGAAAATGATATGTAATTTGCCTGATACCAGCCCTCTTTCTAACAATCCCATAACTTAGCATCTGAGTTCTCTTTGAACTGTTTCTTGAGCCAGAAAGTAAGTCGCCTGAAAGCTGTTTTATTGAGGGCGGAACTAAATAACTCAAACCTCATTGTGAATACCACCGCTGTATGTTCTAATTGTCTTGTTTAGAAAGAAAAAATTGTAACCACTGGAAAGCAAGACTGATTATTAAAATCAAGAGCGGTGCTGGAAGAAGGTTTTTAGAGCACCAACCGCACCTAATTTGCAATTCAAGAGATTTTGTTCCCACTTTTATATAGTAGGAGTGACAGCAGCACAGAGTGATGTACATAAAAGGGGAACCATGCAGTAATCTATGAAGCTGGTATCACGCTAATGGGTAATTTTAGTCCAGCTCCAACCCTGACCACTGCTCTGCCAGTAAAGTCAGGCAAATAATAAACTGAAGCATTAAACCGATCTTGGAAGTAAATGGCAGCTTCAGTTTTAGAGAGTCTGGAAGAGAAGAAAACCCACAACCCCACAGTTTGGCATCTTACAAAGCAAACAGCCTCAAGCACCATATCAGAAGTAGATTTTTGAAAGCCAGTTCCCCTCAACAATGCTGCCTTTTTTCTCCATGTGAGAGAAGTGTTGCTTATTTCTCTTATAGCGGTGTTTTGTGTTCGCTTTATTTAAGAGGCTAGCACAATTTCCCCAAAACGCAGTAAAATAAAGCTAACCTTTAGAGTAGGGATTTCTGAAATGGAATCCTACTATCAGTAGACCCCTCTAGTGATGTGGATCATGCTCCAAATGCACAGCTTCTTGCATTTTAAAAAAAAGCCAATGTTATTTCAAGAAAAAATGAGATGGTCAGTCCCAATATGATGTGGTGGTTACTAGACTGTGGTTTGGTGGGATTTTCCGGATTTCAAGTTCCATACAGAGATGTCATTGTTCTCAACTTATACAGAGGAGAATGTTTGAAAAATATGTCTTTACCTGAGTAGCTGAGTCTATTTTGTCTTTTCAAGGAGGGACTGGCAGCTAACAATAGAGAGGGACAGGTTCTCAGAAAAACAGGAAAGTAAATGCAAGCAAGAAATGTTAACTTTTTTTTCAGAGGAGTGTTTTACAGTTTTGTTTGGCCCCCAGTGTGTGAAGAAAATAATGCCTTTTAGGAATAGTTTCGTGGCTGTCAGCCTTTTGCCTACCAAATTCTCAATGAAATTATCATACTTGAGGTTAGGTGCATAATTAAAAGAAAAAAACAACAACAACAACAAATGAAAACATTAACTGCTTTTTAACCCCGAATGGCTGTGTGTGGGACAGTGACTGCTAGCCCAGGAATCTGGCAAAGGTTGCATAGGAGCTATTGTAGTTGGTTTCAGGATATGTAAAAACATCTGCATACTAGATCGTACAATCTGCTGTAGGACCTGTAGAGCAGAAATAATATGAGGTTCATCTCCTTTCCAAAATTCCATTTGTTCAAATAATTACTTTTGGGAAAGAATCTTGCTTTAAAGTTTTGTAGCATTTTTCTTTTGTTCTTTATGGGAAGGAAGACAGTTTGTATATGAAAGTGCTTTTCTGGGAGAAGCAAGCAATGCTGTCAGTAATGTACCCTAGTCAGACCTGTGATATTTTTTTGAATGGATTATGGATTATGTTGTGATAGATAGTTCTCTTCGTATAAAATGAACTGTCTGACTACTCCATTTGACTTTGCATTTGTTTGCTTTTGTTTACAGGGACCATATTTATACTGTTGATATGGACACATCACATACAGAAGAAATTTATTTTAGCAAAGTAAGTAGCTTTTATCATCATCCAGAAACCAAGGACACTAGAACAAGCTTCTAATAAATAGGAAGATGACTTTGTTTCAAATAACTTGCCAGCACTGCTATAAAAACTGTAATAAGCAAGTAAGATGGCATTGCTAATCATATTTGGGGAAAGCTAGAATAGCAATCATGTCCTCTGTAAATTTCTGATAAGTGATTTAGCTGGGCTGATAAGCAATCTGTACTGAAATACAGTGAGGTCCCTGATGGAACATCTGTCAAACATCTATTCATTTATATTCAGCAGTTTCTATAACAGCTATACTATCCCAATTAAGTATACTGAAACTTTCATCATAAAAAGCAAATGCTATTTGCATATTTTCATGCACACAAATTTTATTCACTCATGCAAGTACTCAGTAAATAAAATCTTATTATAACATCACTTTGTAGATGTATTCACATTATCTCCACGGGAAGTTACATTCAAACTAAGAAGAGCTTTGTCTGCATTACCATATTGTATATTAACATAAACATACTAGAAATAATCTCCCTTCAGCTCCTTTGCATTGCGTACATGTTGTGTAATATGTGCCAAACAGAGCCTTGGTCCAGCAGAATATCATATGAATTTGGGCACTGGCAAATTCCACTGTAGGAGTGGAGAGTGTTTCATTGTAACTATCAATGATGCTGAAGATGAGCGTATGACCAATTATTTGTCAAAAAGTGAGGGCATGGGCTTGTAATGGAAGTAAACATTCATGGCTGCAGTTTCAGCTTGGGGCCCTTCATGAATGCACAATGCACAGGCAACACTGTCAGGACTGTCGTGGCTATAGTGTCTAAGGCCTTACTATCTTGGGCCATGTGTTTTTAAGTAAAGTTTTATTTTAATTAATCAGCCTACCCACATTTCACCACTCCCGAAACTCACCACGAAAAAGTCCACGCTAGGACCTCTAAGCGTTCTGGAGGAAGAGTATTAGCCGATAAAGTCAGCAGCATCTTGATAGGTGGAAGACTCTCTGAACCTGTTAGCTGTCTTGAAGGGATAAGAATCACCTGAATTGTATTTGTTTGCTAATTTAAAACTTGATTTAGAAACCAGTTAGGGTTTATAGTCCATAAATGTTTATTCTGATTTGCGGAGCAGCATCAAATTAAAAGAAGAGAGCATCTAGTACTTCTAAGAAAAGTCCACGTACTTTTTAAAATTTGCCTATTGCTGAATTCTGTTGGTTCAGGCTTTAAAAAATGGGATAGGTTTCTAGTTTAAGGAATAGATGGAAACAAAAAATTAAGTGAATGCTCCACATCACTGATCTTTCATTGTTGTGGTGAATTAATCACAGAGAAAGGGTGAAGAAAGCTTTCAATAAATGTATGTTCAACAGCTATTCTTCCCTAAGGGACTTCTGAAATCAAATTCAACAGCCTCTGGAGTCTAATTGATTTCTTTCTTGATCCTTGCAGAAATTGACATGGAAATCTAGACAAGCTGATGTAGACACATGCAGAATGAAGGGAAAACATAAGGTATGCAATTTTCTTCTCTTCTGCATCTGCCACTTTAGTTTAGTTGCTTCACTGTTATCTTGGGCTGCTGTCTGTGATGTGGAATGGATCATGCCATTCACTTCTTGCCAGTAATTGCTTTTTCTATCAACTTACTGAAGGCTTTAATTTGCACAAATAGTTTACTTTTAATGTGATAAAACATTATGAAAGGAGCCACAGCAATATCCTGAAATACTTAAAGCACCGGGGATTTTGGACATAGCGCTAAGTGTACTGATTTTGCTTACCATTGCCTCAAAAGCTAAGTGCTGCTGTCCGTCCCCCTGCAGGAATTTACTGAGAAGTTTGCATAACGCATGAGAAAGCATGAATGGGTGCAGTTGTAGAAGGACTGTTCGTCACACCAATTTTACCCCACAGTAACCTATAAATAGCACAAATGCTGTCAGAATTAGATGCAGGCTCTGTGATTCTTTACACCTGCTTCGCCTTCTAGTTACGGATGCTTTATGCCAATATATTGCATTGGCGATGCTGCTGTCTTACAGCAACATAGATGAGAAGGTCATGTTTTTAACTCTCGAGAAAAGCAACAGTATTCAAACGAAATTCACGTATGTGAACAATAGCAAAACCTGAACTATAATATGAATAAGATATCTTCAGTTCTTTGTAACCACTTTTAAATTACTAGAATATAAATCAATTGTGTCTTGCTTATTGTCAGTTAAACATAGTTGAAATAAAGCCCAGAATATCACAGTGGCTACCAGCCAATTTCATTTTAGACCTGACAATGAAATATCATGGCATAAAAATAAAACCAGACACCCAAAATGCAGTAGCTGAAATACTTTTAATTATTTTTCTTCAGGATGAATGTCATAATTTTATTAAGGTTCTCCTAAAAAGAAATGAGGATACATTGTTTATCTGTGGAACAAATGCATTCAACCCCTCTTGCAGGAACTACAAGGTATGTGATCTGTCTGTGGGATTTCATTTATGCCTTATCTTTCAGTTGGATTTATTGTGACTGTGCTGGCAATAGCATGAGTTTGCCATTCAACAGAGCATCATTTAACTCTAGCATTTATCCTGACTTGTTGCAGTGCTACAGAGTTCAATGTTGATTGAATTTCTGAGGATTGCTCACTTTGATCACCTACTTCTTTGCAACTCCTGCACATCCCAGTTTATTGCCACTTCGCATTGCCCTCCGTAGGTGCAGAGTCCTTCAGATCCCTGCTTGGGGAGGTAGTAACTCCTCAGAAAGTTACTCCGCTTGTCACTGACACCCACATCAAGTTGTGGGCTGCTGCTGAGTGTTACCTGTGGGGCAGCACATTTTCAGTGTCTCTGTTGTACTGTTCTCAGTCCCAAAGCCAGTTGTCAAGTCACTTGAGGGCTTGGCACAGCAAAACCTGAGGAAATTACTGCTGGGGACCTGGCAGATGTGGAAGCTGTGGATATCCTACAGCGTTGTGTGCTTTGAAAGTGACTGACAGCAGATCTCCACAGGGAAAGGTACAGCAGGAGGATAATGTGTTCCTCACTAGCTGGGGATCTGCAAAGCCAAAACATTATCTAGAGCCGTGTAGAAAACTGTGCTGGTCAGTGGATGCTCGACATTAATTCTTTGAACCCAATTTCTTCTTTTGACTTAACTGTGTCCCCATCATCTTCATTTTAACAAGACTCATTTATTAAAATATTTTCCGTTTTCTCAGGCTTGCACCAGTATAATCTGATATAACCCCCAACAGTGGATGTCTCTAGAGTAGCTTTGAAATGAACTCACTTAGGACCTTGGTATCCGGACTCTGCTTTTTGAGGCACTGCTGTGGCCCACAGGACATTTCTCATCCTTCTTCAGGAAAAAAGAAATTCATCTTCATTAATGCTGCTTCTGATAAAGTCGCAGCACAATTCTGATTCGTTTAAATGGGTTCAGTTTTATTGCAAAAAACAGAGTAAAGACATTAACATCTAGGAAAACTACTTCCTTGGTGATATTCGTTGTGACTGCTGCTATTCCTTGCTTTTTCTGCAGTGCTGCTTTACCTTGCTTAGCCGCTGTGATTGCTATAGTCTGGGAAATATAGGAGAGAAGCTCAGCATAATCTTTTCTTTCAGTCTGTGGAGGAAGAATCAAATTTTAATAAAAATACAAGCCTGCATCATGGTAACTGTGTGGTACAAGTAGCTGTTTTGTTAACAGACATTTCTTCTTTTCTTCCTTTTCTTGCATCCCACTCCTAGTATGCAATGAGGCTTCTTGGTCCCAGTGATGTACTTAGTCTTCCACCACAGTTAATCATTTTTTAGCTCTCGATACCAAGCAGTCCCCTTTCTAGAAAGTGGTATTTTAATACGAATTTCCTTGGCATCCTGATGTGAGGGATATAAATGGCCCTCCTTATCCTTACTGCAGGTGTTTCATTCCCTGTGGTGCCCCTGCAGCTGCCTCACCTGTTGCTGAGCAGAGGGGCTGACTAGTGACACCTCTGGGGGTCAGCAGAAGGTCTTTCCAACACCTGCCCTGGCTTGTCCTCCGTGTATTTCTGCATTGTATAGAGAGAGCACTGAAGATGTGCCGAACAGAAAACAGGGCTGTCCCTCCAACCCTACGGGTGGAAGTGTGGACAAGCCTGGGGTGTGAGGCTCGGCGCAGGGAAAGTTTGCTCAGGACTATAACTCCTTTGCTCTCACTATCGTGTCAAATGCATTTCAGTCCTTGAGTGAACACAACTAATTCCCTTCAGAGTGGATTTTGACAGGAAGGATACATGACAGAAAACAAATGGTGACAAATCATCCACTGGAGGACTTGGGTGCTGTAACGTATGAGCTAAAAGTTGATTGGAGTAGTTAATGGTGCCAGGTGGGTTATTTTTCATGCTCTGTGAATCTGTACTGTGTCTGATTTATACAGTATGAGCTGCTGAAGTTACTTGAATATGCTAGAAAGATTCTTATTCCCAAAATACCGTAGTATAAGAATCTTAAGGAGGTGAGATCTTTAGCTTTCCCCTGCAGCTCACTAAACCATCTTGAACTTAGTGTAAAGTTGATCTGTATATTCATATCATTATCAGTGCCCAGGGTGAATTTATTTCCCAGGAGTTACACTTAAGCCTCAGATTTTACAGTTCCTGCACAGATTAATTCTTGCCTGATGGTAAAAGGATTTCTCCATGACACAGACTCAACTGATACAGTAAGACTTGGAGAGCATCCTTCTGAGTATGCAAATCAAGGAAGAGAGCACCACTGTTGAGACTAGAGCAGAAGGATCTCCGGACTTTGGGGAGAAAAATGCACACACAGATAATTGTCCCAGTGTTGTTTCTTCTGACTGCTGTGGCTTGCAGTCTTTTCTGTGTATAAGAGCGCTTCTGTTGGATCAGTGTTGAGGATAAATTTTGAATCCTTGCCAGAACTACAGACCACATAGCCTGCTACAGTTCAACAGTAAGCTTGTGTGCTGGTGAAATATAGACTGAAGACTTTTGTAAAATGTGCCGGGGTAAGACTGATTAGCTCAAAAAGAATGCCTGACTTATTGGGCGCACTTTCTTCAGACTGGTTTTATTTAACACGGTGATTTTTGTCGGGCTCTTCATTCATAGTCAGGAGCACAGTTAGAGGAAGGACCTTCCTCCCTGCCCAGAAAAGAAACACTGTCATATGCCTCATCCTGGATAAGAAGTTTTGTTTCTGTGCCTTTCGTTTTTCAGATGGATACCCTGGAGTTCCTGGGAGATGAATTCAGTGGAATGGCCAGGTGCCCCTATGATGCAAAGCATGCCAACATTGCGTTGTTTGCAGGTAAAGTGATGGAGATAAAATCTAGAAGGTGGCAAGGGGAGTGAATACTGACTAAAAATAGGGAGCATAAGGAAATCACTAGGACAGAAGCCTTCCCTTCTCTGGGATTAACTTCACTGCCATAAACATTGCCGAAAGCCTCAGTTTCCTGGTTCAGTATTTCACTGTTCCTTGGGTTCATAATAATATGATGCCAGACCAGCATGAGGCACAATTCCTGGCTGCATCTGGCCTCTGCGAAAGTCAAGGAAAGTCAAGGCTTGTGTGAACTTTAATGAGGAGTGGGCAGGATGTTCTTTTTAACAACTCTAAGCTTAAGTTAACCTTCATAATAAAAGGAAGTTAGGGAACATGCTGTGATGTACCCTTTTCTAGATCTATAAGGAAAGGGAAGGTGATTTTCTTTTAAGCAGAAGACATCTCAGTGTGATGTTACCAGCTGCTGTAGACAAAGGAAAGAAGTGTATGCAGCAGAATACGGTTAACTCTGATTTCTACTACAATAATTTTTAAAATTGAGTGCTTATTAATCAGGTTAATTTGGGCTGTTGATTGTGAAATGGTATTTTAGTACCGTTCTTCATGAATTCCTGATTAAATTGTTTCTTTATTGAACTTCTCTTAGTGTGAACCCTGCTGATCTTTTCTTACATTTGGCTGTAAAATAGGTGGTAAGGCTAATACAGAAGTCAGCTATGATAATGTCAGTCCTCTTCAGCAGATGTGATGCTAGAAAGCTGAGCCTGAGTGCTCACATGTAAATTCTTTAGCCATTCCTCTGAAAATTTAGGAGTGTGCAAGTATTCGAGCCACTCTCAACTGAGTCTGTGGCCAAAGGGCTACTGTGTTTCAGGTGGCATCATCTGCTGTACAAAGGAGAGATTTTGTAGCAGGTTGCAGGTTTTTTCTTTTTACTCTCTGTAGTATAAATAAATGAGTCATTTTATTTAAAAAATGATAGTGATGATTATGGTGGTAGTATGTAATTTCTTGATAATAGTCAAAAGCACAAAAAGTAGAAATTCTCTGATTGCAGCAGGTAATTCATAAACCATGAAAAGAGAAAGACACCTTCAGAGAAAGATTTATCCCGTGTCTCAGATTCCCTGTCCTTAGGGCAGTCTGAATCGTCTTTCAGAAGGGCCTTTCTCACTATACCGGCCAAGAAAATGTTTATGACAAACTTAATGTAAGCATCTGCCTTGCATACAGCTGAAATTTGGTAAGACTCCCACTCTGTCACTGAAGAAGTCATTGCATCATTTGAAAATAAAAATAATATTTATAGAAATGATTGTACTCTTTCATGATGATTCAGAATAAATTTAATACTGTTCAAATTATTGTATTGTAGAATAGATCCTGTAACTCTGCTATCTTCAGAAAAATCACGTTTTTATATGACATACATATTGATACCCATGATAACTTTTCAGAGTGCAGTGAAAAAGCAGTTTCGCAGCAGTTTAGGGCACTAATTCAGCTCATCTGAGTCTGTTGGGTGCACTTACATGAATATGGCTCTTCTTGCAGCCTGTAGCTATTCCAGCTGATATGTGCAAATTGTAATTGGTCACATGGTATTCAGGAACTTGGCAGGAAAGAAAATAAATGTGTGGTTGTATTAACGTGAGTTCAGACATCCCTATCTAAACAGTTCATCTTTTTATTCTATATTAAAATTGGTTTTAGTATCTGCTTTTTTTCATAATTGTTTTTTTTTTTTCTGACTTTCCTAAGAAAAAGCCAATTTTAAAATAGCCAAATAATGATGAGAATTGTGGGGCTCGGAACAAGAAGTACAATCCTGCTAATAACAGGCAGTCTTATTTTTACATTTTGAGCTGAAATTAGATGAATGTTGTCTGTAAGTGCAATGAGGAGAGCCTGGCCAACAGAAGCCTCTCTGCTTTGTCCCAGGTATGCCCTCAGCACTGGTGACTTCAAGGCCCAGCACTCAACATAATCTCCATCAAAGGAGATGTAGGCCATTCTGATTTTTGTATAGGCACGACAGAGACACAAGTTGCTGTCCTCCTGCCATGATGCTTGTGCTCCCACCAGATATCGTGTTCCAAGATACGGTTCACACACAAAACCAGCCCTTGTACAGTTGCCATGACCTGCAAACAGATTAGATAAGAAATACAATTTGAAAATGTTGTTGGAGCTCATGCTTTTACCTCCTGATAGTTTTGCATCTTTCGCTTGTCCTTGGGGTGCCACTGTGTAGACACTTTCTTATCACTTGTCCTCCGGTTCTTTAAGAGAGAGGAATGCATAATTCAGGCAGGAAATGCCTGAAACACATTTTAGAAACGAAACATAGATAGGCAATCCTCCTATGTCCTCTCTTTTGATCTCTGTTTTGCCTGGGCTCCCTGCACGCTATTTAATTTTTTTGGTAGTGATATTTGGCAGCAGAGAAGTGCTCTCAAAGGGAGAAATTTGCATAAGTGTCAATTAGCTTACGGTCCCTAAGACCTGTCTGGTTTGCTCTCCCCATTAAAACTAACAGTTCTGTTGCAACTTCCCCATATTTATTTTGCTCACATATGTAGGCAGAATTTATGAGCACTGAACCAGAGGCATGTGCAGGGAGACTGGATAGGGTAGTTCAGTTTGACTTACCTAAACTGGAGAAGAATTACTCTGTAAGGTTTCTTTTCCCACAGCATCCCTTTGAAATTATGTTTCTGAAAACTAATGACTTGCTTGTTCGGTGCTCAGCCCCATTTACCTAGCTGGATATTTTTTCTTCAGTGTTCCTAAGGAGATGGTGGTGATTCTGTTTGCCCCATCTCATTCGACTGATGAGAGAAAGCAATTATATTCTTTCTAATGCTCCTCCCCTCTTGTTTCTTCTTTCCTTGCTCCCCAGAGGGAAAGCTGTATTCTGCCACAGTGACCGACTTCCTTGCAATAGATGCAGTCATATACCGGAGCCTTGGAGACAGCCCAACTCTGCGGACAGTTAAACATGACTCGAAGTGGTTGAAAGGTAGATAAACAAACAAAACCAAAACAATGCGGCATCGCTGCTGATGAGAGTCTTGGATTCCTGGCAGAACTCTCCGGCATTTCGTTTCACCGACATTTTCTAGCAGAAAAAAGGAGCTAAATTGCATATCTTACTTGCGCTGATCTGTTCGTCTCCTTCCCTGTTCTCCTGACCCCCCCGTTACAGGACCTAACAGAAACTGTGAGCATGGTGGATCGGGATATATATTCCAGCGAGCTTTCCAAGCTGAAATCCATCAGTTTACAGCTGTTGGATGTAAAGGTTGGAACTTGTAGGGCTCTGTGTGCTTGGGCTGTGTTTGAAAATATTCCTGCCCCACACTGTGTTAGGCAACAGTCAGGGCTTCATGAAGTATGGAGGGTTTGTCCTGTAACATTAAGATTCATCAATGAAAATAAAATTATGGGAATATTTCACAGAGCCTTTCTTTTACAGTTCTTGGGGGCTGTACAGCTGCCATTGAATTAGGCAATTTCTATGCTCTAAATGCCCTCATTGTTAAGAAAAGTGCTGTTTAGCTTCACGTAGGCGTTATGAATAGTTAGCATTTGGAGTGATTTTAACAGGGAGCAAAGCCATAGTTTGAAGTCTTTTTCTGCGTGGAGAAATGTTTTGCCAGGTGTCAACTTTAGCTGTCCCACTTTGCTCGCTGCTACAGACACATGTGGGCAGAAACAGTTACGTGGTTTGTTATTCCCTCCACACACACGCAGCCCGTGTGCTGTAAAGAGCACTGCTTGGGCGCCTCAGGCGTACCCTTATATTGCCTCTTTACCTTTTTCCTCATACACCACATGGGCAGATATATTAGTGTCAGACACTTTACCTTGCAGTGAGGCTGCACAGACTTGCCTCAGCTGTCCTGTTCCGCGATGGTGTTTCTTCTGCAGTGGTGATGTTGCCAGTTCTGAAAACTGAGCAAGTTTTCCTCATGCGGGCGTTTCGCCTTTGGATGTTTAGCTTTGATGTATTTGACCTCCCTTTGCATGCTGTATGCTGTACCTGGTGCCTAAAAAGGGTGTCTTGGGTTTTTTTCTAGAACCGTACTTTGTCCAGGCAGTGGACTATGGCAATTACATTTACTTCTTCTTCCGGGAAATAGCAGTGGAGTACAACAGCATGGGAAAGGTAAGGGCAAAAACATCGCTTTGAATGACTTTGTCAGATTCGGGAGGAGGAAAACATATGCTATTCTTGGACCGATGCTGTTAGGAGTGACCTTGAAATGAGAACCATAAATCATGATGACAAGGTCATCATTTTGAGAAGATTCGTATCGCTCAAGCCAAAAGGTTGGTTGGAGTGAAACATTGCACTGTCTCGAAAGGAAACACGGTGGTTTCTTACAGTGATGGTAAGTGTAAATGCTGGGATCTCTTTTCTCAAATCGTAAAAAGCACAGGGCAAATGTGGTTAATTCAGCGTAGTAGGTAATTGTTAAAAATGGATTCCAAAGCAGGGAAATATTTTTCTTTAAGAAGTCTGAATTGGAGTGCTGATTAAACAGCGGCAGGAATTCTGTGCTCTGCCATTCTTCAAAGAATAATTAAACGCGTTCTGCATTTTTGCTAATTTCACAATAGCTTTCTGACTAAGCACTCAGAAAAGCTGACCAAGGTCACAAAGGTGGATGGTGGGAATAAATCCCAGCAAGATTTGCATAGTTTTTAAGTGCTGAGAACACAAGAATCAGAGTAGGCAGCGTGGGTTGCAAGGATTGTGAATATAAAATGTGCTTTTGTTTGGGGAAATAGAAAGCTAAGCAGTCTGTATGGAAATGAGTTTTATATGGGTTGAGAACAGATATCCTGAAGGATTTATGGCTGTATAATAAATGCCACAGCCTTATCTTTTATAGCACACTGTTCCAAAGCTAGGTTTTTCTCTGTTTCTTATTTGTCAGAGATTATGGAAACGTGGGATTAAATTAAGCACCTTTCTGTGTTATTTCAAATGTTTGAAAGGCAGAATTTCAACAAAGTCTTTTAGTTTAACCAAACATTTCATTTTCTCCATTATTTTTGCCCTACTGCTTCCAGGTAGTTTTCCCAAGAGTGGCTCAGGTTTGCAAAAATGACATGGGAGGATCTCAGAGAGTGCTGGAAAAACAGTGGACTTCCTTTCTCAAGGCTCGTTTGAACTGCTCGGTTCCTGGCGATTCGCACTTCTACTTTAACATACTGCAGGCAGTCACAGATGTTATCCATTTCAACGGCCGGGATGTTGTTTTAGCAACCTTCTCCACTCCATATAACAGGTAATTGGCACAATAACCTTTTACCTTCTGCTTCCCTTTATGTTTTGCTTTTCACTGGAGTTTCTTTTTGCTTTATGAAAGTACAAGAAGTGGTTGCTCACACAGTGTAATCATTATGTACCATGCGCTTACTGATAGTTTGTGTTTCATTTTAAGCTACCCTGGTATTGCTTACTGCATTTTACGTCTGGTAATTTAGAGCAGCTTTCAGCCATTTACTATCTGGATATGTTCCTTAGCTGTACTTTTCTTTACGTGGGGATAGTTCAGACCAGCCACCAAGACATTTTGCAGCATGTAACTTTCAGAATGTTACTCCAAAGAGAAAATACACCTAAACCCCCAAGAACCATGTTAGTGCTCCTTCCTTTTATTTCATGCATCCCTACTGACTCTTGCGTTTTCTCCTGGAGACACAAGATCCTACACCATTCTGCTGGCTGGGGAGGAGGCTCCTCAGAACAGAACACCTGTATTTCGTTGTTCTCATGATTTTACAAAAAGCATCGGTTCATCTGCAAAGAATTTATTACCATTGCAGGTTTTAACATGTTTCTCCAGAACTTGTTAGAAGAGTAACTCTATCTAATTATTGAGGTCTACCAGAGAAGTTAAAAAAAAATAGTAGCATTCTATTAATAATTAAAAAAATATATTGCTGTTTCACAGAGTAACATTTGATCTGAAAGGGAAACTGTTGCTGAAATTCATCTGTTTTTTCTGTACTCTTACCACCTCTTGTCAAAGCCCAGCCTCACTGAGGTCATGCACAGAACTGACTTCAAATGAGAGTACACCCAGGTCTCTAATGCATAATCGCTGCTTTTGACATCAAAACGTTGGGAACTGCAATGGAATAATTATGCCACCAATAGGGAATACATGCTTAAATTAGGATGATCTCTTTTTATGCAAACTGGCTTAATAAAAAAAAGGTGAACAAACAGAGTCAGAATCAGAAAATAGGTTGCATCTTAAGATTATCTCGAAATTGAGATTGTCCTCCTGATCTGCTAGTATTTCCTGTGTCGTGTCATGAATAATAGTCTTCCTTAAACCCTGCATTTTAAAATCTAAGTACTTGGTGTTAAAATCAAGGTACTATTTTATAGGCCCCATTTTTTTGCCAGACGTTGAAGATGACAGGAAGGCACATCAGCTTGGAGACACCTCATTAACAGACCTACCTCTGACACAGGCACTTCTCTTTCGTTCCTCCTGCACTGAGGAAAAGCTGCAACAAATATCTTTGATCTCTGGAACGAAGCTTCCTCCTAGAGTGAGCTGGAAGAGGTTCTGCAGTCTAACCTGAGGTGGCCCAGGGTAGGAGCTGGTCGTGGGGTGTAGTCCCATGGCTGGGAGATGTCTTGGCTGTGTCCCACAGTACTCCCTCTGCGTGGCATTATCACACTGCAGACCCGCAAGTTACCAGCCTCAAGAGGAAAAGCTGTTGCGGTGTTCTCACTGCAGCGATCCCTCCATCCCTGTGGAGTTATGTGTTGAGCACGTTCCCCAGCACATTTATTTCTGTATAGCACACCTCAGGATTGCAGGGATGTTTGTTCTTTAGGGCTTAATTCAGCAGAATCTAGCTGGCGTGGTTCTTGAGGTCTTTTAGGATGAGGTCCTGCGCGTTGCCAAACAGACCCTCGACCAATTCTTACATCGACATACATGTGGCTGTCTCAATTTAAAACTCCTGCTGTGTAGTATCATGTTAATATAGAGCTTTTAAGTTTCCTTCCATATAAAACCACAATCTGTGGAGATCAAAGTAAGACTAATACTGTCTTCCTACTTGTTGTTTCCTCCAGTAAAAAGCATTTTGACCCCTTTTAATATTCAAACAGTTATTTTCCCATCAGTTTATAGACCTTCACGAGTTTAGTTTTATTCTCTGTTAAAGTATTATGTTTTATGCGTTATTTCTTTGGTGTATAATAACCTACTAACAAAAAGCAGAATTGAAAGTGTCAGCCAGCTGAGCTTATGCTATTTACCTGATAAAATCAAGCGGTGAAAGACATGAAAACAGTAGTTCATGTGTAAAAAAATTAAAGGTAGGTAAATGAACAAATCATGCTTCCAAGTGATTGACCATGGGAAACCCCTAAGCTTTTCAGAAGTATGTAGGTAAGGATATAATTATGTTTAGACGACGTTACCATGCAGTTGCATGCAAATAATAAAAAAGTTGAAATGTACAACTTTATGATCTAGAGATAAAATCAAATTTGCTTCTATAAGCTTTTTATACCTCATTTAGTTAAGCAAATTCCTAGGCATAGTTAACTCATTTCCATTGGGAAAAAATTTATGGAGATCAGGCTGTGGGAGGATGGAGTAATAACGTGTAAATGCCAGGTCAATGGCATGTTGCAGCATGCTCCCAGTTTGATCAGCACCAAGTCCTGAACTGTCTGCAGTGTATTTTTGAGGCATGACAGGGACTGTGAGAATTAATACTGAGAGATGTTGTGACTTACAAGAACTTAAATTTTCAAATAATGGGTGGTGAATGAGACTGGCTATTATGCCTCATACATCGCCAGTGGTACACAGGGTTTCCCAGATTCTTTCCCTTCTTCAAGATTATTGCAATTACTTCTTTCTATAGAAGCTTTGAAACAAATTGTGCTGGCAGGAGCTGTCTGCTGATTGCTATATTTCAGGCTTTTCCGTGGTGCTGGCTTTTGCTGTCAATACTCAGAGGTTACAGAGTTCAGGATTGAGTAGCCTGTGACAGGAAGACTTCTATACAGTGTGTTTTTCACACAAGATTTTATGCATAACTGCAGAATGAGTAACAATTTCTGGGAAATGTCACTTTGCAGCATCCCTGGCTCTGCAGTCTGTGCCTATGACATGCTTGACATTGCCAATGTATTTACTGGGAGATTCAAAGAACAAAAGTCTCCAGATTCCACTTGGACACCAGTTCCTGATGAACGAGTGCCCAAGCCCAGGTAGGTTTCATGTACAGTGATATTGTTCTGTTCCTGCACACAGCACAGAGGTTTTTGACAATTTGAACAGCCTTGTAAGGTGCAGATGGAATTGAAGATACGTGTTGTAACAGTGAAATAGTTGTTGAGTTGCATTTGGATCTAAGGTATGCAAGTGAGAATTTCTCCACTTAAACGAGATTTGTGTAACAGAAGTCAGGCCAGCATCAGATCTACTCAGTCAAAATATTCAATCAGTTAAGAATAGTCTGGGTTACACACCTGTTGCAAATTAGTTTGGTAATGGATATATCTCGTTATAAAGCCTGCACCAGTTTTACAATTTGCTGTTCTGCAGTTAACATGCAACTTGTGTGCCACAGAGGATGCATCAAGGGAAGAAAAACCAGCATCCCAAACAAGTGGAGATTCAGTTTACCTCATTTCTCCTATGAGTTGTTTTCCCTGCTTCCCCTTCCCTCCTGTTTGCATGGGCTCGTCTGTTACCCTCTCCATACTTCCTACAAGCACCCGTTCTGTACAAGTTGCTGTTGTCAGCCGCTTATTAACTCATTTACGCCAGTGGCATTTTGCCCTGAGAGTATGATATGAATGTAGATAAAGCAAATTAATTTCTCTCAGTCAAGTTCTTCCATTTTAAGGTACATTTTACGTTGTTTGTTATATCTTGCATAATGTCGAAAGAAAAACACATCTGAAGCTCTGTGGTGGCAACCAAGCTTCTACCTAGATCCAAAGTTGGCCCATCATCTTTTACAGTTGCCAAGTACAGTATTCGTTTGCTGTCTTTATTTGAAGTCGTCACTCAGGAGTCTGGAGGTGACTGGAAAGTGTGGAAAATTTTGTGTCTGTTTTTGGTCTGAGCCTTAGTAAGGCACTTGCTAGCACCTTTGCTGTGTTTTCTTCTCCTTTTTGCAGTAGTTCAACAACTTGTTGACATGATGGCTTGCCTTGCTAGTGCAAGGCTGCACAAGGGCTCCAAGGTCGTTTGTTTGGAACTTACTCAGATAAAGAGTACTGGCAGGGAAGAGGGAAAGGAGGAGGATAAATCTTCCCTTTCAGTGGGAAGGAAGGATATAAAATTGCATTGTGAGTTTCTGGGATGAGCCAACAGCAAGCTAACAGTTATGATTAAGATAGTACTGCTCTGTCCAAGTCAGTAGGAGATAACATGAACTGAACTGGTGAATGCTGTTTCATGTAACATTTGGCCATCAATCTGCTTAATAGAAATAATAATTACTTATAGCTCATGTTGAAATGCATGAGAGGCACAAGACATCTTTGAAGTAAGGTCATTTTTGTTTGGATATCTCAGTGAGGGGCAGAAACATTAGTGCTCCTATTGATCTTAACATTTCTCAGCCTCACTTCCCTTTTTGGCTGAGGTGCACAGCAGGGTTTACTCAGTTTTATGTTTACTTGATTAAACCAGTTTTAAGATTAAAACAGGATTAATCCAATCATGTGATTAGGATTTAGGAGGAAGTAGGCCTCCAGATTAGACATACAGAAACCCCAGGCACCACAATGCCAGAAGGCTGCTCCCTTGAGTTCCCTGGGAATGTGACCTCATGAATCAGTGCCCTTGCAAGGACTTAGGAGACAGGTGATGCCCTTGATTTCTTCTTCTCTCCTGCTATTGCTGATTCTATGTGCTGTTACAAGGTTACAAAGAGGCAGAGCACGCAGTCTCTGCATGTGATGCATCGTGCAGCTGTATGGGACCAGACTCATTGACCCAGCTAGTCCCCTCCAGCCCTGTGCTACCTTCCCACATATTGTAACAGTTTACCTAGGGTTTGAATACTTATCTAAATGTGAGCAACAGATGATGACAGGACTAGGGCTATATTTTATTCAAGTAAGCCTTACTCTGTTGATGTCAGTGGCTCTCACCACGTCAAGCAGATGAAAATTGGATACTCCATTGTGTTTGTGAGTGGGTGGTCTGTCTTTCATCTTCCCATCTCACAGCGACTCAAAGCCTTGAAGAATCAGAATGCTCTAGGAAATGGGATCAAATGGACCTTCCGTTGGAGCAAATAGCCCTCAACATATTAATAGCAGGCAAAGCATTTTCCTGCTCACTGTGTAGAGATGACCTGTCCAGGCAGGAAGGTAAAAGTTACCTCTGAGGAGCAGGGTAGATTTTAGGAATAAGGTGAGCAGATGTGCATTTAAGGTGTTGACGAATGGTTAGATAACATTTCTGTGAAAGTCCTCAATGTGCTTACAATAATTAAACCATCTCATCCAAATTGAAAGGAGGGTAAAACCAATATTTATATGGATGCTTGCTAGGTTGTCTTCTCCAGTAGTCCACGTTCTACCAAACAGGACTGAAAGCATTCTTTTACACATGCTAAAAGAATCAACTTCCTTCTGTGTGTTAGAGACTGCTTTTATTCCAGGAAAGAGCTGTCAACTGGGCACGTTACAGATCAGAAAGGACCAGTGCCCAGTGGGCAGCATCAAGCCAAAGGCACACATGTAGTGGTTAGCTTACACATGAACAGATCAACTATAAACTGTGTGTGTCACACTCCTACTGAAGAAATGTCTCTGTGCTTTTAGGTGACATGTTAAGTCCTTTTGAGTGGAGGATAGAGCAGGATTTTAGGCTTCCCTTGAGGAGCTGAACATGTCCACCAGACTCTTCAGTCGTCCGTTTAAACCCTTGTAATGCACATCAGATTTCACTGAGGGCCTCATTACAAAAGGAGATTTGCAGTGGGCATTAAATAAGTGTTCTGCCTTTACCCTCTTGTTTTATTTAGGCCTGGTTGCTGTGCTGGCTCTACATCATTAGAAAAATATGTAAGCTCTAATGAGTTCCCTGATGATACTCTGAACTTCATCAAAACACATCCGCTGATGGATGAGGCTGTACCGTCCATTGTCAATCGACCCTGGTTCCTGAGAACGATGGTCAGGTATGTACCTCCAAGTGGGCTCTTGCCCTCATTGTAGCTGTCAAGTTGTGCTAATCGTCTTGCCCAGAATACTCTCAAACTCTGCAAACATCCTCTGTGTGCTGGGCATGAATCCAGCTAGGAGTGATGGCAGCACTGAGCAGATGCCGCGGAGCTCCCCGAGCAGCTTTGAAGACAGGAAAAAGCCTCAGTGCTTTCCAACCATGCTGTGCTGAAACGGGGTCTTGGAGGAAACACTGTGTGGGGAAGGTTGACCTGCCTGTTGGCTTATGGGTCAGTGTTTGAGACAGCTCTGTAGAAAACTTTGGGCAAGGATCAGCGGACAGCCCAGGGATATGTACACAGGATACAAACAGGCCTGCCAGGATGTGTTCACAGGATATGAAGATGTCTGTCGGGATACATACTGGTGTGTTTTAATGTTTACAGAAGTGTACAGGCAGAAGTAATCACATAATCTGTATCCTTTCTATGGCAACAAGAGAAAAATAATAATGAAGAGATTTGAACAAAGACCCATGAATCAACAACCCTCAAATACACCATCCCCCCTCTATAAAAATACATTCCCACTCTCTGCTGTGGTCACTATACTGCTTATCTACCCTCTGGTTGTGAAAAGAATAGTGTGACTGACTTTTGCTGTATTTTCCTCTTGTCCCCTGTACAAGGGTAGAGTTTTGTGCCAGGCGGTGTTTAGCTCAGGAATGGTCTGACTTAGTTTTAGTGATGTATATTCTGTCAGGTTTTTATGTCAGGTTCTGTACCTCCAACCAAAGACGAGGGCAGCAAACCCTGCGGAGTGCTTTCCTTTGATCGCCAGTACCAGATAACTGGTACCAAATCACCAGTACTTGTCAATAAATTGTGTCATCCAAACAGTCAATATCATCTCAGGACGGAACTCACTTAGTGGCAGTTGTGGGATTATTTTTAGTGAGGTAAAATGGCGCTTATTGTCTCACATTTTCACTCACACAGCTTTTCCTGCCAAAAAAAAGTTAAATGTGAATCAGTTATCATTATTGCTGCTTTTAATGTGACAGAGCTTGTAATTAGCCAAAAATTTGACTGTCCTATTTTCTTTCCCTGCCTGAAGAAGTCATCAGGATAGTACTTTGCTTTTTGGTTGGAAGGATAATTCCTAAATAGACTCTTTGCACCCCTTCAGCTTTCTGCAAACACTTCTGCTAGCTATTGGACATATGGACATGCAGACTAACTCGTGAAAATTTCCTAGCATTTGGGGAGCAAAACTGTTACGGTCTGTGTTGACTTATAGGGTTATTCAGCTAGGAAAAATGCTTAAATATGTTATATGGTTGCTAGAAGGCTACCACGCAGTTATCTGAAGTGGAAAAAGTGATAAAATAAATGACAATCTAATGCCAACTGATCCAAAATGCTGTATTGTTATTCTAGATACCGCCTGACCAAAATTGGCGTGGACTCTGCTGCTGGGCCATATCAGAACTACACCGTGGTTTTCTTGGGATCAGAGAAGGGAATCATCCTGAAGTTCTTGGCACGGACAGGAAACAGTGGTTTCCTAAATGATAGCCTTTTCCTGGAGGAGATTAACGTTTACAATCCTGAAAAGTGTGTATCTGGCTCTTTGTGCTCATGTATGGGTGACTTTGAACTTCTGATTTCCCAGAGAGTAGGTTGTCCCACAGAAGAGGAAGTGGTTAGAGAAGCCAAGTTTTTTGAGTAATTTTAAATTGTTTGGGGAGGGGATGTCTGCTTATCAGTCTCTGCGCTGCAGTAAGATATTTTCTATTCAGTATGTGCAGAAAATAGCCCATCCTATGCAGCATTTGATGGAGAATTAGAAGTGAAATTCTGCAAAGGAAGATTAATTTTCTAATCCTATAAAAACCTGATTCCTCTCCAAACAACTCAACAACAAGCAAGCCACTCTTCAAGGGAAATTTCCTGCATTTCAGCCATCCTCAAATATGCTTAAGGGGGCTTTGAAGTGGCCCATAATCGCCCAGAAATTTCAGCTACTTTGAGTGCTAGAGAAGAATAAACAGAAAAAGTGAAGGGTCCTCAGAAAGCTTGTCTGGTGTGCTGTCTCTCTCCACTTCTTATTCCCATGTCCCATGCGTTTTCAACACTCATTTGTACGTCTGTCGGTGTTTTTAGTTGCTGTTGTGTGTTCTTTTTCCTTGGCTTGTTCAATTCTACCTTTCTGAGGGTTTTTTTCTGTGGCAGTTTTTTGGGTTTTATTTTTGTCTTCCAGTTTGAGGAATCATTATATTTTCACCTGATTTCCTAACAGAATTCATTTATAACATTATCTCACTTTTTTTTTTTCAAATCAGGTGCAGCTATGATGGCGTGGAGGACAAGCGGATAGTGGGCATGCAGCTTGACAAGCCCAGCAGCGCCCTTTATGTCGCCTTCTCCACCTGTGTCATTAAGGTTCCCCTGGGACGCTGCGAGCGTCACGGCAAATGCAAAAAGTATGTGTTTTCTGATGGCTATCAGAAGCCCAGGCAGCGGGTGTGGGGAAGGTGGGAGGTCCCATGAATGCTACCTTGTGCTCTTTGTTCTCCAGGGCCTGCATAGCGTCCAGAGACCCCTACTGCGGATGGATGAAGGAGAGCGGGGCGTGCACACAGCTGGTCCTTGGCTCCAAGTGAGTAGAGGCTCTGGCTGGATGGACCATGAAGCTCTGGCAGTGGCGCCGGGCGGTCTTGGGCAAAGCTATTTGAAACACGGGGCTCTTAGGGAAGGAAAAATGTGGGAAGTGTTTGTTTGTACCTTATTTGCATTCACCTCCGAAATGTCTCACGAATTTTTTTGATGTGAACTCTCAGCTGATTGGTAACTGCTGAAAGAGGAGGAAGAAGAAAATGAAAGAGCTGTACTAAGGTCTGCATGTTGTTGAAAGGAGGGAACTGGATGGGTATGTCTGGACCAGCCCACATTGGAGCCATCACAGCTGATTAAAGAGGCAATAGAATCCAAATTAAATTACTGAAGCAATTTGTCCACTGAAAACAAAACCAGTCCTTCTAATTTACTGTGCATTACTTAGAGGAAACACAGAGCACAGGAAGAGCTTAAAGCAGATTCACAGAAGTGCTAGATCTCCCCTTGCTTAACAGTAGAATTTAATTATTTTATAATAATTAAAGTCTGTGAAGGTTTGTTTAAATGCGGTTCACTGAAGCCTGCTTGCAGGAAGCAGACCCACTTCAGACCTCTCATTTCTTGGCCACATCTGGCACACCTCATGCTTGCCCACTCTGAGGTACAGCTGTGCTTCCTCAAGGTAGTGGTGTAAGTGTAGTGCAAACATCACACAAACGGGATAGCCCCACAGCCAGCCCCGCTTAACCCTGCTTCTGTATAGGTCTTCCGTTATAATGGATGAGTTACCATCCCTGTGCTTGTGTCACATTCTTAATTTGCCATTTCAATTCAAATTGTTATGTCCACTGGGGATGCTAGAGCTGTATCTGTAGATGCTTTACTACGAGAGTGTGGACTGTTCCTGACCGGACATTTGGTAGAAGAATGTTAAAATGCACTCATGTCCATATAAGGTTTTCTCAGTATTCCCAAAATGCTTCAGTCTTTTTGCATTTCCATGGCAAGTCACATGGGACTTCTGTACCTTGCTCTTAAAAGCAGCTCCCGTGTTTTTCAGTAGATCCGTCAAGACTGAAGCAGCACAGCTTGTGGTGGTGCAGACCAGAGGCAAGCCAGGCTGGTCACTCTCCATCCAGCACGTAACATTCAGGAAGGGGATCCAGAGCAGCTGTGAAGATGCCTGGTGCACTTCTAAACCAGCCAACAAGAACCAGAGATGTTAGGTGCCCTCCTGGAGTAAATGCCAGCTGAGCAGGAGTTTTAAGAACACGGAGTTGGGAATTAGGTGTCTGCAGGGGTAATTGTGCCTCAAGAGCAGGATCCTAACTAATGCAGACAAGGGCTTGTGTTGGAGGTTTTCCAAGGCTCTTGTCATTCACCTTTGACCATGCGGGAACTTGGAAGCACAGCTTCCCTGGCCGTGCAAAATCAGAGGCAGAGGTTAAGAGCATAAACTGGGCATGTCAGCTGGAAAAGCCTGGGAGTGTTTTTCAATAGAGCTCCTTGAGTTCAGTGGAATGCCTTCTGTGGGCTGGACCTTAAGCCTTGTAGCCTTATCCAGTGCAGTACATAAGTGATCGCTGAAATGCAGGTCATCTTCCCCCAGCACAATACCTACCCAGCGGGTTAGCTTCCTTCTCACGTCAAAGTGTCACTGCACCTTGTCTGCTATGTGGACAAGTTAAGGTAAGATCATAGTTGCTTCTAATAATGTCAGATATTATAGCGTTAACAGTCTAAAAAATATTAACATTTGCCTCCCTTGACAATGAGACATGCAGTGGATTTAAGAAAAAAGTAATAATAATAAGACAAAGCATCATCAGAAGCCAAGAAATCATTAAGCAGTGATGAGTAACTCAATGTCTGTGTCACAATTTTTCAGTCTTTGTGTGTAGGATCCAAAGAAATGGCCAGTTTCACAGCAGGGCTTTATTTCAATTGCGTATGTGATAATTTCTTTTTGGTAGTGCCTGTGACTTGTTGTTATTCGTACTGATTTGTTTCTTTCTATTATTTAGACTGGCATTTGAACAGGACATAGAACATGGCAATACAGATGGCCTGGGTGACTGCCAAAGTAAGCAAAGCTTTTACCCTCTATTTACCATGTGTCACAGCATCCTTCTGAATGTCTCAAATCGCCATTACCTGTTGGGCGTTCTTTTGTACAAATGTAAGCCACAACAGGGACAGCATTGTGGCTAACAATGCAGGTTCAGAAGAGGAACGGATGTTTAAATGTATTTAAAGAAAATAGCCTAGTTGGCGTGAATTATACAAACACTGGACTTCAAAGCAGTTATGTACTGAGAAAGCCTTGGTTCCAGAGGATATTGATTATAGCAATGACATAATTAATTGGTTGTTCATTGTCTTTACTAGCCACGGTCATTGGGTTGTTTATGTAGAGGTACAGAAGTGGTTTGGTTTTGTTGGTGTAGACTGTGACTTGAACTACATTCCCATGCAGCACAGGGAGACAGTGAAATATATCTTCCACTTCTAATCCAAATCAAGGCGTAGGAACTACTTAGTTCGTGAATCTTGCTGGATCTTAAACACAGGGGGACCATGTAGTGGTATTGAGGGTCAGGCACTACTGACCTAAGAAATTTTAATGATAAACCTTAGGTACTGTCAGCATGAGTTGGAAGCTTAAACACAGTCTTTAGGCATTTACGTTTTGCACTGAGGTGTTTAAAAGTGCACAGCTTGCATTGCATGCGAAAAAAAACCCTTGCATGTTGATTTCCAAGCCTTCAGGAATACTAACACCCATGTTCAGGACAGCTCTCATTTCGAATGTTCTTGCCACAGTTGGTTTCTTTCTGAGCCCCAAATATTATTGATAAACCTTATGAAATCAAGAATCACATTCTTTTTGGTTCAATTTGCACTGATGCCTATAGATGCAATAAAACTGCTGAAGTTGAGGAAGCAACGTACAGTGAGAGAGTCATTACTTCTGCAATACAGAGCAAGATAACAGGGGGCTGGAGTGTGCCATGGGATACAGCGCAGGCCAGCTGCTCTGGCGAAGGCCAGAACCATCTCATGCCTTGTGCATCCTTGTTCAAGAGCCATTTATTACTGTGACCGCTGTGTTTGAGGGAGTGCAAGGATTTCAGCTTCTGCATGCCTTCCATCACAGCTATACCTCCCTCTGCCTCCACCCTAAGATAGGGTTACACAGGCTAAGTTTTTTCAAGGAGATGTAGGTATAGTCCCGCTGTGCTCCCTGTAAAATGGGTTAGCACCAAAATCAGGTCAGTTCCCAGCTGGTGCAACTTTGCCCTTTTCAGCCAGTTCTGCTCTTCTTGGGCAAATAGGTTAGACAGGAGAGGAGCATACCTGATAGCACTTAAATACAAAAGAAGGGTAGGAGGTGATTCAGAAACAGCACGTTGTGCTCATGGGGAGAGATCTGCTCCTGTGCAGAGAGCAACAAAGCCCATGTCCTGCTTAAATCCCTGTTTTAGCCCTGAATGATGCATGGAACCTTGGTACTACACAGGGGTAGATTTCACTCCGTGCTAACCCAGCTGATCTTATCACCTCATGTGGTCTTGGGTCGTGTGAGTTTTGTCCTCATTGACTCACATTGCTGGCTGCATCACTTATAGTGCCTTGTGTTAGACTAGGACTTGATTTCGAAAAGAAATCCATGGAAGGGAGGACACTGGCCCTCCCACATGGTATCCCTTGGTCATGAACACTTTCAAAGCCAGACATTGGTTTTGGGTATGTCGGAATATTAGTTTTGCCTGTGTCCTTAGGGTGCTAATCACCTGTGTATAAATATCGGCTGAAGCATAAAAGGTTGCTAGCAGCAAACTATTAAAAAGGAAAAATGAGAGAGAAATAATGATTTTTTCCCCTGTTGTTTGTCTTTCAGATTCCTTCGTAGCCCTGAATGGTAAGGAAGTTCTTAGTTTCATTATTTACTGACAATAAATCCATTTAGAAGCAATCATTTTTTTTTACTAAAACTGACATATTTTCACAGTTTTGTTTAATGTTTCTTCCCAATTTATTTTGTTCATAGACATTTCAACTGCTTCACCTGATCATGAAATGTCTTACAACACAGTGTATGGTCAGTTTTCGAGTGTTTTTAAAAATTCTCCCCAAATCCTTATGTTGGCTAGTAGTTCCTGTACTCAAATAGCCACTACGCTTTTCTGCTTGTTTTGTCTTGTTTTTGAGGGCCTGATTCACTAATCACAACTGGCATTAAGTCGTATATTTTGATTTTCAATCTCTCTTTCCTAGTCCTCCCTCAAAACTGTCTTCATTAAATTAAAGGCAGATATGGCCTATTTTAATGGCATGCCAGCAGACATGATTAAGAGCATGCTTCATCTGAACACTCACAGAAACACTTGGGTACAGTGATGCATCTTATTTGTTCACCAGGAAAAACAAGATAGCAGTTCACATCCCACTCATGAGTCTTCCAGGCTGGTGTCATGACTGCTACTGCAATCAGTCAGAGATACCTTAGGGAAAGGAGCAGAACTGTCCCTGGGTTACAGAAAGATCTCTCACAAGGAAAATTAACCTGTTACCAGGGTGAGCTGAGGCTGGGTTGTGCCTCAGTTCCTGAAGGTTCCTGTCACTTCTAGGGTGAGTCACTTCTGTATCCATGTTTGCAGGATCTTAATGCCCAGATGGTGCCTGGTCTGTTAAAATAGGGGTTCACGTAGCCAATTAAATGGCCTGAGCTGAAGAGGAGCGTTTCTGTAAACCTAGAGTAGCAGTTTCCCATGAGGCACCTGTTAATCTGTGCTCACAGTACTTTCCACCACTTTGTTCTGTGTATTTGGTAGCGTCTCAGTAAGGAACCATTGCAGAACAGATAATCACTTTAAATTCAAACGTAGACTTATATTGCAATAGTTTCTCTTTATAGGCATCCTGAACAGAGGCAAGTACTCACAAGCTGAGAGGGTGTGTGGTATTGCTCCCAGTGAAGTCAATGGCAAATTTCCATGTGGGATGGGAGCTTGCTTGTGAGGTTGCTTTCAGGCTGTACAAGACTAGCAGTTCATCAGAGCTAGGGCAGATTCACCGTATGTTTGGCTGAATGTAGCAAGAGGTAGGGTAGTGTGCAGTTGCAATGAACGTTTAATTGATCCCTTCATCTTGTGCCTGTAAAATACACAGGTACAAAGCAGAACCAATGACAGCTCAGTACAGCAGAGTATAAATAGCTGGAGGCACAGTAATACTGTTCAACATTTGTACAAATAAAATCATATTCCCCATGTTGTTTATTACCAGGAAATGGAAGATGTGCAGGTGAAACTTGTTTGAAAGTATGATAATGAAAACCAGTGAAAGGAATATATAAAATCAAAGACAAGTTGAGACTTCATAATGTGTAAAAGAATCCTGGTTTAATCTGCATATACAGCATGGACTTTCTTTAATTTGAAAATTGCTGTGTTTCCAGTGCACAAAGCAGTAATTAAAGAATAGTAATAACAAAATCCGTACTGCTGCATGTAAAGAAAAATAAAATGGCCTTGGGCATAGTGCTGATGTGCCAGAAATGTCCTATGTTTCTTGCTTCTAATTGCATTCATAGGCTTTACAGTTCTAGCTGTGAGACTGTGGTTTAGGATCCTGTCAGCTACCATATTAGTAGGGACTTAAGTAAAAGCTGATATCTTAATCTGACCAAGAAAGCATAAAAATGGTTCAAGTGAGCATCAAGGTGAAGAAAGCTGCGCTCCCAGGGAGTACAGGTTATAAAAGGGGCCCGTTAGACTGTCCTCGCGTGTCAAGCACAAAGACAGATTCCATGAATTAACCCAGCTCTTCAAGTAGGACCCTACTGCCAGATGCAATGGAGAAATGCTGAGCCAGCTTTAACATTGGTTCCTGTTCATGCTGTCTTTCGCAGATGATTTCATTGACCCTCCTCAGGTGCATCCCAGTAACGCTGTCTCTAGGCAAGCCAGCTCTTCATTTTGTGGATTTAGATAAAATATCCGTTCTGATATACCCAGAATTTCTTTATCCCTACTGTGGCAAAATATGAAAAGAAATGTGCTAGTCACTTCTATTGATCTTCTACATGAGAAGTGTAAAAAATACCAGCATGAGGTAGTAAATCAGTCTCAGTAAACATACTGATATTCGTTAACTCTACTGACTGCTCTGAGTAATTTTTATTGAGAAAACTAAAATTTTATAAATGGTGCATTTTAATGTTATTGAGTACAGCTAAATACGTAAGTAAATGGTATTTCATAATAGATTAAATCTCAGAACTCTGGGATGTACCAGAATGCCAACCAAGTGAATGCTTAGGGTGCTTTTGGATCCAGTGGGCTAAATATGTCCAAAGGCATCTGAAACTCCAGTTGCAAAAGAAGCCTTGAGGCCTGATTCCCTTGATTTACTCCACTATAAATCAGCTCACTTCAACAGACTTACTGCCAATCTGTAGCAGCGTGAATGAAAGGAAAACCGAGACCTTAATCTTTGTATTCTTGGCATCAGCCTCCTCCTCAATTTGGCAGATGGGCCCCCTTTTCTAGGGCAGTCTCACATGACCAGCTGTAAACAAGTAAAGTGCAAAGTGTGCACAGGTGACTGCTCCAGTGCATCTCTTTGACGCCCAAGAAGAAAATAGCTGGCTGAGGTTCTGGCTGCAGAAGGTCACAGAGAAATGATGCAAGAGCCTCATACTTAAACAAGGAGATTAGGCTAGATTCCCCTGCAAAATTGTAAGCGGCTTCAATTACCTTTGGAAACATCAGTTCTTAGTGAATTGGGCCCTTATTTTACCCCCTAGCCGTAGTTCTTTCTCCCTCTGTGGTATTGATTTAGCCTTTCCCTCTAATTGTCTAATTAGGTTGCTATAGCCGTTAATAGGATAGTGTGCAGTCATCTTAACCTCTGAGATCCTAATGACTTGTGCATATTAGAGCAACTATCAAATACGTATTGAATCCCTGTCTTTGTTTTAAACCTGAAAAAAACTCCTAATATTTTACAAGTGCACTTCAGAACGAGCTGTAGTTACAGAAGTGCAGCCCTTCTGAATCATTATCCATGCCCATAGACACTAAGTGCTTTTAAGTCTCCTTCTGTTACTTGATTACAGCACTCCAAATGAGAAGTTTTTGCAAATAATGGAAGCACCTAAACCAGATTTTTTTAAAAGTGTGTCTATTTTGCTTTTTACATTTGCTTTAAACAAGAAGTTTGAAAAGCACTGTGTCTGCAGTTTTTCAGATGGATTGTTTTAAAACAAAGACAGTATTGTCTTTTTATATGTTTAGGTATTAACTGATATTAACACATAGGTAGTAGCCACATTTAAAATATGCAAAAGCCTCTTTAAATTGCAGCAAAGCCTATTTACGGAGTCAGAGTGGTAAAAAAAGGTATAATGAAAAAAAAAAAGCACACTACATGTTACAAACTATGCAGCACATTATAAAGGCTTAATAATGACTGTGTGTGAGAGGGCCAGGACTGGGTTGCCTGCCACTTCAGTCTTTTCTCTGTTTATGAGAAACACTTAGCTAGCTTATATGTTTGTGGTGTCCCTTTGCTCAGAGGTGAAATTCACCCAGCAGGACTGGCTGTTAAGGCACTTACAGGACACGGTGGCTGCTCTGCTGATGGGGCAGCCACTGCCTGGTAGTAAGTGTTTGCAGAATACAGCTCTAACCCAAGTGGGACAGGCTATTAAGGTCTAATCTGCTCCTGCTCTGCTTCCTCAAAATCAAATGGAAGAAAGTTTACGTCGATTATGTGTGGAAGGTTGTTTCGCAGTGCGTACTAGACTGACAAATTAGTAACAGAGCGAATACACTGTTTTCTTGCGTTTGTGTGAAACCCTTCTCTGCCTAACGACCATCTGGTACACATTAATGTCTTCACAAAGCCTTAGGTTTCCATTACGAAGAAGTTCTCTATGTATTTGCAGCATATGGTTCAGGAAATCTTTTTTTTTTTTCAGAAAATGTGTCCCTTAGGCATATATTTCCTTTAGATTACTGTATTAAGAAATGTTTTCCTTTAACCGTACTTATGACTTTTCCTTAGAATTCCCCTTTTAAGCACACCTAAAGTGCAAGTGTCTGGAGAGAGATATGGGCATATAAATGCATATCAAATACAGGCATAAAATATGATTGCTAGTTGGCAAGATTTTCTTCTCTTTTACCTCCTTATCAAGCTATGACTAATGGGTTTCTTGTGTTGAGTACAGCACTGTTTGTAGGCTGACCAAATACTATACACATTATTGCGGTTGCTGAATGGAGTATTAACTTGGAGAGTGGAACCCCATGAATGCTGGCACTGTGGTTTTAGTCCTTAGGGAAAAGAAGACATGGATATTTCATAACTTCTTTTTTCCGGCCTGTTCTCTGTCCCATTATTTCTCTTATTTCTCGGGGATGAACACAGGAGTTGACAAACGTAAAAGAGTATGGGGGTGAAAGGTTTCACACTCCAGCATATTCGTGTTTCAGGAGGGCATGTGTTTTCAGTCATTGGACCTGTCCTTTTGGAAAGGCAGCACATTTGGATTGGTCATCCATCTAACTGTGTGTCACCAATGCTCCCAGCCATGCTGTGGCTTACAGAAACTTTTTAGAAGTGCACAATGTTTGCCTTCTCTTTTCTATCCGAGCAATATTAAGAGCTCTGTCTTTAGCAAAGTACAGCCTCTAATTTGCTGTGTTAAAGAAAGATGGCTGGGGGAAACCATGCTTCCTATCGTGAGAGGTAAAAAATAATACAGTGCTCTTGTCAGTATAGGCCTTCAGCCTGAGTTCCATAGCTAAACTGTGTTAATAATTAGCTGTAGTAGCTGAAGATTGCCTCCATGATGAGAACGCTGTGAATCTGACCGATTTTCCCTGCTAAGCGTACGAGGCACAGGAGCTGGTTGTGTCCGTGTCCTATGCAAAACACAGTCCAAAGTGCTGCTGTATATAATCCTGTGCAGTGAATCAAAAAGACTGCTCAAAAATATACGGAGGAGCACCGACACTTTCTTCCTCTGTAAGATGATTAATATTCAGCAGGACTTCTTTAAATCATAGCAGCATCTTAATAGAAGCTTCAGCTTTTTGCACCTTTATCAGTAGTTCAACCCCCTGAAGCTGGTTAAAGGGCTGGATAAAAGGAAACGCATTGGCACATCAAAAAGCTTGGGAGCATTGGTGGCCAACATTTAGATTTTTAGCTGCTAGAGTGAAATTGGGGAACTAGGTTCACCAGGTCTCTGTGCACTTCTAAGAGCTGCGCCTGGATGGCTTTAGAAGCCATCTAAAGCAGCCTTTTTGAGATACAGCTTCCGAAAGCTTTATGCTTATCCAGTGACTGTTTAAAATAACATATAGAAGCACAGTCTCTACCTGACCAGCTCTGTGCTTTCGCTGTGAGCCTCTAAATTTGGGCTCCTTGTGCTGCCCCAGTGACTCTCAAATTATTTTTCTCAGCAGTGAAACAGTATCAGGGGATGGGGATCAAGGGAAGGAGTGGGCAGAGGGTCCCTGCTAGGGCAGCCTGTAGCCTGGTAATTGGACTCCTCTCCAAGGGAGACTCACATCTAAGGAAGGAAAATTAGTTTTCAGGGCTGCTAAAAAGGAGGCAGGAGAAAGGTGGGCTGCTGACAGCGTGTCTGGTGGTATGTGAAGAGACAACATTATCTGCCATTCTGTCTGTGAATAATCTGATTCTATTAACTTGTGTTTGAGCATTTTTCAAAAACCCCTGTTTTGATGAACTGTTCCAGGAAAGTGGGTAAGGGAAATACAAGTTACTCCATGTCAAATTAACGAGGCCCAGAGCTGCTTGAATCCTGCTGGAAATAACTCATTTTGATGCATGTGCCGAAAGGCAACTCTGAGGGACGTGTTGCATTTTTAAGGTCAAAATGTTGTGGTGTGGATGGAGTTTCGGTGTCCCCCAAGCCACTGGAAGGCCCAGGTTGGAGCCGTCTTTCACAGACTGTAGACTCCAAGCACTCCAAGCATCTTGGGTGCTGACATACTTATCAGGACCTAGCTGAAAAGGACGTATGAACCCACAAACACGTCTCTGCCCTCGCCAAACCACTGTTAAAATTGTGTGGTGCTTCCGGCAGGGCATCTCCTGTGAATGTGCTGGTTTGGGAGTGGATTTGGTCTGTGAGGAGCTCCTCAGCCTTACTCAGGACAGTGGTAACAACGTTTAGAGTAGTTGTAATGGAAGAAGGGCATATGAGTCCTCTGTCCCCAGAGGAGGCTGTGGCAGCAGCTGCTGGAGTCATTGGTTCTTGGGCAGATCCGTGTAGAAAGGCGTTGTCTTCACTGTCACTGTGGGCAGAAATGATGTTCAGTTTCATACTTGCCTCAGAGCCATTTTGGACCATCAGCTCAGACAGGACAGATGGCGAGGGGGCAAGCGGCTGACAGGCCCTGCCCGTTTCCCATCCAGAGGGTGATGCCGCAGGGTGAACGTGCCGGTGCTGGGCACTCCTTCGTTCCTCTGGGCGCACAGGGCCACTGACATCCCTGTTCCGTAGCTCTGCTGGCTTTCTCCTTCCGTTTCGTCTGTATTAGAAGCTGCTCCATTTAAAATTGTTTTTAAAATCGCTTTTTAACTAAGCCAGTGCCAGACAGCGTTGGCTAACACTTCAGTGTCGGTCAGGCGTGTGTGCTGAATCCTGCCAAAGGATGCTTGACTGAGATGAAGTGTGCTCACCCCCTTCCACACACATTTGATTCTGTTGAGTAAAAGCACGCAACCGCAAGCTGAGCGGCAGCCTGGGGCACGTGTGCACCTCTTAACACCCTCCGCCTGACTGATCTGGAAGGCTCAAATCCCCTGTTTCCTTGGGGCGATGCTTTGAAGGACTTTCGAAATATTGTTCAGCCTCAGACAAGACGTTCACCCAATACAGAAGAAAAGCAATGCATACATTCCTGAGCGTGGTGAGGTAGCGTGGTAAGTGACTAATGAGACTTATCTTCCCTACCTGTATTTATAATGTAAACAGGACACTCCAGTTCCCTAGTCCCAAGCACCACCACTTCTGACTCTCGCGCTCGACAGGGTTATGATGCTAGGGGACACATGCTGGATTGGAAGGATCCGCTTGATTCATCTGAAAATACAGATCCATATGTGGCAGTTTCATCCCATAATCATCAGGACAAGAAGGGTAAGGCCTTGGAAATGACGTCCTGTGGTGAGGAGGGAGGGGGGAGAGAATTAAAGTGTAACTGCTTCCAGCTGGCTCCGAGTAACATGTAATAAAACTCCTGTGCTATAATTAAAAGCTTATCGTAAAGCCTGAAACTAAACAGCCAATCTCAGACTCAGTCCTAGATAATTCACTGCCTGAGGAAACCACACAAAACAAACAGGAGTGTATGCCTTTGCAGTGTGTGTTGTGCATGTGTACGGGAAGGAGGGAAACAGTGGGGATTTAGGTCTCTTTAAACTTGATCTCCCCCATTGTCTGGCAGAGGAAGATCCATGGCTTCCCGTTGTTCCTAAGGGTGCACTTTTATATTGCCTTGTTGTCTGAATTCCCAGGGCAGCACAGCACGTCTTGGCTAATTTCACATTAGTTCTGTCTCTCAACAACAGACAGAGGTTCTGAATGTCTACTCTAGTTTAACCATTGAAGTAAAACTGTCACTAGTCCTAGCCACTGGGCCTGAGTCCCGCTGTCTTCAGTGAGGCCTGAGCATCAAATACCTTTGAGAGTGGGGGATGAGGAGATCATTGGTGTATTGTAAAAGATAGGGAGGTGACTGTTGGTGGGTAAAGACTCTGTGTTGCATTTTTAAAGTACCAAAAGGTTAGGATTTAGATGGTGTTTCACAGCACTCAGCACTGTGCTGAAGCACACCTGGGTCTAATACAAGTGGCAGCCCTGTCATTTGGCCTCCAGTCCCCCTTTGCTATGCACAGGGAGAATTAGGCAGTTACCTAAATTTGCCATTTGAACATGCTGAGAGAAGGAGAAGCTTTTCTCACCTGTAAGGATGGTGGTGCCCCCTGATTCTGTCTTGGCCCCCCATCATTCTCCCAGCTCCTTTTAATCTGTGTCTCAAAGAGGTTAAAATGGTTCCTTTGTAAATAGGGGACTTAGGTTCAAATAGCTCCACTCACTAGGGAGATCTGAGTCCTTGTTATTCTTCTCCAGGGTGTTCTTAGATTGCTTCTTTCAATCTCTTCTCTGTTGAAGATGTTTTGCTCTGTATGGACTAATTAAGTACTCAGTGGGTCAGGAGGAGGATGGGTATGAGCAAAACTCACTTGCTGAGTGGTTAGGGTACTCACCAGGGGCAAGAACACACATGAGCCTCCGTCCTTTCTGCTATGAATAGTTGATATAAAACACTTAAAATATTAATTGAAATGTGGATTCCAGTCTCTATTGTTCATGCATTTTACATGAAAAACTCATTAGACAAAAGCATCAGCTGTTCCTGGAGAAGCTGCTGGCATGCCAGACGTGCTGCTTTGAGTTGTCTTCCTAAACTAGTAGGTTACTAAATCATGCTCCATCCGCTCCCATCTGACCCAGTGAGTCTTGAATTCTCTGCACTGGCTGTGGAGACTTTCAGCAGGGGGTAATGAGCGCATTAACATTGCAGAACAGTCTTCGGCAGAGCTGCACGAACAGCCGATGGTGGTCTGGACCCAGACTGTGAACTCAATGCCTGTTACTCACAACAGCCCCAGACACGGTGCCTCCCACAGTCCTGGGATATCCTGGATTTCTCACTGAACTCCGCAGGATTGACCCCGAAGAGGCTTCACAGTTCATAGCCAAGAAGGCAATGGGTATCACCTGGCTGGCGCAGCAGACAACGCTTGAAGCGCTTTTCCAGCTGAGGAAGCCAGTCAAATTAGGCAGGAGATGCGGTAAAATTTCCTGAGATGCCATGGCAGACATTAATCTAGTAGCCTTGGCTTTTAGGCTGGATAGCAGGAAATGGAATACGAAGATTTGAATTCCCTCAGGCAGAGAATGTGAACTTGTCTCCCAGTTCTCAGCAATGAGCTCTTCCTATACAAAAGAAGGGAAAAACTGCCATTTGCTCTTCATCCTTTAACTGAGTTTTAGAAATGGCCCCTGTTCGAACAGTTTATTTTCAGAGCTTGATCTTGTAGACATTCTGGGAGAATAACTGCAAACATAAAGCAACGAAAGTTCATTTCTAGAACGTGGTCGGGCTTACGTATGAGTTAAGTTTACACGTGAGTTGTGCACAGAGCTCCTTTGCACCCTTCAGACCCGTGGGCTGCTGAGCCTCAGCAGAGGAAGGATTTCAAGCAGCTGCAATACTAAAACCTGTAATTTAGGGTGCAAGGAGCTGAGGGTGCTGAAGATGAAAGCTCAGATTCCTAATTCCTGATTAAGCTTTGTTTGAGATATTAACATTGTTTTTTTAATTCCTCAGCACTTGCTCTTCAGCTGTAGAAGGGCAAGCCAGAAAAAGTGATTTCTGAGTATCACGTATGTAGAGAAAGGAAGGCAGATAAGCCTGCATGCTCTTCTAAAGGTGGCATGTGGAGCACTAGCACTCCTCTTTCCTCGTAGCAATAAATCAGTGGTAATGCTGACAGACAAAAAATAAGGCTTTTTTCTTTCTCTGTCCAGTCTTGTTAGGAACATCTGACATTAGAAGTGCTTAAGGTGAGAGGACATTTCTTAGAAAATCTAGTGTTCCCTCTTCTGAAAGTAAGTGGTATCTTTCTCTCCTCCACCCTGAGAGGGGGGAATGTCATTAAGCGGATTTGATGAGGAAGGAGATGGGGAGAAAGCAGAGTGGGTCTGGGCACCCCCAGAGCCCTGTGAGGCTCTTGATCCTTGAACTCGTCTCTTCTGCTGGCGTCAGACAGGGGAATGGTGTCAGAAACCACCAATAGTGGAAGATCTGGTCCTTTATGTACCCAGAGGAATGTGGAGACATGTAGGCATTTTAATGGTACTGTTTGTTATGTGTGGGTCCCTGCTTCACAAATCTTTTGTGAAGCAATGCTTAATAAATGGAAAGCTAGCTCTTAAGAGCATCTTGTATGCCAGTAGCAGCTTCCAGAAGAGCATGCAGTGAAAATATTAATAAATGTGTAGCTGTTGGATTCTAATCATTTTCGCTTCAATTCACTGACTGATGAGGTGGCTTACATTCAATAGTTCCCTCCCCAGGGAGTGATGGTTACCAAAGAGCCTTATTAGCACTTGACAGGGTCATTTAAATATCATGCATTCTTTAGTGCCTAATTATGAATATTGACAAAGCTGGAAGCAGTCTACACACAATCAAAACAATGGCGGCAGAGGTGACCGCATGGTTGTTTACCATTACCATCTACTTGTGTGTTGTTACTCCTTGCCTTGCCCAGTCAGAGTCCATTGGTTTCAAAATTACTATTGACTTGCTGTTTTGAAAGGGCAAAGGAAAGAGTTCTTACACAAAATTAAAGCAGAAAATGTTACGCTTACTGTCCTTTTATTAAGATTTGGTTTTCACATTTGCTGTAATTTCTTTTACTTTCACATATTCACAGACACTTTTTTTTTTGAACGTTTTCTCTTTGTTTTGCAAGGTGTTTTGTTGTGTTCTTCATTGGTTGTGTCTAATCCTTTGGACAGTGTTTTCTTTCTTTTCCTGTGCTCACAAATGACTTCTTACCGATTGTACTAATTGTACAGAATCCACTGGCTGCTTTCTTTTCTGTAATACGAGTGCTTTGATGATGTCACATCCATCCATATGCTTCACTTTTAATTCAGTGCAGGCATCTTGGGGAATATCTGTGGGGGCGTGAAGAGGGGGTTCTTTAAAAGGGCTGACTCATGGGAATGTGACATTTGTGTGCCACAGCTTTGGTAGCTAAATATACTCTGGGATTGTTGTTTCTGAGCTACATCACTTTTCTTGCCAAGGTGAAAATGTGTAGTGCAACCCTTAGAGTGGGAACTGTGCTTTGCCATCCCACTGGCATTTTCACTTCGGCTATTAAGGAATCTGCCCCTCCTGTTGCAAAACAAAACGAATTGGCTCTGATTGGGTAAACTGCACCCTCCTTTCCTGTTATCCTCCGTCTCCTGCGCAGGGAAAAAAAAAAAAAAAAAAAGGAGTAAAATTTTAAAAAAAATTAAAAAATAAAGGAAAAGAAAAAGATAAACATGTTCTAGAGTATGTTTACGTTTTGTTTCCTTTCTTGCTGTGTTTTAGTGTTAATTTAATTGTGCGTTTCTCACCTTTGTCGAAACAGTCTCTCTAACCTCGCCGTCTAACCTTCCCCCTGCTGCCATTGTACTTGGTCTCCCTCCCTCCACCGTCGTGCAGCTCCTCCCAGGGAGTGCTCCAAGGCTTTACCCTCTGCACCCCGGTAGTGCTCTAGCGTTGTGTCTCTCTGTAGTCATCCTACTAACGCGGGGGGGAGTAGACACATACCGCTCCTAGAGAGGCCTGCGTGAAGAAAACAAAGAGATTTTCTTCAGAAGTAGCTGGCCTTGCCCCTCATTACCCTCCTGCCCTTCTCTGCTGCCTCCTGTCCTTCCTGCCTCCCTTCAGAAATGCCTCGCGCTTTTCAAGTCCGGGGTTCATTAGCACAAATGCAGCCGACTGCTCGGTTTTCTCACTGGCTCCGTAAGTGCCTGGAGGTTGCTTTTTAATCACGGTGTTGATAAATTGGTTGCAAATTCAGCTTACTGTTTTGTGGTTCCGCTGCAGCTTCTTCTCCACAGCATCCACATGGACGTTGCTGAGCTGGGCACTGAGTGACAAAAGTGTAGCGTTGCTGCTAGCAGGCTTAATGCTTGTATTCTTTCTTGTCTTGACATTCGTTAAGTGAAGATTGTGCGGTGGTATCTCCTCTCCTTAACAAGCCTTTTGTCGGTATCCAAGTAGCAATGGTTAAAAGCTGATTAGAAGCGGGATGTGGTTGGCAGTTTACAGAGTTAAGGCCTTCTAGTGTATTTGGATCTCAAGAGTGCTCCTGTAGATACAGTATCTGGTAGAACCTATTAATTTATAGATTGTAGAATTATTATTTGGTTTTATTGTAGTAAAGATATAAATACATGTATTTCTGTCTTAATAATATTATTAACAATAACAACAATAATAATAATAACTGCAGCCCTTCCTCTGGTACAGAATTAGACATCATTAGCAATTGTCAGCTACTATGTTTGGAGAGTGTTGTGCTACTGGGGAGCCCAAGTGCTGTTCATTTCAAAACCTGACTCCAGAAGGTATTTCGTATTGTACACAAGTGGCAGTGTGACTAAATTTTACTGTGATTATCGCTACTTGAAAGATTTGCCAAGTGCTGACAATGCTTGTCCCCGGAGAGTCTGCAAATGTTCAGGCAGATTCTGCTGTAGTGAGACAGACTTATATGAAACTTCAGGTGCAGTTATGATAAAGAATGTAAAGTGTTGATTTAATAATATACTTTACAAATAGACATGAAATGAGAGGAAAAAAAAAAAAATCTGTGGCAAAGCAAGGCTTCACACTCTTTTTTTTGTCTGAATTAAACAACTGATGTTTATCATGGGAGGGCTGAGTTTTGCACCAGAAAGTACATTTGCAAAGTATGTTTTTACACAAAAATGTTGTTATGTGCTAATATGTGAAAGAATCTAAAAGATTTAAAGTGTTTTATCAGAGAAAGTAGGGAGAAGTTATTATCCTGCTGGGGTTTTGCAGTAATTCAGAAAGGGATTTAAAGTGGCACAAGATTTGACAAAACTTATCCTTTGAGTCAGTGTTTGCAGGTGGGGGGAGTGGCTCGAATCTTCAAGGTAAAGCAAATATTCTGTGTTTGATCCGTATAATCATCCTGTCAGTCTGAAGTAACTTGCTGATCATAAAAAAAGTATTGGGCTAATGGGAGAAGGAGCTGCACTTTAGTAATTTCTGTGTGCACGGGGTTCGGGGAGAGCTATAAACTCCAAGGGTGTGTGCCCGGAGGGGGCTACACAAACATTGCTGTTCTTGCCTATGTCTCAAACGTTTGTACGCACAAACATAAAGCAGATTGCAAGTATTTTGCAGTTCACTAACAGTGCCAAGTGCTGACAAAACAATGAAGATCAAATTAGACCAGATCCTTAGCTTACTATTAATTCTTTTGCCCACAGTCTAGTAAAAGAGAGCTGTGAGAAGAGAAGTAGGGAATTTGCCCTGATTCTGTCTGTGATTCTGTAGCATTTGGCTGAGATTTGAAGTGAGAGGTGTGGTTACTCGGAGCTGTAGTGCTTCACAAAGGGATTTCACCTACACAAGACAAGCTGACATGGCACTTAGTCCGTTTAAACTTTTATAGATCCGCATCTAGATTAAAAACCACTTACTTTTCCCATTAGGATTTCAACAGATTGGTTGGATGAGTCTGTGCTAAACAAAACCTTATAGATTTTTTTTCTGAAGTGTTCTTAAGTAAATTAGCATCAGCTTACTGTAAATATCACTGTTCCTAGAGGGGGAGCTTATTTACATTTGTCACATAATACTAGCTACTTGGATGAAATACTAAAACAAAAATCTTTTTTAAAACAAACAAACAAACAAGTAACCCTATATTTGGCAAGAATGGCTCTAATGAGCAACTTGTCCAGGAACTGAATGTTTCAGAGACTAATCACAGTATGCCTGCTGTGGAGCACTATTTTAGCTCTGTGTTAGATAAATACCAGAAAGCCATTGTTAGCAGTTAAATGGGACCAAATTTTTCAGCAGAATTTTTAATGGCGAAGTGCCTGTGTCCCCAGACCAGGCTAACAACTAGCAAACGTGACAGAAGATTGATGGTCTCAGCACGCTGGTCTCTGGTATCCTGTGGCGTGCACCAGAGGACTGTGCAGTCCGGATTAAGGGAACACACCAGACTTGTCCAGAGGAATGACACTGATCCTTCTTCTGCTCTGTCTTGCATGTACGGCCTGTCTGCTCCCAGGACTAGAAACAGCTAATCATCTCAGATTGCAGCCTTGAGTTCAAACAGTGGCAGTAGAAAACTAGATGCTAATTAATAGAAGGGAAATCGTATATGAAACTGATGAAAGAAGAATGCTGGAAGGATGTTTCTGACAACAGACTGTCTTCAAACTTCTTTTCATTATGTTTTTTGTAAGTTTCTGTGAGAACAAGAGCGAAGAGGCAGAGAGGAGACAAGGCATGCAAAAAAGATGACAGAAACTAATTCCCTGGACGGGGCCACATCCTTAAGCCAGTTTTAATAAAAAATGGGGATTGTAATAGAATACAGGGCAGTGATTTAGTGTGGCTTCTCTGTGACTAAATCTTCATTTCAAACCTTTCGTAAAAACCTGCAGCTCATTTAGTTGCAGATTTCTATAGTAAGCTTCTGAAAGTGCAAGGAGAGGAACAGTTTTCACTGCGAAAGATAGGCAAGGATGAGGAAATGGAAATAGTGGAGGGGGTATATTCCAACACACACCGACTGCCTGTGCCAAACCTAAGGAAATGCTTGTACTTCAGCACTGGCACTAACTTAAAAGATTTAACTATCAGAAGCGGAAACGTAAGTTGCAGGATTAGAACCAAGAGCCATTTGCTGTTTAGTAGCCAGAAAAAAGACATCATTGGTAACAGAAGAGACCGTGTCCATGTGCGACTCCTGGTTATGAAAGCTATCAAGAGAGCTTTTCTTTCTAAATGTCCCCAAATTGCTGGATCTTACAAATAAGAGAAGGGTGATGTTTAAAATAGAGCTCATCAAACGCCAAATGTGGCTGCAGGAAACAGCAGGTATCCTTGACCTGTAATTGTCCGCCTGCATAGATTTAAAGTCAGGCAATCCATTTTCAGGCTGCAATGAGCAGTAGAAGCCTGTCTTACTAAACCAGGGAAAAGCTGTCATTGCCCCGGGACCTTGATCTGCTTTTTCAATAAAAGAGGCCACGTCTAATTTGTCAAGGCAGCTGTTCCGCGTTCAGGGTATTAGAGCTATTGTGTGATGGACTAGATCCCCAGCTGCATTCATCCCGTCACCCCGTGAGGACAGCTCGGTGGAGGAACACAGGCTGCCTCGTGCTCTTGTTTGACCCTTGTAGCATTGACATATTTATCAAGAGCTGGGAATTGGCTGTAGGGTGTGTTGTCCCCACAGGGCTACCACTTTATCTGAAAATAGCAAGGCAAAATTGGTGGACGGGACACTAGGTAACGCGAAGTTTCGTTTTTGCGGCGTTTATATTGAGCATAGGGAGATGTGCCATACAGAGATGCTGAAGTGGGAGGGCAACCTAGCCGTTTAAATAAGAGATTTCTGAAGCTGCTTTGAAATTCAAGGGGATTTAAGAGCAGAAAATCTAGTATCTGAAAGACACTTAAAACACCTTTTGGTGTTAATGCCGGTGTACAATTGAAATGTCAATATGCTGTTAAAGATATTTGAATAATTCATTTTTTCTCATTTAGGATGTGCCTAGTTTCGATAATCAAATTAATTAATAGTTAAGATGTCCTGTAGTAACTTTATGATGACTTAAACATTGATAGTCCTGGTTCAGAGCACTCTTAATATGATCTGTGGACTGTGAACTGTTTAATTACATACCTCTGTACAAAACACCACCCGCATTATTCTCATATAGATAACCTTTCAGTGAATGGTATCAACATCCATTTCAGTATGTAGAAAGGATCCTGACTGACTCTCTTCCTTTTTTTTCATAGTTTTCTATAAGACTGTAAAAAAGGTGAGCTTAATTCTTTATGTCAGAATGGGCTGGTGCTTACTGATTAACAGCATGCAGTTAATTAAAAAAGGAAAAACCTGGAGAGAGCATAATTTAGATTTTGCCATGTTAATTTTACTGATCATTAAATACAGGTAACAAATGCTGTTTTGTTTGGAAAGCAGTCGTTCCTATGAATAGCCTCAGTTTAGTCAGGTGTTTAGGCAGGTGTTACTTCAAGCTCTTTATTAGTCATTTAATGAGGCACTATGGTCCCTGGTATCTGATTACTGTTGCTATGACTTTCGCTAGATTTCAGTCATGTGTTCTACAATTTTCTGTGCTTTATTGAGAAGTTTTGAAGCAGACAGTGCAAATTTACCGTTATACCAAAAATCTGCTGACATCCCTGTGAGAGAAAAAAGAGCTTCATTGGCCATGCTTAAGTTTTTGAAAAATATCAGTCCCTCATACCCAGAAGAGGCTTGTCACTGTTAGGCAACTAAATACATAGACAACTCCATATACATTGAGCATCAGTGCTGTGACTGATAAGCACCTTACTAGCTGATAATCTGACACCTCTCCCTGCCCCTACAGATCAGAGTAAGTCAGAGTCCCTACTGAAGTAGGTTTTAACAGCTCCATTGGCATTAGAAGAGGTGAGAGCAGTGGATAGAGGAGTTGCTTAGGAAGCATTGAAAGGCATTTCTGGCACAGCGGTACAATACAGCAAACATTTGGAAGTGTCTCAAGAGCGCATTCATCACCAACTTCGTGTTGGCTGGGAAGAATTCCTCTAATCCTCTGAAATCATGAGTCCCAATGGATAGCCTCCAGACCAGTTCCAGCCTCCCATGTCTACCAAAGTGGTTAGCCCTGGAGATTAAACTGTAGTTCTCCCACCAGCAACCAAAGATTGCTATTTTCTATGAAATAAAAACTCAGATGAAGGTGCAGCTTGATAGCATTGTCACAACTGGGCATAAACTAGGCAGTTCTTTCATATGCCCAACAAGGANAAAAAAAAAAAAGAGGTGGGGGGAAGCAGGCACATTTTTAAGATCCTACGAAGCTACTGTTACTCACTATCATGTTCTTGTAGAAAGAAAAAGAGGGTTTTTTTGGAGAGCCTGAAAGATCTGCGATTACTGAACGCAAACAGTACCAGCACAAACGGGGAATTTAAGCATGCACAGAAACAGCGCCTGAACAGCAGAACACTGAAGCCTTCATTAAAATAATTTCCAAAGTCTTTTGAGAAGCACATATTTTCCAGGTGTTTCGTTATTCCTTAAACCAGAAAACTATTGAATTCCTGTTTGGAAGCAAGCAGGGTGAGTGAGACAGAAGCCGTAACACTGGGTAAACACTGAGTTTCACTTGTTTTTGAAGGAGCTAACAGAAGTGGTCTTGTCATGTGGCGCAGAAAAAGCCATTGGTAGTTTCTTTGAGCCTGTGGTCAGCACTGGAGAAGTTTAATTCCTGCCACAAGCTTATAGCTCCCATCAAGCAGTTCAACAATTCTCCGTGTGTATTCAGTGCTGAATGATTCCCAATCAGAGGCTCTCAAGGGAGGGCGCAGAGCAGGGGTGCCCTCTGTCCCTTCTTCTGCCTCCTCCCCACTGAACCTTCACCACAAAGCCAGCCCAGAGGTTTGGGCAATCACAGCTCATAATAAAGAACATAAAGAGCACTGCTCTCTTTTCTTTTTGCAGATAGCGGCCGGCTTTATCTCAACAAAACACTAGTCTCTATTCAGTATCTTAAAGAGGTCTTACAGTCCTGCAGCACTTTGTGTACTTTTTTGTCTAAATACGACCAAGCTACAAGCAATGCCCTGAGGCACTCATCCAGTAAGACCAATTAATTTTCCATACCCAGGGGTATTTGTATATTTCAGTGTGCAGTTCTCACTCATTGAAGTAAATTACTAGTATCAAATCACTAGGTACTTCCATATACCCAGCATCACGGCGTCGAAAAACAATACAATTTATTGTATCTGCTTGCTCATGGCAAGACAGCTTGACAACATCAGCTGTGCTTCTGCACAAGGTTTGTTCTCACCTACACTGTGTTTAGAAAGGAGGAAAGAGAATAAATATATGTTACTGAGAGAAGATAGATTGTGATATAATGCGTTAAGGTCCCAATGCTAGGAAAAAAGATGAGGCTTTACGCTCTCACATAGAAATTTGCGTGTCTGTAGATTAGTAAACATATGTTGAGAGCAAGTCTATAGACATGAAAAAAGCCAGCCGTGTTCCTTGTTAGAGCACTTACCTTCATGTTGATTAACTAGATGTGCAAGCTGCCTGGTTTGCCCGCAGCAGTAGAAAATGCTGGCTTAAAGAAAGAGGATGAGCAGAAATCAAACAAACACTGCAGTAAACCCGGAAAACAGAGATGAGACCCAGTACCAGAACTGAGTGGAAGCGGGGGGGGAGTTGTTGTATTGCAGAGACACTGCTGCCTGCGAGATGTGTGGTAAAGCAAATATACGGGTATGTCTGCCTGGCCTGCTGCTGGACGGCCAAGAGGTTGCATGGGGTGGGCTTTGGATGCATGGCGGGGAAGACACTGATCTGAGCACACTGCTGTGGCTGCAATCTCGGAGCTTTCTTGGAGCTTGCTGCAGCTTTCTTGGGGCTTGCTGAAGTATGTCCTCTGAGATGAAGCTGCAGGGTCACCTCATCCCGGGAAGCAGAGTGGTCAGAGTAATCACTGGGTGCGTTAGAAAATGTACAGATAGGAAACATCAGTGAAGTTGTGGCATCGAAGTGTAAATGTACGTGCAGTACCTGCAAGGCGAAGAGATGATAAAAAATAAATTAGGTCAAAAAAAAGAGAGAACTATAAATTTGACGGACAGAAAAATGCATGAAGGAAGCCACCGCTGGAAACAGAAGATGAAGCGGGCAAGAAAGAGGTCATAGCAGCGCCGGAACAAGAAGTCCGTCAGAGAAATGCTGTCTTTTTCCCCAGAATGTGGCTGGAGTAATGCTGCTTGCTTTACCTGAGATACTGGAAATTCCAGTGGATGTAACTGAGAGGGAAGAAGGCTTCTGATATTTAGATTGGAAAATCAGTGAGATACAGAAGAAGAACTAGCAGTAAAATTAGTCTTGCTGACTGTTATGGCCAGTGTCTCAAGCTCATTGCAATTCCTCAGTCCCTTAATGTATTCAAAGGCAGACAAGTCTATGGGACTGCAATACGGAGGGAAGTGATAAACCTAACATCAGATGTGTATAAGCTATTTCTTGCCTACAGCACCAGCCATGCAAATATTTCTAGAAGAAGCAGTTGTGTCTTTTGCTGATCACTGGCGGCATGTTTTAATTCTTAAGTCCAGGTCTTTTGTCTACACCTGCAGTGTTCATGAGTGTAGCAGAAATGAAGAGTTAATCTACAGTGTTTGCTTTCTGTCACAAAATATACAGTGCTGGCGTTTTAATAACAGGAGAGGTTTCATCCTCCCTCTGTGTAAGAGCAGACCTAACTTGGGGTCCAGCCATGTTCCTAACGTGCACCAGCAACCCAGCTGTGGACAGAGGGACTATCCCTGAGAAATACAGTGTGTGCATGTTGGCTTGGTCACGTAGTTGTTCAGCAGTTAAAAAATAATTTCCAGGGACCTCATGGAGGAGGATATACAGGGTACAGCCTTATTATTTAAATGTCCTGGATGTTTAATAGATGGCTTCTTTGTTAGTTTAGCTGTATCATGCGGTCAGTCACAGTCGTAGCTCGAAACTAGCGTTTCCATTTTTGTGTCTTTAAAGATGATCAGAGCTGATGGGGAAACTGTTTTTGCTTTTAGGTCATACACAGTGTTTGAAATTTAACCCGAATTCTTCCATGAGGCTGCTTTGAGCTTCAGCCTGCTAAGCGGGGCTGCTTATGTTGACATTCAGCAAACTTCACTTTTCCCTGTTGTGCGGAAAGGCCATAGTTCAAAACAGGCTGTGAAAAAGGAGAGGAAAAGCCACAGAATTTCTCAGCGACGGCTTCGCTTTCCTTGACACTGTTCATAAAAACTGCTTCCAGAAAGGCACTGGGCTGCCCAGAATACATAATGCCCACAGTGGGAAGAAAAAAAAAATACAGCATTTTTTTCTGCACATCAGAGGAGCTCCACGCAGTGAAATGGGAACTGTGAAGATGAGAGATTCACTTTGCAGGCTACAACAACTTCTCTGGAGCCCTGAAATCATGCATATTCAGCCAAACATATGTAAATCTGGTTTAACCCAGCTGTGAGACATCCCCTGAAGTAAACTAATAAAGAGCAGCTGGATATGTTTAAGCCCATACCAGGCATAGTAGAAAGGTCCCAGAATGTGCACTGAGCTTTTTTTTACGTCATTAGAGGAAATGCAGCAGACTTTAAAGGAAAGTTGTGTTTTAAGATGCAAAGCGGCATAAAGTTTGCCTCTGCTGAGACAAGCTACAAAAGAATTAATTTTCCTTGACATTTGGGTTTTATACATCTTGTTTTAACTACTGTGAATGCCTGTGTTTTACTTTGTTAAAGAACCCGCTACGTCTACTTATTCCCCATCACACAGAGGCACCTAAAATTATCATTGCTCACTGGGAAAGGGTGAGAGGTGAAGGAAAGTAGTGAAATCAGAAAAGTTCAAAATGATCAGCCACTGCATACTGCGTGCCAGTGGGAGGAAGGTTGCCAAGCGTTTTCTAGTGCAAGAGCTGGCCTTCAGCCTAGCCACTGGGACAAATAAAACTGGGCTGGCTTCAGGACTGTAATGACTTTCATCATTGTATTATAGATCCAGGAGGCTGTGTATCTCAGACCTTCTCCCATACCTGCAAACTTGGTAAACTGGTTTATTTGCGGAGGTACTGCTTAGACGTTAAAATTAAAAAAGCTCTAACAGCTTGCTATTCCTGTCTCTTTCAGGTCTGTCTCCCTTTCATTTCAGTGGGGGTGGGAGTCGTCTGAGCGTGAATTTGCTGGTTCAGATCTTGTAATTTCCGTCTATAATAATCCCTTTCAAAAAATAACTGCTTGTTTCTCATTTCTCAAAATTCACGAGCGTGGCTATGGTGTAGGTTTTGTGTGGCCACTGTGGCATGCAGAAAAATTGGATTGCAGGCTCATAATCAAACTAAAAACAGGTAATTGAAATCCGTTCTGCAAATGTTATTGCAAGACTCATGGTTTATCTCATATGAACATGATGGGGTTGTTTCTCTCACCTTTCTTGGATCTCCCCTCCTTTAGTAAGTTAAAAACATCTTTTTTCTACAGTGATGCAGGTCAACAGTCATTCTTCAAAGGTGGAGAGAAGTGATATAATTTGGACCAGCTTAAAAGAGAAATAAAACCACCCCTAGAGATCAATAGATTAACCTATCCTAGAGGGACTGCTTCTGAAATAGATCTGATTAAGGGCCAAAAAACCCTTACAGAGGCCGCTATGGCTCATCTGATTGTTTAGATCCTCTTCAAGGCTTTGCTACATGTTACCTCACGCATTTCATGTATTGATTTTCTTTTCATAGTTCTGAAATACAATTTCTCCATACACCTCCAATGATCCCCAGGCCTCTTGTAACTGAAGATTTTTTCTTCACCAAATTAATTCTCCTCTCCAAGCACATGCATCTGCTTTTTGTTTGCTGGATACCTCAGATTGCTAGCTTGGGTGACTGGCTTTGAGAGCCATCGGGTGGAATCTGGGGAGAGATGGATTGCTCTTCTCAGCACAGTCGTGCAAAACTCACAGTTGCGGACCTTTACAAATCACCGATACAGCTTTACTGCAAGAAGAGGGAAGGGGGAAAATTGCCAGCAGAGCAGCTTTAACTATGAATGTTTTAGCTGGGTTTTTTTTCTAGCTGGTGATACTGAGAGTCCAGAAAAAATGGACACTTGGTAGAACTGCAGTGAGTCAGCGGATCAAGTCTTTGCAGCCAGAAGGAAGATGAAGGAAAAGGCTTACTTACTGTTTTCGACGAAGTGGTTCCAATGAAGTGGCAAACGTCAAATCGTTGGGATTATAATGTGGCTGGTTTATGTCAAACCTTGACATTATTCCTTCAAGAAAAAAGATGAGATAAGGTCGTGGTAGACTCTTGTCGTTCCTGAATTTGCTATCACTTTAAATCTATGTGTCCAGTCTAAATTCATCTGTGGGGTTTTTTGTGTTTGTGGTTTTGGTTTTTTTAATTTATTCCTATTGCTGTCTAAAAAGAAGGAAGTAAGCTTGTTAATACCTGCAGGGATTTTCCAGGCTGAAATAGTCTTTTAGCAGCATGAGACAGCCTGTAAACACAGTTCTAACATCTGGAGACACATGTTGAAAACCTGTTCAGTGATATTTAAAAAGGATAGTCTGAAGCCCATAAAAACCTCCATTCATAATGGGTCTATACCAGCTTTTCTTGCAAGTCTAAACAGAGGGAGACGAACATCAGAGAATCTTGCACTGAAGAATGGAATAAACTGCAAGGTTTTCCCTTTAAATAACAGTGAAGAAATCATTGTGCCTTTCTGGAACAATGGCTTGTTCTGTGGGAAGGCTCAAGTGATTTTGTAGGTGTTGGAGATGGAAGCGGGCTTACTCCCATTTAGCTAGAGAGGTGAAGTTTAAGACAGGAATGACACTCACTCCCTGACAGCTGTTAGCGTGTGGTCTAGACATAAATATTACCTTATTCCCTGATAGATACTCCCCCACTTTCCTGCCAAAACATCATTCTTCTATTCCCACCCCTGCGTTTCAGTTTCGTGTGTGCCACCGTGTTGGGCTATTGCTTTACCATCTGTTGCGGGCAGGCTTGGGCAGCTGGGCAATGACAGCTCCCTGCGGAGGTGACCGCAGGGTGCGCTTGGCGTGCGGTCCAGGGTACACCTCTCGCAGCCGTGCATCATTTCGGGGACAGAAGCGTCTTTGTGTCCACGCTACAGCTAACTGTAGTGCTCGAACTGAAAGGCGCTATTCTTGGTGACGGGTGACTAGGTTGTTGACACACAGGAACCAGGTGTTGCTCGCTGCACGGCTTTCGTTGTTCTCCGTGACTTCAGCTTGGTTGTGAACGCAGGCAGAATCACTAAAACAGCCTCAAATTCAGTTATTCAAACTGGGAAGCAGTTTGTTGTTTGTTTTCTTTCATCAAGCAGTTGTGAGGGTTATGAAAGCTGGAATTCCTGTTTGTGCTCACTGTGAAACGTACAGCAGAACCTAGACTTAGGGGAACGTGACTGTGGGGCTCTTCTTGGTGTTCTGCTATCCTTGTCCCTAATCACAGAGGAGAAAAATAAATCTGAGCTTTATCATGGGATGTTTGTTTTTATACTTACACGTTAAAAGGACACAGCTCTTTTGCTGGGCCTGTGGAGTTGAGGCCTCCTTTCTGCAGATGTCTGGTAATTGCTCTTCTCCTCAGACAGACACCTTACTTCAGATCTCTTTCCAGGTAGACCTTTGATCAGTACTTTTCACCTGCAGCTTTTTAGCAGGTTTTAGCTCATTTGCTTCCGAGAAAATAAGTCAAAGACTTTAGAGAAGTCAAAGGGTATCGTATTTAATGTTTCCCCATTAAAAGTAAGCCGTTTATCCTGTCAAGAAAGGAAGTATGGCTGGTTTGATGTGATCTATTCTAGACAAATTTTCTTAGGTGGCTTTTTTTTTGTGTTGGTTGGATGGTTGTTGTTTGGTTGGTTGGTTTGAATATATATAATTATTTTATCATCCTTTGGATTATCATAAAATTGATTGTTTAGTCAATGATTGTAGCATCATTCCCATTGTAAAAGTTGGACTGCAGGTCTGTCATTTTTTAGGTCCTCCCTTTATCTCATCTCAAAGGCAGATAATATGCTTGTCCTTTTCCAGAGGTCTTGATGCTCTTACTTCCTCCAGCATTCTCCAAGATACTGCGCAGTGTCTAGAAATTGCTTTGGCTAGTTCCTTAACCAGTCAAGGAAAAGTTCCTTGGAGTATTTGAAAACACCTACATTACCTAAATATGTTTACCTCTTTTCTGGTCCACACTCATTCCCTGACTTTGTTACATTACTGATCACAGATCAGAGCAGGTATTTTTGCTGAGAAGTGAAGCAGGAAGAGGAGTAAATGCTTCAGTCTCTGTGTCTTTGCTTATCTCTCCTCCTTATTGAAGTTTATTGTGCTGATACTCAGTATTCTTATTCTGTTATGCTCATGTATTCTTTAGAATGATGAACTCTGTTCCTTTGTGATTATTTCATCCTAATTACATTTCTGCCCTCAGAAGTTCTTTCCTGTTAGAATTAGAAAGAGCAGGACATGCCCAGAATAGCTTCATCAGCGTTTTCATACAAAAATATTTCAACGCTGTGCATATCTTGCTTTTAAACTTGTTTTTTAAGCAGATATAGAAGCACATACCTAACCCTTGAATACTTTTTTTAATTGGTGAAAAGAAGAAGCCTCATCTCTTTCATGCTTACGATGATTTAGTGTGTGGTAGATCTGTATCACCCCTGGTCTTTCATTTTCTCTCTTATTTTCACCCAGAGACATTCAAAAAATCTGCTTCTCACCCTTTCCAGAACTTTAGAAAAAGTGTATATATTATTGACTTAAAATAGTGTAGTGTCTCCTTGCTTTTTCCCCAACTACCTTTAGTGAACAAGCTAGTTCAATATTCTGCTTGTGTGATTTATCCAAGCACTAGCTGATTTCAGAACTGAAACACTTTGAAGGCTTGGAAACATTTTTCTTAATGTCCTCTTAACCGACCAGCCAGCCAACACTGTGTACCTTACCTACAAGCTCTGCTGGAAGATCAAATGAATTATGTATAGCAGAATAATACAATACTATATCAGGTCTTCTCTCTCATTAGGTGAGTAAGAAGAGGTGATTTTGCATGTTCCAGACTGTTACAGTGCAGGCCATACTGTCTGAGAAGATGAATGGTGATGTTAATGGATGCAGACAAAAGGACATGGGATGAAATTTCAGAAAGTTAGTGGAGGAGCAAGGATCAGGTTGTCTACATGAATCAGAATGGCCACCAAATGCAGAGGATATCAGATGACTAGCCTGGCTCTTTTAGTAGCCAGAAATAATAGTACATCACGTGTGGGAAAACCCTGAAATCATAAGCCCAGTTGTGATTTGCAAGGGACAGAGCTTGACTTAACTGGAAGACTTCAGGGAGGTAGATAAGTGTCAGCATGTTTGTGGCATTAGCAACATGTAAGGTCTGATCCTTGAAGGTGCAAATATTTAACCTTGTCTGTGTCTTTCAAGCTTTTTCAGTTTTACTACTATTTTAACTGCCACACCTCTCCCAAGTATAATGTTAATACAGGTAATTCTGTCAACAATATCCCTTTCCAAAGAATAGCTGGTTATTATCCGTGGTGACACATCTTCACATACTACAGAAAGTAGTTAGAAGTATAAATGAGCACTTCAGACCACATAAAATGAAATAAGCAATGTATTTTCATATTTGGAGGGAAGATATTGCAAAAAAGAGAGTGCTAGACATAATGTTTTAAAAGTAGAACTATTTAATTTAAAACAATTGTTTTATTATTAAAAATAGGATTAAAATAATATAGTGGTATGTATATCAATCATATTCTATAGTCTGGTTCTGTAGCATTTTATGCAGCCAGACCAGTCAGTTTTCTAGTACATAACGTCGTAGAAGGATGTCAGATAATATATAGCAATAAGACTTTTCAATAGCAGATATTTCCTCAAAACTGGGAGTCTGAATACTTTGACTTTCAAAAATGTAGGCCCTACATCTTTCTGATAGGTTCCTCCATTTATTTTAATTCTTTAAGTGCTAGTGAATGATGTTGGACTGAGTCTTGGGGACTGTGTTGTTCTTTAAGAATTGTAGGATAGGTAAAAGTGCACTGGTGCAGTTTGTGAAGTGCTGTAAACACTGTCCTGTTTGCTTTCAAACTGGCTTGTTTGGGGGACATCTTTGGGATCACACACTTGCTTATTCATCCCAGTCTTTGAAGGCAGTTACTACTGATGTGAGGGGCTTGATTGATTGTTGATTGACAACCACTGCAGTTATCAGCCTGCACCCCCTGTGGTCATGACAAGCGGGATGCTGAATATTCCTCGTACATTTTCATGACTTAATTGTATCTATACTATAAACATTAATGCAGAGTCAAATCTTCCCCGCCATACTTAAGTTAAAGTTGTTGGGATTTCTTGCATAACTAAAGACACATGGATGTGATCCATGATAAAAAATAAGTTGTATCATTAACCTGACGTTGTGTCCAGGGAAGATCTGCCTGCCTAGAGCAAAGTCACTAACGTTAAGTAACCTTTAATTCTAGTATAGAAAATATAAGAAACATCAGGAAGGTTTGAGCTCCAGAGGAAATATCTGGAATCAGGCTGTTTTAAGACCCTCATAAATTTCTGCTGATAAAACACCTGCAGTGTGAGTGACATCATTTCAGCTACCCCTTTATTGAACACACATGGTCACTCAGTCTGAACTGCATGGTAATTTTGTAACGTGAGTTGTAATGATTCAACACCCATTGGTAATGTAAAACTGAAGATTTAATGTTGCTTTTGTATGGGGTGATGCAGGTTTGTGCTTAAGGCTGTTCCTTCACAGAGGAGGACTTAGCCTAAGGCAGAAGGCTGAGGGTGTAGAACAACCTCTCTCGGCCCATGGGAGATGTGAGGCGTGGACGTGAGCTTTAAGCCATTCCATCACATCCTATCACCTGAGAGAGATCAGCACTTCCCTCTCCGCTCCCCATCATGACGAGGTTTTAGATAGCGATGAGGTCTCGAAGCTGAACAAACTGAGTATTTTCAGCCACTCCTCATCAGTCATGCCCGGTAGTCTCCCCACCATCTGTGTTGCCCTCCTTTGGACACATTCTGATATTTTATATGGTTCACCCTTTTGGGCACCAGGATACACTATTGACTCATATTGAGCTTATAATCAACTAAAACCGCCAGATCCCTTTCTGCAGGGCTGCACTCCATCCTCTTGACCCCCAGCCTATACATAAAAGGATATTAATTTAGGAAGGCATGACTTTCCCTTCATGAACCCATGCTGGCTTTGATAGTAAGTGCTTACACCCTCACACAGGCACTAAGCAGGGATTTTGAGTCTTTTTCATGCAAAAAACATTGTACTTAGGTGCTCAAAGGGCACCTATCTGAGAAGTTCGTGCATGGGAGGTGTCCATGCAATTAGACTTTTTAAGTTGAAGCTTTTCGTAACTTCGCACCCAGCAATGCATTTCTGGATAAGACTTAACACTTCCCTGACCATTCTTCCTACCCATTTAAGACTCTATCTCTGATTCTCCAGTTGATGACCACAGACAGTTTTACAAGTGTAAATAAATTTCGTCTCAAAATGCTGCAGAGTCAAGCATGTAAATATCAGCAGGTGAAGGTCAACAGAAGACCAGCACCTATGCGGTGAAATGTAGTTACTGCTGACTGTGCTGTAACCACTAGACTGTGTTCTGGTCTGTATACAGCAATTTCGTATGTGGATTTAAATTACAGAGTTAGGTTCTACCACCGCTTGTTAAGTGCTGATGACAAAGAATAGAAAAATCTGCCTCTTACAAAGCTGCTGAGCTCTAAAAGAAGGTTCTCTTATAAACACTTAATGTGAAGATTGTTCCTAATTATATATTGTTTTCTGATATTTACTTCCCTTACTTTTTACTATTAAGGCACGTATATGAATGCAGGACCTTATTTTCTTAAGTGATCATCCACTCTTGCTATTTATTCTCCTCATGAAATCATAATCCTCTGTTTGTTGCAGCAGAGTCATTTATGTGGCAACTAGCTGTGATGTCACATCCAGGGCCTTACGATTTCAAGAGCTGTTTTGCTTTTCAGCATAAGATCCTATCTTGTAAGCAGGTATCTCTTGTCCACCTAAATGCTGTGATTGAATGGGGACGGAAAAATATACGCTATAGAAGCAATACTATATCTAGCCAGAATACTTGTCAAAGGTTTATGTGAGACTGTGCCAACTTTTCAGTGCTCTTTTAACATAGTTTGCCGAGGAACATTTTGCGTTTGGTTCTAATTCTGGGCCAGTAATACCTTCTCTTCCAAATACATGAAAAGACACTATTCTGCAAGGAGCTGATTTACAACATGAAAGTTTTGTATCTTCACAAAGTCTCAGGAGAGTCTTGGAGCTACATTTTCTGTCTTGCTGTCTCTCCTGTAATAAGGGCGAGGATTTTATTTCCTTAGAGCATGTGGAGCTTTTAGTGCCCTGGCACTTGGACCCTCTCTGGAGAAAGAGGTGGGAGAGATGTTCCTTCAGCTCCTTGTCAGGCTGTGGCTGCTCTTTGTTAAGTGCTAAGAACAAAACCAGAAATGAAAAAAGCGAACTAGAGGCTCTGTGCTTGTGTTTCATTAGTGGTGCTGGCTTGGTGCCCAACTACGTCAGAAAAAAACCTGCTTTCTTCAGAAATTCAGGGTATTGACTAATGCTGTATTAGGGACTTCAGATGGAGGAGGCACATTCTGCCAAAGATACCTTCTCTGACAGCGGGTGCTTGGAGAGCCAGGTAGGATTTGACGATGATCCCAACCATAGCGTAGGACCACAGGGTGAGGCCCTCAAGGTCAGGGCTTTCAGATGAGAAAGCATAGGCTTCAGCACAGAGGTCAACCTATTCATGTGTTAAGAACGAGAGCTTTTAAAATTAAGATAGCAAGGACTGTCGTCTAGCAGGCGCAACAGATTTCGACACTGTGCTCTTATCTTTCGTAGTTATTTAAGCATCCTCCTGAAGCTCAGGCATGTGACGCTGACTTTTAAAACACATGACAAAGATAGCAGGATGACGAGCAGAGAAAGAAGCCTTAAACAATGTGGGATGCACTTCTCTGGTATTTGCAGAGCTTCTGTCTCGTCTCCTCCTTTTAAAGGTTTTTCAGCGTGAATGGTTTACTGTAGCAAAAATAAGATGGTATTAGCTGAGGAGAGATCAGATGGAGGGAGGGGAGGAATGAGCGGTATGTCAGAGGAGAAGAAATAACAGCCCTGACCTGTTGAAGTCAGTATGAGTTGCCCACGGCCAGCACTTCAAACCAATTGCACTTGCCCTGCAAGTGAATTCTCTCTCCCCTCCTGAACTTCGCAGTGTTCAGCTCCACATCTGCAAGCTGTACAGAAAGCCCAAGGCTGCGCATGCAAGGTGTGTCTGTCAGGTACAGTATGTTTCCAGTTCCGGGCAAGTTGATCAAAAATCACCTTGCAAAACACAAACAAACCTCTTGGGACGCGCCTTTGAACGAAGTAGTTAATGATAAGTAGTTTTTCCCTGTCCTTAGTTTGTTTAACCACTGTATGCTGTTCATTGCAGGAGTGATTCGTGAGAGCTACCTGAAGGGTCATGATCAGCTGGTGCCGGTCACCCTGTTGGCCATCGCTGTTATTCTTGCTTTTGTCATGGGGGCCGTCTTTTCGGGAATCATAGTGTACTGCATCTGCGACCATCGCCGCAGAGATGTGGCTGTTGTACAGAGGAAGGAGAAGGAGCTGACCCACTCCCGCCGTGGCTCCATGAGCAGCGTTACCAAGCTCAGTGGCCTCTTTGGGGACGCTCAGTCCAAGGAGCCGAAGCCTGAAGCTATCCTCACGCCTCTGATGCACAACGGCAAGCTTACTACCCCAGGCAGCACTGCCAAGATGCTAATCAAAGCTGACCAGCACCATCTGGACCTGGCTGCCCTGCCAACCCCTGAGTCCACCCCAACCCTGCAACAGAAGAGAAAGCCCAGCCGTGGCAGCAGGGAATGGGAGAGGAACCAGAACCTCATCAATGCCTGCACAAAAGATATCCCCCCGATGGCCTCACCTGTGATCCCAACCGACCTGCCGCTCAGGGCTTCTCCTAGCCACATACCCAGTGTTGTGGTCCTGCCCATAGCCCAGCAAGGCTACCAGCACGAGTACGTTGACCAGCCAAAAATGAGCGATGTGGCTCAGATGTCTGTGGAGGACCAGAATGCCACCCTTGAGTACAAAACTATCAAGGACCAACTCAGTAGCAAAAGTCCCAGCCACGGGGTTAACTTGGTGGAAAATCTTGACAGCATGCCACCGAAAGTACCCCAGCGGGAAGCTTCCCTTGGGCCCCCCAGCGCCTCGTTGTCACAGAGTGGCCTGAGCAAGCGGCTGGAGATGCACTCTTCTGCTTACAGTGTGGACTACAAGAGGAGCTACCCTACAAACTCACTCACGAGAAGTCACCAGACGTCGACCCTCAAGAGGAACAACACCAACTCCTCTAACTCGTCCCACCTCTCCCGCAATCAGAGCTTTGGCCGGGGCGACAACCCGCCGCCAGCCCCGCAGCGGGTGGACTCCATACAAGTCCACGCTGCTCAGGCACAGGCTGTGACTGTATCTCGGCAGCCGAGTCTCACCACCTACAACTCGCTGACGAGGTCAGGGTTGAAACGCACGCCCTCACTAAAGCCAGACGTACCTCCCAAACCTTCCTTTGCTCCGCACTCCACATCCATGAAGCCCAACGATGCATGTACATAATCAGAGTCGGGGGGGAGGATGGCAATTAAGCAGAGGTTGCCCTTGAAAGCCAGTGTTCTGCAGCTGTTATCGCTTGCTCCTCAGAGAGGATGGTTGTTGCAAGCTGAAGATGTGTTGGATATCTGCTCTCTGGGAAAAGTGGAATATTTTTTTAAGCCCGAGCCATATGACCCATGGTTGAAGGTTTGCAATTGCAGGACTCGCCCCCACAACCCACCGGTTCTTTGCTCAAAAGACTAACCCTCCATCACAGATGTTGAGCCAAAAGCACACAGGTGAAAGATGACTGTGACATTTCACCCCTCTGCCCCCAACTGCACAGCGCATTCCTGAACTGGGAAAGAGTGCTCTGAAAAGCAAAACAAATAATTCATTGATAAAGCTAACTCTGACTTCACGATGGCAGAAGTTTACTACGTGCAGGTACTGTGAAATGACGCCCATCGATGTTATAGCCGTTTGGTTACAGCAGTTAAATGCCGTGTTGAGCAAACTATATCATAGGTTTCTGCTACCCTTCTCTTTTAATGAATAACACATGACTGTTAACACAAGTAACTCCTCTTATTTATTGTTCAACTTTTGTTTTTCCTAAGGAAATGACTTCTGCATATCATCCTGTGAGCAGCTCTTCAGAGAAGTACCTTGAGAGTGATACCTATTTAACATGAAACCCATTAACTGGAGTAATTAAAACTCTTTTATTTTTCCAATAAATTCACTGACTTAGATAAGTTGGAGCTGGAATTCTGAACTTTGTGCCTGGACTGCCTGATTAGCTGAAAAACAGGGGATATCTATTTAAAGTCTCTCAGCTAATTAGCTGGCTGGGCCTCTGACCTAAGACAGGAACAAACAAATACCGCAAGTTCATAACTTCTAAAGCAACTGCAAGAGAAACTCTAAAAAGCCGCACATTTGTGCACCATTGCTATCAACATGGCTTTGTCAGTAGCTAATACTTTCTGTGAAGGCACCAGCTTGTGATGTGCCATCTCATTTCACCTTGCATGTGAGACGGCAAACAAAATCCTCAAACAGTGTGAACTAGTTAATATGCCGGCTGTTACCATGCATAAATTATGGTCTTATCACACGGGTTTTTCGTGGGAATATATCTGTGAATAGCCTGTTTTCTTCCACATGTAAATTTGTGCCTTACACCCTCAGTTGTGTATACTTGTGAGCTGTAGTATGTAAAACCTTTTTTCCCCTTTGAGTAATGCAAATATTTATTGATCCTTCCTCCTCCAAGCCCCCTTCAAGAACTGGAGTAAAGACATTGAAAGAAGAACGTTGTGGTTATTGTCATAACCCCGTGCTCCTCCAGAAATTAGGCTAGCACCATACCCTCCACTTCTATTTGACTTTCTAGCTGTGCCAAGTCCCCTCTCAAAACCACCCACGAGCGCCCATGCTCCCGCAGCACCGTGCTGGGGGTTCTGCCTTCCCACACCTCCCGCTCCCCCTGTGCTGCACATCAGCGTGGGGATCCTTCCCATCGGGCGGCAGGGAAGTGACCGACACCCTTGTCCACGGGGCTGGTGTGTCCCCTGGCTGGGGACAAGTGACAGCGAGAGGGGCCGAGCCCTTGGGGGGCACCTGGCCGCACACCCCGCTGCGCGCAGGGCACACGGAGCTAGGGCAGGCAGGCGGGCTCCTGCTGCAGCTGCTGCTGCTGCTACAGAAGGATGCTGCATCTACTCCTTTGGGGAAAAATGTATATTTTTTTTTTATTATTATTATTTTTTTTTTTCCCTTTGTTTCTTTTGTGTGACTGTGCATGTAGCTAGCGTGGGAGTGTGCGTGCGCACAGGTGTGCGTGTGTGTGTGCGCGCGCAGGTGTGCGAGTTCCTTTCTGGTCTTTCGGTTTATGCAAAAACGTAGACGTGTTTTTAATCTGTTACAATAACTGTGTCAACATACTGTAGAAAAAGATGGGGATCGCTTCTAAGCTTTTTATATATATATATCTACTGAACAGTATGTTTGAGTAAGGTGGTTGTTTTCTGTTTCAATTTGTTTTTTAAAATTTTATACTTCCATTTTTTTTCAGGGGCTTGGTTTTGTTTCTGAATGATTGAAAAGACAGATTTTAAGTCCATTAGCTTATAGATGATAAAGTCTGGATGGTCTAGACCAAAGTGTGTAACAAGGGTGCTTGCATGTTCTTTCATTTCATCATGGCTTCTTTTATGAAACAGTTTTGTTCACCCTTAGTGAACTATGCAGACTGGAGTAGGTAGATCTGTATCCAAAGCAATGTTGTTGTTTTAATAAAAAGCAAACAGAAAATCCTTTGAAAACAGTAGGTAGCAAGGTCATTTTTTTTTTTACAGGAACTAACATGCAACCTTCTTACCAGGCTCCAAACCCCTGGAGCACCAAATGCGTAGGTCCCCTTGACGTTATCCCACAAAGCATTCTCCCAAAACGTAGAGACAAATAATCACGGCAGCAGCTTGTGCAGCGATCTGCCTTCGCGATATACGTGGCACCAGCTACCGGGTTGACCTTGAAACACGCATTTTGTACTCAGTGGGTCTTCTGTTTTCGTCCTCTCCCAGCCCCAGTTCCCTTCCCTCTGTTTTGAGGGGCTCATGAACCTACGTGTGCCTTTGCTTTCCACCCTTGCTATACACTGGTAGATGCAACAAATTCAGACTCTCATTTGTTGTAAAGTTGTAAAGTATTGTGACGTCACCAGTTTCCCTTCATCTCCACATCCCCCTAACATCTGATTCACAACTTAATGTATGTTGTACAAAAAAAGGAAAAAAAAAAAGAAAAAAAAAAGAGAAAGAAAAAAGGAAGAAAGAAGGAGGAGAAGGGGGGAAGTAAAAGCTCTCGGTTACATATGGTAATAAAACCAGACTGTTCTACCTTATTTCTTGTGTCTTGTTTCTTTTATGTATTTGATGATTTATCCTTTTCTTTAAAAAAAAAAAAAAAAAAAACAAATTCAGTGCTGATCATTTAGATCAGGTTACGATGAGAAAGAAATTTGTTACCTTCTGTCTCTTACAGAAGATGAACTTGACTTCAGAGTAAGGTGATGGTAATTAAAAATTGAATCACACATTTGCTCTCTCTCTATTCATATTCTGCATTTTCTTTTTATGAGCTTGTTCATCATCAAATATTTATGGCAGACTTGATAGTTTAAAAGATCAAGGCTGGGATTTAAGCACGCGTGGTCCACCAAAATAGATCATCATACAGACGTGACTTCATCTCCAGGCTTTACATATTAATAATGGAGGAGCCTCTGTTTTCTTTTAGCAGGCATAAATTTATTGTGCTTCATAGGCCTGATTTAGATGATGTTGCCTGAGATTAATTCTGCGAGAAAATGGTAGTAAACAGATAACAAAAAGTATGTAATCTCTCTAATCTTGGGAGTCATTAAAACATACCCGCATTCTCTACATTGATTTTGTGTAAATGCGGACCACTTACAGCTATTACAGTACAGGTAAATGCCTGGGGTTTTTTTTAGTCACTAGGCTTAGTGATTTTGTTTTGTGACAGGAATTTTGTGTTACTGTAGAAATAAGAGAAGTGATCATACTTGGGCTTTCCTGCCCTGCCAGAACACCCAGTTCTGGACCTAGAGCCTTTCTGAGAGGTGCTGGTCCCCCAGCCTACACCACGGATGGCCCTAACGCTGGTTCTGCAGATAGTGGTGAAGTTACTAGCTTTTCTCAAGGAGCGGGACATGATGGATTTAAACAGAGAAGTCGCAAAGCCTTGGCACGCTCTCCTCGGTGAAAAGCACCAGGGCCCTCTGCAGCTCCATCTCCCCCTCTCCGCTCTGAAGGACACCAGGGCTCCAAAGGTGGTGGCCTTGGCATCGCAGTGACGTGCAAGACCAGCGCATTGCAAACATCATTTTTCAGCGCCTTGCCCACGGAAGCGTCTCTTGTTTTCCTCTCGGGTGCAGGCGTCCTTTGAGCCAGGCAGGCTGCCACGCAGATGTGCGGTGTGCATGTGGACAGGGTGCCTGCCACGCCTGGGCCATGGCGGCCTGTCCCGGCTGATGCGGAGGGACCCCCAGCCTGGGGACCGGGGCGATGTACGGTGCTCCACGCTCCGCGGAGTCGCAGCAAAGAGGAAAGCAAAAGCTCCCTGGGTGCCTAGAGACGTGTGTTGTTTTCAGTCCCGCAGCCAGTCCTTTGTGAAGTTGCTTTGTCCAGCTTTCTCTGAAATGCTTCGTATAAGCAGCACCTAGGGAAGCTATTCGAAGATTAATACACCTCTATTTTAACATTAATATTAATACTGTTCTATAAACAATTGCAGGCTGCTGCCTGGAGGACAGGGCCCAAGAACCCCTCTAGCAGTGGCACTGGCTGCCTCCTTTGCAGAGCTCCTCCATCTGTTGCCAATTAAAGTCCTTTCGAAGCATGGGCACGAAGGAGGGAGTGCAGGAAGGGGACTGCCCTTACGCGTGGGCCATATGGGTTCTGTAACAGCTCTGCTGGTGTTGCCACAAACTGCTGCCCAAGGGAAGGTGTGAACCTAGCCACTTAAAGCAATTTTCCTTTGCAACACGTCCCTGAATGTCCACCTCTGCTCTGGCACGCACGGAGTCTCTGACAGAGACCTGTGTCACCGTACTGCTGTGCGGAAGTGGCCAGGAGAGGAACGAAAGGTAGCGGGGTGCATCAGGCCCCAGTGCCCTGTGTGGGGCCTTGCCTAGCCAAGCACAGCACAGGCACCCACAGCAGCAACCCACCTAGGAAAGGTCCCTGCACAGGGCACTCACAGCTCAGCCCCCCCAGAAGCAGCAGTGCCCTCATTCTCCTGTGTGGTGGCTTTTGACAGGGGACACCTCTGACCTAACCCCTGTCTACTTAAATAATGAGATCGGTCGCCTGCAGGGACCCCTGGTGCCACACTCCAGAAACTCCCTGGGGACAGAGAAATGCCCAAGAGAAAGCAAGGGTGCTTCGAGCACTTCAGTCAAGTTAGTGTCACCTGGTTCTTCGTATTGACGGTACTCATGCTGACCTCATTTAGCATGTCATTGGGGATGCGTGGAAGTTCCTTTCCAATCAGCATTAATTTGCATACATGGTTTTACACAAAATGGCACCCAGCTGACTCCGAACAATAGGTCTTCATAAATAAACCGTGGCCCACTGCCCTGTTCCTTCTGTCTCCCTCCAATAAGCGTACCTTTTCAAATGACGCAAGAGTGTCCTTTTAAAGATAACTGCAAATCCTGCCCCACTGTAGCTTCTACAGCAGGGAATATTTTGCACCTGAAAGCTCCTCACGTGAAAAAAAATGTAGGGAACCAGGAGAAACGTGGGCAGTTCAGTGCACTTCACTGCCAGCAGGATGGCAATACACGGACTGATTTCGGATGGAAGCGGGTGCTAGAATAAAGTGCCGGAAGAGTAGTGCACCAACACCAGGAACAACACATTGGTCCAGCCGACGACCAGAGAAGTTTCTGGGATGCAATTCCAGATCACCCTTCCGTAACAGACTTAGGAGGATTACTCTGTGCACTCTCCCAGGGCTGGACATGGACTTTTGCTCTCTAAAGCTTGGTTATAAAGCTAATTTAAAGCACTGTGGAGGACCTCAAGTGGTAGTCTTGTCTGAGACTGAATCAAGCAAACCTAGCCCATTCTTGGTGGCTGATTGTCTAACCTCTCCTTGTAAACGTGTTTTAATCTGGGAAGAAGCTGAAGTTACCCAAGGGATCTACACGAAGCATTTCAAAGTGTCTAACGAAAATAATAAGCTAAGAAAGAGGGTTGGGCTGGCTTAGTTAAGGCCGTTTTTCTATTTATCCAATTAAAGTTAATTTCCCAGAAGTATGGCACCTGCTCCAACCAACAAGTGTTAGAGAAACACTTCTGTGTGTAATATTCATATGCTTCCTGCTGATGCGTGTGTCTGCTAATGAGTCTCTAAGTAGTCTTTTTATTGCTTTTTTTCCCCCTTTTTTTTTTTTTTTTTTAAGAGTGGAGATACTTTTCAGAATAAGTACTGAGACCATCATCACATGCCTCGTGCAGGAGAACGATGATGTGTTAAGATTTCTTTGTATGAACAGAAACAGGTAAATAGTCTTCTTTCCCCTGACTTGGTAATTTAAACAGTGTAAGTCAGCAGGGAAAGGCTATAATTGGAGTCAGAGTAAGTGAGGTGAAAATTGCTAGGTGGCAGTACCATCTGCATCTTGTTTTAATTAGCTAAGTTTATTATCAGAATACAAAACTTTCTGCTATTCAAGTCCTCGGCTTCTTTCAACCGTCAGTCCACAGCAATTGCCACATCTCCAGGTAAGAACAATTACCGATCAGCAAAGGAGAATTATTCTCCCCACTGATCTGGCTAACAGTTACCGTGTCTGGGAGTAGGGACGAAATATGACTAACCAAGATCATTGTCACATCTGCTTAGTGTTTCATGACAAACTCTATTAAGGCTAACAGCACCGCTGTTAATTCAATTAGATCAGTGTTTTCCTTTGCAGGCCATGATGCATTTGGAAGACCAGCAACTGTATGCAGAGCATGGCTGGCAGTCCGCTGCAAGGAATAATAGCACCATAAATAATATATTAAGACTAAGACAAATCTTGCGGGCTGCAGTCAGAGCACATCAGCCGTATAGCCAAACCCTGCAATATCGCAAGTGGGGGAGGAAAAAAGTAGCTATGACAGGAAATTATAACAACTATAAATGGCAGGGACAACAGGAGGGAACAAAACTCGTTAGGTCAGCTCTTCAAGCAAAGTGCAGGGGAAGCACAGGCCAGCCCGCCGGCAGCGGGGGAGGCACCGTGTGCCCTCGCATTCATCCTCCTTAAGATGAAATAGCAGACATCCAGTGCTGGATTTAAGCAAGATGATAAATAACGAAAGGGAAATGGGCAAAGAGCTTGGTGGAAGCGCAGCTCGTTCCCTGGCCTGCAAGCACTGCCCTGGTGTTCAGCCCCACGGAAGACTTGACCCCATCCTGCAGTCGGGACCGTGACGGCTACACCCTCCCGAGCAGCTGGACTGCTGGGTCAGGCTGCGGCCTGCGGCCGAACTGCCCCATTTTGGGGAGGCACCTTGGGCGGGCAGGGGCGCGCAGGTAGCTCAGGGTAGGACAGTCCTTTGTTCTGACCTGCTGGATTTGGGGTAGCGGGTGGCACACATCCAGCGTGTGGGCACACCAAGCAGCAGCTAGCACCGGAGAGAAGAGCCGTGCTTGCGGAAATCCTGTTCCAGCCTCTTCTGTGGTCAAAGGGGAAAAAAATATAAATAAAAATGCACCTCTGCCTCAGCCAACGTGATAGTAAAAAGATGCTGATAAGAGCTTCCCAGAACAATTTCTGCTTTTTTTTTTTATTTTTATACTGCCTTGCTGCGTAGGGAAAGGCACTATGTCAGAAGAGAAAAAAAAAAGAAAAAAGAAAAAAAAAGAAAACAAGAAAATGTTATTTCTCTGACTTTTAGAAATGATGACATAATCTTATCAATTCTCCACAAACACAATCTAAAGTGCTCAGGCTGCTGATAAAGGTATTGCCTCTGATGGTGCAGCAAACTGCAGATTGAGCTTTTTTTAATGCTGCATAAATTGCCCGTGAAGCAACCTCTTACAAGATATGGTGGTTCAAACAATTTTGCAAAGAGCAGGAGACAAAGAGTTCCTTTTACACTAAAATGGTTTCCTAGGAAACACTGCAAAATGTAACGTGATACCTCTTTGTAGAAGTTCAAGGACTTGTGTGTGTGAGGGAGCATGTGTTTCTCCTGACCCTCTTCTCTTTTTTTTTTCTTTTCCTTTTTTTGCTGCAGTATATGGTAGCAGTGGCCAATTTTACTTTTTGATGGCATCACAAGAACAGAACAAGCCTGTACCCTGTACCACAGCAACCCACAATCTGAAGCTCACTACTCCCTTTGATAATCATATGTCTTCTCTAAACAGAAAAGAAAAAAAATTGCCGAAACCAAGTCTTTTCATCTGTAGCACTATGTTTTCAGAGTAACAAAAAAGCAACGACTGAAAATTAGCAGAGCCGAATGTCAGGTTTCAAATAGTCCTCTTGCCTGTCCCGGTGTATATGTATGTAATATGTGTGTAACCTACACTGCACAACAAAAACTGGTGGGAGTAAAGCAGAAACCAACACCCTGCAGTGCTAATCAGAGATGTGGACATATGTGTCATAGGAAGATCGAACGCTTGTCCAGACCTGCATTGCAACTGAAGCCTGATAATCTGCTCATCCGAGAGAGGCACTTTGCCCTTCCCTAAGTGCAAGCACTGTGTCTCTAGAAACGCAGTTCCTCACTGGACAACTCAGGTGTTTACCCAGACAAGAGATAACTATATCTGACTTCACCTGGCTGCATACCGCTCACAGATTATAGTAGTTGACAAAGCATTAGGGGTATTTGCTATGCGTGTTAAAAGAAATATTGGCGTATAAAATCATTTCTCCCAGCCCTAACTATTCTCAAGACCTTGATACGTTGGGTTCCTCGGGTAGACAACACATGGAATTGTGCAGTGCTGCTAACCTGCTCTTCATCCTCCCAGCTGTGACCTGGGCACCTGGACTCACTCAGTTCTGCCCAGCAATACGTTCAGTCAAAAAAGCGTGATGGCCCAGCTGCAGAAAGCACCATGACAGTGCGTACGAGACAACAGAGACAGATGGACAGGGCCCAAGCCTCAGCATAGCTAGCGGTGAGGGAACGCCCAATTTCTTCCAAGATATTTTACAAGAAGCTGCTTTGCGATAGACGATCACTGGATAAAAGATCTGAACAGGGCTGGAGATAGGAACTGGATTTTAGGACTCCCTTTGCCCAGTTTGGAGAAAGGACGAGCCAATACTTCGGAAGTAACACTATTTAGTTTAAGCAGAGCATCATTCGCAGATGAGAAAGGCAGCACTGGCTGCCCCAGGCAGCCTCAGCCAGTGAACCTCCTCGAGTTAACTGGGCTGTGTGTTTGAGAAGCACACACCCAATATACTGATCCCTGGTGCTGCCCTCCTGCCCCCACCACTAAATTTTACCACCTTGTTGCAGCAGATGGTCCTGCGCGCCTCGAGCAGAGCCTGGGACAGTGGCAAGCTGAAGCACGGTATGTGTCCAGATCTGGTCCTGGGAAAACTCCCTGGGGCATTTCTATGCAGCAGGTAACTGACCAACGGCGGGGGGAAATCACGGAATGTTGGGTCATCCTTATAAGCACAGAATAGCCCAAGCAGTGCGTGCATTAAGGGCTGACGGTTACCGTCAGTGCAGAAATGTGGGCTTTGGAAAACTATTGAATTTAGCAGAGTGACCAGAAGCAAAGGAGAGAGCAGTGTTTGGATCAAGATGCACACTCTGGAGGAGCTGGAGCACATTCCTGCTGGCTGGCCCAGGGAAACACTTAACTTTAAGCATTTTTTATCCGGTGAGCTCCTGATCTCGCTGAACAGCTGCTTCTCTGGGCAGGGCCCCGTGGCCCCTTCTGAAGAAAACATACCAACCACATAAAAAGTGGTGCTGAGCTTCTTCCAAACCAAACCAGAGCAGGCAGCCATGCATCCTCCGTAAGGACAACTGCCTTTCAGGCCAGAAAACCACTGTTTTCCTCATCCTCTGCTGTGCTGGCTCTGCTGTACTAACAGGACTAAAATGCGATTAAATGGGATTTCATCTTTAAGATCAGCAGGTAATCAAACCTACAGAGAAGTGTTATATAAACACTTTCTGAGTAGAAATGCATCCTATTTCCCCTGTTTATCTGGGTGCCCAGTTACTGGAGGTTTGAATAATTCATGTCCACATGAACAGCTCTCCTTTAGTGTAACTTGTACGTTTAAATATCTCCTAACTGCAGTACAACTGCATTACAACTGCATTTAGAGATTAAAAACCCTATGCAGACAAACACGTTTACTGATGTGAATAACTTATACTAAATATTAGTCAGTGCAGCGAAACCTGACTTTCAGGCAAAGGCTTTCTGAGAAGAGTTGTGGGTTACTTAAGCCTGCAATGCTGGGGCTTTGGTTGTCTCCCAGTGTAACCAGCTCACCACATCGTTTATTCACCAGAAGCCAGTCTCACCCCTAATCACAGATGATACAAGATGATCTCTGATACTCCAACACAGAACATGAAATGCATTAAGCTGACTGGCAGAAAACTAAACAGTCTCCAGGGTATTTACTTTTAAATGAACATGCCATTTTGTATAACACGTGCAACCCAGTTGGTTTTTTGTTCATCTTCTTTTTTCAATAAAAGTATGAAAAACAAGCCTACCTGAAGATTGAACTATTAACCGCTATTACTACAATGCTGGGAAGGACTTTCTTTGTAGAGTTGGCCTAAAAGCAATGAAAAACAATATATCATCTTTGGATTCTGTGACTACATTATGTAAGAGAAAGGATAAGCTCCCCCTCGACCTAGCTAAAGATGTCAGTGGCCTTTCCCCATTGCTTTAAAAATGGAAACGAAAAGCTGTCCCACTAGCACTGCTCACCCAGGCAGTGCTCTAGTATGATGTCCTTCCTGGCTTCTGTGCATTGCCAGTACTGCAGTCGTGACCAACAGGATTTGGCATATCTGCAGGACCTTTATCCCATGGGACGGGGAAGGCCCGAGAGCCACTGCTGCCCCCGTGCCAGGGACGGCAAGACCTGAGTGCTGTTGGAGGAGGGTGGCTAGGGGGCAAGGATCTGTCACCCGCAAGGATGCTCGCAGTCCTCTGTGATGGCTGCACAAAAGTGGCTCTTGCTCCTTTCCAACATGGAGGTCTGTGGGCTTCCTCAGGTGCTTTCAACCTGATTTGGACAACGCAGGGAAGCTTCATGTATTTCAAAAGGGTTTTGAGTCAGGCTGTTCCTTTTACAATCTTTCTTTTCTCTCTCCTGTTCTTCTTATCTTGCTGCCTGCCCAACTGGGACTACTTTAATGCAGGTGAATAGGCCTATTTTATGAGCAAGCAAAGTGAGGACGGAATCCATTTTGTCCCAGGCTACCCGCAAACCAGCAGTAAGAATAAGGGGCAATCACAAGGTCCGAGGTCACTGTCATCCACATTCTCCTCCGAATTGCCCATTTAACAGGCAGGTTTGAGGAAAGGCACAGAGCTCACAGAGTCAGGTGGCAGAAACAGAGAAAAAACAGGAGTGGGATTTGAAAGGAAAAGAATGCTCTTTTTTTCAAGAATTTCCAAATAGGGCACGCACACGCGTATTCCCGCTTCAAGCAAAAGGAACCAGGAACAAAAACGTTCATTCCTGTAGGGTGGAAGAAGAACAAAAAGGGAAGCTGCTGGTGTGAGCGCAGGGAAGGAAAGCAGCACGCTGCCCCGGGGGTCGAGGCTGCAGGTCACCTCAGGGGGGTCTCTGCAGAACACCTCCCTGCCTTGCCGGGAGGCCTGCGTCTCCAGCCGCAGGTGATGCGCTTGGACACCAGCTGAACCTCCATCTCCCGCCAGCCCACACGTGCCCGTGGCTCCTGACACCCGCGGCAGGGCCAGCTGCCGTGGGACGGGCCGAAAAGGGGATGCCTCCAGCACCACGGCATTTCTGCTGTCAGAAACCACCCTGCAGCCATTTCGTCGTAAAACTTCAACTTTGCTGATACGTGTATTAAAAATCCTTGTAATTATATAGATCGAAATATTTATATAATTTACATATGTTATATGTAAGATATAAAGTATTACCTTTATTTTATATATATTAGAAAACAATATCCAGTTTGATAGTATACAACAAATTAACTGCTTACATTCATTTCTTGCTAAAGCAACTTGTTCACAGCAGCGGTAATTCGTGAAGTTTATTTTTCGAGAGCTGACAGTCACCAACCCTCTCTTTCTCCACGCCTCGTCCCTTCAAAAGCGAGTTTCGATGGCTGTAGAAAATTTGGCAGGAAGCAGCCCTTTGCATCTTTTTTAGCGCTACGTGGCTTTATCGGGAAAGCAAAGGGCTGTTTATAGGGGCAGCAGGGAGCTGCCCCAGCGCTGCGGCCCAGGGGTGGTGGGTGCAAGGAGGGGGCTCCCTCCCCAAGGAGCGGCATTGCCGCCGGGGTGAGGCACAGCAAGGTGCCCGGTGGGCTCAGAGACCTCACCTCTCCCTCAGAAATAGAACGTGAAGGTCACAGTCACAGGAGCAAGCTATGTCAGGCATGGGGGGGGCACGGGGGAATGGCAGGAGGCGCAGCAGCAGGCTCTTCCATGAGTAGGGTAGGAGTGGATGGGGCTGAAACACCTGCTAGCTTCCCACAGAGGAAATAACCTTATGAGGGTAGAATTTAAGTCGTTTAAGAGAGATGGTGTGGTCTTACTCATGCAGCTAATTAAAGGTTGCCTCACGTAAAGGGGGAAAAAAAAAGTGTAACATTCACAGCAATAAAAATGATGAGTGATATGTTTCCAAATTGTGCCAAAGACAAAAAACCCACAGAGACAGCAAAGTTTTTTCCCTTTCTCCTCCAGGGTGTAAGGACTGCAGGCAGCCAGCTGCCTCCTGCCCAGGGGGCTGGCGCTGGCCAGGAGCAATTAAACACTAGATTATAATTGGGCTTCGGTGAGCTACCTCTCTAATCAGTCATCAGCTGTGCTGCTGCTGCCAACGCAGCCTGGATGATCTTCACTTAGCCTTTCTCCCTATTTATGAAGGGTTTGTACGGGTTTATCTTTATTTTAAGTGGAAGCTAGTGCCAGAATGGAAGGCCTACCTACCACACACACCTATTTTGACTGCTGTCCCTTTCCCAGGGCTGTTCTGTGCTCCCAGGTACAGAGGGACAGGAAGGTCCCGGCACAACAAGCATGGCAATGCCTTTCTTCTGCTGCTCTCCTCTGCTGCCCTGTGTGGCGGTGAGTCCTGTGCCTCGGCGCTGGGGCAGGGGAGGAGGCTGCCGGCCATCCCCAACCGGCAGCTGTGCCAAGGAGGTCTGGAAGGTCTTCAGTCCCAGCAGCTTGGAGCTGGGCCACATCCTTTTCCTCCTTCCTCTCGTCGCAGGATGTTTTCGATCCCCACTGTGACCCTGGCTGTACCAGAGGAAGCACAGATCTGTAACACCCCCGTGCAGGCTGGGCAGGCTCCGCTGGCCAGAGGCCTGGGCTGGTGGAGGTAAGCCCAGGTCACCAGACCACATCACCAAGTCATCGTTTTTTTAATGTATATTTGTGCATGTTGCAGAATCCAGATGTACTCACAGGCTGGCAGAACAGCAGAAGCCGGCAGGCACCTCCAGAGGCCACCCCGTCCTGCCACCCTGTTCCAGCAGTGCCAGCTAGAGCAGGCTGACCAGGACCATGTCCACTTGGGTTTCGAGGTATCTCCACAAATAGGGCACCACGGCCTCTCTCAGCAACCCGTTCCAGTGTTAGATTGCCTTCACAGTGAAAAATGTTTCTCTTATGTTAAAACAGAATTTCCTGTATTGCAATGTGTGCCTGTTGCTGCTTGTCCTGTCACTGGATACCACTGAGAAAAGCCTGGCTACCTCCCATCAGGTATTTGTATATTTATATGTGTTTTTTTTAATACCCTACGTTTAATAGAAAAATAAAAGAGGGCTTCTGCAACTGAAGCAATAACTGAGGCAAATAACCCTTAAAGGAAGAGAGGCAAACTGCCAGGAAAGCAAAAGCGGAGTGCAAAGCTACATGGTAAAATATGTAGTTAGCTTGTCTGTCTGCATGTGAGGGCATCAAGAAGATTCGTTGTCAGATGCTAACAAACTTCCTTGGATCATATATTTGCGTATCCGTGTTTGTTTCAGTCCGAGTGAACAGGATTTTCACCGGCCTAACCTCACCCTAATCCGCCGTTACGTTTCGAAAGCTCGCGCTGTTGCAAAGCAGGTCTGAAACTTCACCATGAGAAGGGGTTAGAGGCTCTCAGGCGGGGCAGGGAGAAGCTGCCTCACCGTGGCTGCACAAGCCGCTGCTCTTGGCGCTTCAGAAGCAGCATCGTTTTGAAACACTCACCTGGCTGAGGCCCCTGCCCTCCTGCCGGACAAAGCCTGGTGGCAGCTATAAACAGCAGCAAACAGCTTCTTGCAGTGGAAAATATCGGACAGCTCTAAGTACAAGCACACGTTCACCCACATCCTACCATGGCCATTAACGCAGGTAATGTTACTGCAATTAAAACCCATGCACTTTCCAAGAAGCCACAGTTAACCCATCTGTTTAGAACAGTTTATCAGAATAACATCTTAGATGCCACTATGTGGTAAGCACAATGTTTTTACTGGTGAGTACTGCATGTAACATTCTGACTTGAAGACTTTTATGCATTAAGGAATTTTCCCTCTGAATAGTTCCACTTAATTTCTGCATTTTAATTTAACTCAACGTGCAGCAGAAATACGCACAAGCCAGAGTCAGGTGTTTTTATTGCCCTCTGCTTAGGGTAATGAATTACAGTAAAACAGACTCAGAATTTCGCTGAGGGTCGTTTGGATTTTCTTAGACTTTTTCTGAACCCACCTTTGTAGCTACATCCACCACATTGCCACTCGACGTACTGCTGTTGTACTTGCCACCAGTTAAAGGACATTTCTGTAGAATACAGCAGCAAGAAGTGAATGAGACCAGTCACTCTGGGTAGTGCACACCGCTGGGCAGCACCATGCACTGAGTCTCAGCCTTCCTCCCTCTGTGTTGCTTTGTGCCTTATTAAAGCCCAAACTCGTGTCTGTAAGTTGAAAAACCTGCTGGAAGTTTTGGGTTCAAAACTTCAAACACTTGCCCATACATACTTTAGATCAGGGGTATCAAGCTCATTTTCACCGGGGGCCACGTCAGCCTCGTGGTTGCCTCCAAAGGGCCGAATGTAATTTTAGGACTGTATAAATGTGTATATTTAAACATATAAATGTAGGAGTCCTAAATTGCTTTAGATGATAGAGGGAAATAATGCAGTCTTTAAAATAAACTGAAATTTCAGGGGAGAGTGAGATTATGGTGGCTCTGATTTTCACGCCCATCCATCACCTGTGTTGCATTTGGGGGAAAAAGACTTTACGGAAAATATCTTATTTATTGGTAACATATTAAACAAAATATTTGCAGACGAGCCTAATCACAGAGACAGAGGCTTCACATTGCTCCTTTATATAGAGGTAAAACCCTTTCTGCTGGCAGGCTACCAAGCAGGAGGGCAAACATCCACCATGCGTAGGAGGCCTTACAAGCATCGTGGATAATAAATGCCAGTCAAGCAGGTGTTTTTGGTAAAGTATGAAATTACTTTTCTGCCTAAAGCTATGGATTTCCTCAAAAAGTTTATAAGGACGAGATGGAAACAAAGATTTCTGGTTTTATGTCCTACTTTCTTACAGACTCCCTTTTTTGGTTACAGATAAAACAATTCATTTTGCTAGGAAGGCATTTTCTTCCTGTTTCTGGACATGCAAAATGGCTTTATTATAATAAGACATTCTTATGTTAGTATCATTTATTGACATCTCTGAAGTCTTTTAAGAACCATGGATGAAAGGTTCTATACAAGTGCCAAGTACATCATAAATTATTAAATGTTTCTTCAAAATCTGCTTGCTTAGTCTTTGTTTCATCTACTGATACCAGATTTCAGAGTGAGATACACAAAAGGCCTTTATGAAACTCTCCCCTCCTCACCATCATCCCTGTGCTGTGCAGGATGAGGCAGAATCAGAAAAAATCAGAATATGCACCATTTTCCACAAGGCACCGCAGAGACACTTCCTGGTGACCTGAAGCCACTCTGTACCTGCGAAACTTTACAGGCCTTCACTTTAGAGCTCTCTCTCTCTGAAAAAAAAAAGAGTTGATTATTTGCATTCACAACATTTGATTCTGTGTCTTTCAGAATGTCCCCACAAGGAAGGGATCCTGAGGGCAGCAAAGTTAGAAGTAAGCGCACAGCTGCGTACAGTCCTGCCGTGCCGCTGTGAACAGCCGTTCCTGGGTAAAGCAAATTATGCAGCTGCTGCTGGGCATTTAAAATGTATATGAACAAGCTGTCAGTCCAAGATCTAAAACTTATTCAGTTATTCAAACTAATTCAATTCCATCACCCAGCTCTGACACCCCCAGCATTTGCTACAGACCATTTTAATGGGAAGTGATATGTAAGTGCAAACAACTGGGAGACGGGTGGCAGGGGGAGTTTTCTGATACAACAGTCATCACCGTGGTTGTTAACAGCGCTGGCATTTATGTGATCCTAATTATGCTGTAAGCATAAGACAGGCAAGGAAGGTTGAGAGTCTTCTTCCTGCATTGTTCCGCACTGTCTGCAGACTCCTGCTGCCCCTGTGTGCCTCCCGCACCCCATGTGTGTCCTCACACCACCTCACGTGCGTCCTCACACCGCCCCACGTGCATCCTCAGACCACTCCACGTGTGTCCCCCCACCCTGTACATCCCACACAGCCTCCACTGACCAGCCATTTCGTGTCCTGGATGTCTCTGGCAGGGCTTACATCAGTATTATGCAAGCCTTCAGCGCCTCTTAGGTCAGACCAACCTACCAAAGAGTAGCCTGAAAGAAAATGATTGTTTGTGAGTAAATGTTAGAAGCAGTGAACTTTCCCCTCTGTTGGTTGGCCTTCGTTTAACCACAGCACAGACTGTGGTGACTGTTAGCAGACCTGATAAGGCCACTCGCTGTATTTACATTCACATATCTTTGTGAGAGCGATAAGACCATGGAAAGAGGTCTTGCCTTGAGACCAAGGTCTGATTCACGCTGAAGTTCCCATCTGCAGATATTGTCCTGCAGGATTTTCAAACACCAGCAAAGTCTAGACACGGACATTCTGGTTCAAAAACAATATCGTATTAATTATGCATGAAGACAAATTACAAACTGGCTCTCTAGTAGATCCTTATGGATGATTACTGGTTCTGACAGGACTGAGTCTTGGGCCAAAATTATTCAATTTGTTTTTAATCACTGTTCCAAAAGATGGTACAAAATCTTCAATGGCAGTGCCTGAAGATGCTGTACTGGCTGCCCAGCACTGAGCAAGACGGGTTGTGGCTCCACACTGGGCTGAGGCGCATGCCACATTTCAGTGATGGTTTGGGTATGCGGGAACCTACCTCCCACATGAGATAATTCAGGTGGGGTGCAGCGAAAGGCTGGCTCCCAAACGCCGTGCCAGCTCAGTGTGCACCCCACCGTGAAGGGAGGCAGTGGGAGCCACGTCTCTGTAGGATAACACAGCAGTGGTCATGGTCGCTGCACACAGGAGAGAGAGCAGGGTGATTTTCTGCCTTCCCAAAGGACACGGTCCATCTGCCACAGATGTCAGAGCAGCATTGCAACACCTCTGCATCATGCGAAGCCCAGTCTGGGTACTGTTTGCGGCTTCTGGGATGTGAGACATTTCAGCCCAGCTAAAACCTCTGTGGGATGTGCAGGGGGGCCACCCTTAAAACAACTTAGTCACCCTTAGTAACTTACCGGGGGCCATGCTGAGATACTTAATGTTCATTACTTAAGCTCTGCAGGGCTCTGCTGAGATGCTGGTTCTTATGTCAGAGATGCACCCACCAAGGTCAGCAATCCGAGGCAGGCAGAATAGAGATGAAAGGACTTAGTTCCCGTTTTATATCCCATTAATGGCCAAGCCAAGAGCAGAACCCGCTTCCCCTGCCCCCAGCCTTGCATCCAGGCTGAGCCTTTGACCTTGTTTTTGCAGCAGCGATACTGGAGCAGAAAACCAGCTTTCAATGAAGTTTATGTGATCAAGCAAGTTTCTTAAATCCAATAGTAGTTTTCAGCAACTTGTAAAGCAATTCTGCTTTTGGTACTCAAGGTTACTTTTGCCATAAAGAGGGTTGTTGTTTTTGTTGTTTTTTGTTTGTTTGTTTGTTTTTTAAATACAAAAGCTTTAAACTTGCAGCTTCTCCTTCCATACAGGCCTACTACGCCAGCTCATTTAAAACAAGGAGGATACCCAGCCTTCTGCTTTGGACAGGAGCGGTTTCTCCAGACAGAGAAAGCTGCAGCTCCAGTTCCCAGCTGTGGCAGCAGTGCCTGCTGAAGTGGCCAGGAGTGCACCAAGGCATTTCAGACCCAAAGGAGCCGTGTTATTCATGTTCCCCCTTCCCAAAATATGCATCTGAAAAAGAGGAGGGGAAAAACAAACGAACAAACAAACCAACCCACACCTTTAGAAGGCATTTCTGACAGCACTGATGTACAGGTTAACCCTGGACTTTGTTTCATCACATGAACACAAGGCAATAAATTGCACAGCAAAGCAAACACCACTCTCCTCTGCTTTCACCACTTAGGCTTTCCCCCATGGGGAACAATGCTGAGGGCATCCTTCTGACACACCAAACATTTTGTGGGGTGGACAAGCAATGCTATATGTCAGAGCAGTAGGCAAAAGTGCTCTTGAATTTATTTTGCATCATGCGTGAGTACAAACAGTGATCATTGTTGGAAGATTAGATACTGCAGATTCCTCAACAGGAATTTTCCTGGTGAAAAATTGCTTTCTTCTGGCATTCGCTGTGTATCTCAAATGAACCGGTTATCAGAACAGAAAAAATATTCCTGCTTGTTTTCAAATCAACAGTATTTTTACCTACCATTAACATCTTTCAGCTGTGCAAAAACTAAAAAGCAATAAATGTGACTGTAGGGCTTGTTCATTTTACCTTTCAGAGGTAAAACCTATATGTATCTAAACAACTCTCAGATTATTTTGCCAGATTCACTGCAAACAGCAAAATCCACTTCAAACATTGAGGCAATTATAATTTCCTCACATTAAAGGGCTTTATTTGCTTAGGTCTTTTTGAATGACTGTGTTGCATGTAATAGGGAGAATAAGCATCATTAATTTATCAACTTATTACTATTTAACACATAAATTGCAGTCGGGCATGAAGGACCTTATAATGCAAACACTGGCCCTTCAGAAATGCAAAGCATAGAATCAGTACGTGATTCCCAGCACAGGGACACTGGGGACCACCAGAGTGAGGGGACACTACCCAAGGGGATGAGGATGGGGCCTCAGCAGCCTCTTAGCCAGTTCCTTTGTACTTTCCACGCCTTTGCACATTGGGAGCAAGCACCTATGACCTGAATATTCCAGGGTCAGATGTGAGGGAGGAGTGTCCCTATGACTTTTCTCACCCAGCCAGCCTGCATAGATGGCCTTGAATTTAGATAGCGTTTGACAGAGCACTGCACATTGATGCAAACTAAACAGAGTAGGAACAATGCGGAAACAATCATCTCTCTTTCTCAGTACGTATATAGGTGAAAGATAAATCCAAGGTTTGGGTTTCAAGCCACTTTAGGGAAGGGAGGGCAAATGCAGATCGTGATCACATCTGTTTTGCCTGCTCTCTCAGTAAATGGGGGGTATGGGTAGGAATAGCTAGTAACAGCTGAGTTTCACCTAAAATAGCAGTAGGTCACACTCACACGATGCTTTCTGAAGAGGGGAAGGTCTGGTGCCGGCCGTAAATGGGGAGAGCAGCATGTGGGAAGCAACTCAATTGACAGGCAAGGACCCGAGAGGTCACGTAATAGGGTTCAAAGTCTGTTTAACCATGCAAAGACAAGATGGGAAAGTGCCTAATAAAGCATCAGCTAGGTGAGGCACAGCTTTCTGCATCAAATCACAGTGCCTGGGCTAAATCACTGGAAAAGCAAGCCCTCCGCACAGTGGCCATGCTGTTAATGGGCCTGGGCCTGGGCCTGCCTCCCGCCATCACACGCATGGGCAGGCACGGGCTGGCTGGCAGCCCCCACGGGGAGCAGGGGAATGGCCAGAGCAGGCACAGGCAGCTGCTGCCAGGCTCCTGATAAGAGAACCTGGGGATTTGTGTTGTTCTTGTAACCAGATCTCTGCTCCCCAGAGGGCTTGAATACATTTTGCTGGGTGCGTTTTGCCACCTGCCCGGAGAGGCTTGCAGCCTACCCGCTCCTCGCAGGCTGCGCCACAGGGAAACGCTTTGTATGACTGCCTGGTGTGAGCACTGGAGGGACACCCGAAGCTGGGGAGACCCCCATGGCAAGCAGCCAGGGCCATGAGAAAGCTCATCATCTGCCTTTTGGGGTGTCCAAGTGTAAGGAGGAAAAAAACAAAGCGGAAGATGGGCGTGAGGAGGATGTCTAAACACATGCGGCGCCGGTGCTCAAAGCCCCACGGCATCGACGGTGGCTTGTACAAAGTGCTGGGACACAGTCCTGCCCTGTCCCTGGGGACCCACGGGTGCTGGGGACAGGGCGCAAGTTGAGGGGAAACCCCTGTGCCAGAGTCCCACCAGACAGCTTCCCTGGCTGGGAAGCTACAAGGCGTTTTTCATTCACTTGGAGGGATTATACAAAGGATAAAGCACCTGAGGAACTCCAGGCTTTGGAGGACAGAAAGCACATGTCTAAGCTTATTTCAGGGAAAATAATACATTTCCAGCACAGTTAGATGTGAATGCAGATAGCTTTTAACCTATAAAAGCGCACAAACAAATCATGCAACAAGAGCAGTTCAAAGACAACTCGTTTACTTAGAAGCAGAAACTGTGTTCATTCAAAGAAATGACAGTAAAAACCTAGGGGATGTAGAGCTTTAAAAAAGGGACATTTTAAACAATGTTTAACCTAGTCCTGAAATATTTCAGTCAACATTCAGATAAAAGTTGAAGAGAAGGAAGAAAAAAAATACTAATTTAATGAAAACTGCCATGAAACAGCCCTACTTTTATTCCTAGTTTCTTATACTTCACAACTATCTTGAATTAGCTCTTTGTTAAATCAACTGAGTTCCTGTTAGAACAAAATTATGGGCCAGACAGGAATTATCCACCCCTCTGTTTTACAAAACAGACTATTTGCCAAATGCTGCTATGTTTAGCAGTCTTAATTTTATTTCATCGTATTATTTTATTTTGGCTGTTAAACTTAGCCCAAATACACCTCAGGTAAGCTAGATTTTTTTTTAATTAAAGTGGTCGTTATTTGAATCGTAAAAATTCATTCTTTGGTGTTACGCAGTTTAATATATGCTTCAGGGCTTGTGTGCATAATTTATGCGCATGTATACACACTCCCAACACCGGCTCGAATGTTCCCCCAACTTTGCAACTTGAGCTGCCGCATTCTTATCGCCTGCTAAGCTGTTAGAGGCCAGAGCAAAAAGACCACAGCGAGCGATGCTCTTCTGGATACCCCTCCCAACAGTGAGACTGCACCTAGGGGAAAGGAGAGGCTCAGCAGCAGGAGGTTTTCTGCCCTAAATTGCGTCTCGTATTCGAAGAATCTCTTTTCATACCCTGCTGTGCTCTGAAATGTCTTAAGCTGTTTCTGGTACTGCGCAAGCCCGGTACATTCAGTGTTGCGGGATGACTGCTTGCAGCCTGGCTACAGCCTCGGACACCAGGTGGTTTTGATCCTCTGTAGCCTAAAGCAGAAACTCTAGTAACTGGTAAAATCCTTCTGAAGCACAAGTTCCTTTATGAAGACTGAAGAATACATTTACATGCCCCATTGACTCCCCATCTCTTTTCAAATCTCATCTGAAAACATGTATTTTCTCCTTCACCTGTACCTCCTAATTTCTCACTCGCTCAGATATTATTTATGGTTCTGCTTTACAGCTGCATTATTTAACTGTATAGAAATCTGTAATTGTAGTTTGCACAGAAGATTATACATAACATAAACGGGTATTATCAATGTTACCCTAGGGAACTATGTCAAAGACGAGCACATAAAATACAGCTCTAAATGTACTACACAGCCAATTCACTTGTGATGTTCTTAGTCCCTGTGAAGAGCAGCATCGTGGGGTCCTGCAGTACACAGGGTCTTGGCGAGCAGCTCCGAGGGGTGCGAAAAACTGAGCCGAGGCTTGAGGTGTAACTCCAGCTATGACCTCACTGCAGGTAAAACGATTGTCTTCTGGTTTTCCACCAAAAGGACACCTTTGGGACCAAATTCCCCATCCTTCCTTATCCTGAACTGATTACAGCCAAGCATGAACAGCACGCTATACAGTTGAAGAGCAGCTGAATCAGGCCTTCAGCAAACACAAGAGACAAAATATTAACAGGAAAACGAAGGTAATTTTTAATTAAAGAAAAATGTGGAGCGGCTAACTATCTGGACATTCTGCTTTCCTTAGGCTTATACTTCATGAATGTTGTCTTCCATAGTAATTTGGGAGCTATGTATATAAAACTTCTATAAACAATTATATACCAGGAGCCATATCATTATACTTCAGCCTACACAAGTTCTAACTAACCCTCTGATACCCAGCAACAACTTCCAATAGATTCACACTAGATAATTAAATGGTTTCTTTCCTCACGATACCCAATCACTTCACGATCCTTCTAAAGGACTGACCTTTAGCTTTTGAGGCAGGAAAATGCTACCTCATTACACGGCCAGGGGAGCCAGCCAAGGAGAAACTGAAAGGAAGGGGGTGCTGGAGGTGGGGGGCTAGAGGCAGGACACAGCCTGAACCTGCCGCCGGCTTTTCCAGCTGCTGACAGAATCTGCTGAGCTTGCAGAGGCATGGGGGATGCAGCAGGATCTGACCCGTGCGTGCATTAGCTAATTCAGCCGGCGCAACTTGGCACACCTCGGTGGCACTCTGTCAGCCTACACCCACCGAGGCTCTTGGACCTGTGTCTAAAAAGTATATGTTTCACCTGCCTTTGGTAGTTCTTGTAACAAAATACTGTAAAGTGCATTGCTGGAACCAAATCTGCCCCAGCAGGACACCGGAGTGGAAAAACTAAGATTTCTTTCTGTCTCTCTGGTAACTACTCTTACTCACAAACACGGTAACATATACCAGCAAATGCTTTTTGCATACCTATGCACTTCTCTGAAGGACAGAAATATTTTCCAATTCATTTCTATTGCTACTATTCATTATGCTATTCAATTACATTAAGTGCCCTAATTACTTATTTACAAAGGGTTAGTAACTCGGTATGTACTAAGCCTGGAGGCAACAAACACTTTCATGCACTCCTCTATTGCTAGTAGCTGTTTTCAATAGCCCTTTTTTTTCCCACAAGGCATCAAGTTGGCAAAGCTTGAGAGAGAAGGCATGATTTTCAGCTGAGGATGAGCCTAGACCTGGGGCAAGCCTGGGAGGTCTACTGCTCTCCTGCTCAAGTCTTGCTGCTGTCCATACATTTCTGCTCGTGGAGGCAGGGAGACCTGGCCTGTGTTTCCAGCAATGGCACGTGTAAACAGGGGGTTGTGACCTCCTCAAGCAGAGGACGACAGGCCGTGAGGGATGTTGTGAGCCAGGGCCATTGCTGGGAGGTTCTTCCCTGATGGCACCTGCCCTGAGGCACTGGACACCCCAACAACCCCACAGGCAGGCAGGCTGCTCTAGGCCCTCACCCATCCTCCCATTTCTGTTTGCTCTAAGGTTTACCCTTGCAGCAATCAAGTTCTTCCTGCCTGTCCAAGAACAACAAGCGCAAACAGTCCATTCACCGCAACCTGTTTTGGATTCAAGGCTATCCTATCTCTAGTTGGGCTTTTCTTCTTCTAGTCTGCTGCGCTACTCCTACAGTGCCCTTGGCTCTAATCAAGTAAGCCACCCTTCTTTTGAGGTGCAGAGTCCAAAATCGGACCCAGTAGTTCAAGAAACTATTTTCTGTGTAAAGCATAAGATGTGTATCATGTGCCTTGTCTCTGTACAGTCACGTTCAGGTATTGTAGGCAGGGGAGTTGTCACAACACTATATCTGAGTACTACTGTCTATTTCCATTAAAAGCCATATCCATATTTTCCCTCACTCTGGCTTGTGCAGCTGGTTTACTCTTTATGTGTTATACCGTAGGCTCACCCCCATTGAGTTATAGACTACTTTTTTCAGCCCATATCTCTAATTTGTCAACATTATGTGGAATGTTAAACCAGACTTTCAACCTCCTTGCAGCAACACTGATAAGCACGATCACTACTCCAATATGCCGGTAATTAGTGAACTACTGAATAGTACCTGCTGCACAGGTAGCTCAATAGATGTGAGGCTGCTGCCGCTCTGTGTCCCCAGCTCCACGCAGCAGCAAGGTTGAGCAGTATCTTGTCCTGCATCTCCAGCTTCCCTGGCTGTCTTAGAAGCCACAGCCCCACTCCAGCTCCTGGTGTTCAGAGCCCCTTGTGCACAGACACACGCACAGAGGTCCAGGGAAAGGTGTACACACTCTGGTCTCCCCAGGTGTTAGCACCCCAGCCCTGCAGGTGACCCCGGGACCACGGTCTGACTCTCACAGCCGGCACTCACACCCCATGCACACACACGCGTGTAGAACGGGGTCAGTCAGGAAAAATACACTAACTGGTCCTGTTCACACACACTTGGCCCCTTTTATCCCTTCTCCTGTTTCCCCACACTCGTTCCTTCTTAATCCACCTCGATGCTTCCCTTTCTCCACTCCTGTTCCTTCCCAATCCATCACTTCGTAAGGTTTGCACATCCCTGCAGCCACCCTACCAATACCCCACAGCGAGTGTTGAAGAGTCACCAGATGCTCTTCCCCAGCACCCCCTTGCCCCAAGGCAGCAGCCCCCAAGGCTGTCGAGTGCTCCAGGGAGTCTCTCGTATACCCCGTGAGGTCTCGGTCTCACCCTCACCCTGGGCCCATCACTTGCCAGATGCTTTTCTGACGATCTTTTCATCTTCTCCGCAGTAGAACATGGCTGTAGCTTGCCAATGAAAACTACTAGGTGACATAGCAAATACCACATGTACTGAGAAGCGCTTGTGAAAGGAAAATGAGCCAGATACATTCTTCAGATCAAACCACGAGCCCTGCTCTGCTGAAGCTGGTGCAATTTTTGCCTTTTACCCTATGATGAACAAAGACTGCCCCTCAGCTACCTGAATGGTGACTAGATCCTCATGTGGGCCCATATTCATCCCCAGAGTTAGCCAAATAAGAGGGCAGACTTTCCCCTAGTAAGGGTGTCCTGTACATTCCTGGCAGACGGAGAGGAACACATGTGTGGCATCTAGCCACAGCTGAGATTTCTGCTAGGCTCGGCTGCCCTGGGAAGAAACTTGCTGTTTCTGTCTTGTGGAGATCCCCTGTTGTCAAGCGATGCCATGACGAGAGCATGGATGCACGCACACACAGGGAGCTCGAGGTGTGCCACAAAGCCTCCTTGGGTACCATGCTCAGAGAGGGGCTTTCCTCTCTCCTGAGCCCTGCTAACACGAAGGGTTCTGAGCAAAAGCCACACAGAGGGGAGATGGGCACTTGCTACTGTGTGCTGCGATGGATTTGGCAGCCCTGCGGTGGAAGACAGCTTGTCGTCCAACTACTCTTAAATCAAGCTGCGTTAATACAGAAACATGTAACCACAACTTTCAAAAGAGATGGAACAGTTTATTCCTTTGAAGATGTAGCTAAAGAAACGAAGGGAAAATGTGCTTAACATACAGCTAGTAAAATATGAAAGGTCTCTTTGTTTCTCCCTGTCTCCTGGCCCTTCTCCAGAGCTGGCTGGAGAGCACCCAGCCTTGCTAGAGCACGGGACCTCCTACGGTTAATCTCTTCCAAGGGGGTCTAACCTTTCCTTTATTACGGCTCTGCCTCTTTCCTCCTCCTCCTCCTCCTGCCCCTGACATGTTGCTGAGATAGAGTTGCCCCACTCTAGTCAAAACATTGTTTGGCTCCTGGGAGATGCAAACGCAGTTTTGTGATGCCAGGCATTATCTCCTGGACTTGGCCAGCTAATCAGCTACTCCTGTAGGTAAAGGGGGCAACCCCCCAGCCCCCAAAGCATTCACCTTGAGGCGTCTCTCTCCACTTGCACCTTAAATCTGAAACCAGCCCATATGTCTGCAATTGCACTCAAACATCCATATCCATAGGGGATAGACTCGTACAGCACAATGCTGGCGTGCAGCCAGCCACAGCTGTAATCAGCCACTCAGCAGAGTGAGCTTACCCTCCCACAGCAGCTTTCTTCAGGCCAAACCAAGGCAAGAGAAGGAATGAATGAACATTTGTGCCTCCGTAGCATAAACACGCAGAAGGCTGAAAGAGCTGGAAAGCCCTCGTCTTGCTGGAGCACTGGATAAAAATCGGAGGGCGAAGCAGAAAGCGTTGGAGGGGAGAACCTGGAGGCAGCAGAAAGCACACCCTCATCTACATGGTGAGAGCGCTGGCCACAGTTTTCAGATTCCCTGTCGTCATTGCTCTAAGCAGAAAGTCAGTTTATTTCCCCAAGCATAGGCTGTTTTGTTATTACCTGGAATGCGGCAGGTGAACCGCGAGTACAGACCCTCCTGTGACACGTCTGTAAAGTTCCCTAAAACAATAGCATGAGTTATTGGGAAGGCGGAAGTGAGAATACACAAATTAAGAGCATGCAGTATGACACCTAGGCACAACAGATGTGTTAAGGCATTCTAAAAATGCTAATGCTGATTTAAACATAAATACATTGAAACTGCATTTATTTCATTATATGGCTTTGTGTTGTGAAGAAGGTTTGTTCAGGAAAATCATTACTTTGATATGCATTTAAATGTTGTATAAAGAGTGAAGCAAATGAAGACCTATCCAAAGAGTAATACATTTAAATATGAAGACACCTTCCGCATTATGCATCCATGCATACAGAAGTGAACATCACCAGCTAGCAAAATCCTTCAGACTGTGTACATTTCACTTGCTGAAAATAAATCCATGCAAATGGACACAATGGCATACACCTAAATATAACATTAGTTATAAAAATAAGCGTCGACAGCATTCTAATTCACACACAATGCTACAGAAAATGCTAAGTCGAGAAATGTCTGACACCAGATTACAATATACTTAAAAGGTCTTTGCTTCAACATGCACTGGAGCGGTGTGGAAAATTCAGAGCAACCTGACAACATGTTTGATTTATTTTTCAGAAATCTCTCGAGCTCTGTCAGCTTATCACAATTAATTCCAAACACAAAAAGAGCTTAATATGGTGTGTGAGGAAAGAACTGGGTGCCATCTCTGACTACTTTCTGACAGGAGAGAGAGAGACTATTTCATGCAACTGTTTGAGGTATTCCCGTTTCATTCCTCTGTTGTGACAGGGGAGCACAGAAAAAGCATCTTGGGGTGGTGGATTGGCTTGTTTTATACCACCAGCACAGTGAAAAAGAAATTAGAAATATTTTTGCATTCTCGTCATCAACAGCGGCAGTTTAATGAATATAGGAGCAACTCCTCCCAAATCTTTGTGCACCATTATTCCATCATGCCGGCAGGCTCACACACGTACAGATTCAGAGCTCACTCATGCTGCATGAAACACTCTTACATTCTTGAATAATTTAGACAAAATATGTAGACATGCTGGGCTTTTCACTGTAATTATTCAATGCTGATGTTATCCCTTCCAGAAATCTCAGAAATACTGGTGATGTAGACTGGGAGTTTGAGTGAGGCAGAAATAGCTAAATAAAGGAATTGGCCCAAACAAGCTGCTCGTATGTACATTATACAAATAGCCTGCATCCTTTGTGGGCAGAGGACATCCTGGATGTGTACAATAAAGCAGCCAACAGATTTAGCCGGCCCGACTGGCGCTCAGACAGCAAACCACTGCAGACCTTGACAGTATAGCGGAGGTCATTAAGAAACAGAAGAAGCAGAAAGAAAACTCTTTTCCAGCGTATTCAACGTAAGCAAGCAGTTTCCCGAGAGCAGGCAGGTAGGTCAGCCTTTTCTGGTCTCGTTTTGCATCAAGGGAAACACACTGCAAGTGCAGCACTGCCAGTTTCTGGGTTGCTGGTGCAGTGGGATTTATCTTAGGACAAGCAGGGCAATGAGGAAGTTCGGAGCATCGCTCTTGCCTCTCTTGAGCCACCAGTACTTCAGTGTTACAGACCGTGCTTCTCGTACCATGGCACTGCTGTGAGAATGATTGCTATTGATCATTTCCAACCTCACATCCACAGATCCATATTATTATTTTGTTGGGTGTCTCCAGGGAGGGAAGTGGTACCAGAAGCAGATGGTAAGAGGGGTAGCAGCTTTCTGAAAACCAAAGGTGGCAGTTTTGCATGACTAAAGTACTTAGAGAGATTTCTAGCCTGCACCTCTTCCACAAATGCAAATTACCCCCATCACTAGGCTGGCGCCTCTGTGGGTAAAGATCATTCAGAGAGCCAAGGATGATAGCAGTCAGCCCCTGCACATATCAGGGCGAACAAAGCAAGCCTGTGGCCTTGGCCAGCTCTCTGCTCTGATAGGATTTGAGGAAAGTCCTCTCCTTTAGGCGACTGAGCACAATGAGCTTAAATCTCTCAGATCTTCTCCTGTGGAACAGATTACCGGAGGGTCCCACCACTCAGCAGGGCTAGGCAGAGGGACTTCTGCAAAGGATGCATCTATAGGGGTCTCCCATACGCATTTCTCCTGCCTCGTGCCCACTCCCGCACGCTTCTTGCTGAGAACTGTGTACATTCGGGATCAACTCTGTTGCGGATTGAGCGGCACAAGGGCTTGAAGTATTTCCTTTCCAGTCAAGGGCACTAACAAATTCAGATGGCAAGTTGGTCACCAGCTGTGCCTGGAGGAGTTACTCAGTGCTGAGCACCTTGATGAGGATGCTCCAAAATGCCTCTTGACACCCTCCTCCCTGCACTGCCTTGGGGGTCCTCTGCTGCTCCAGAGAAACTCCATCCGGCTTTGGTCATGCTGTGGGATGACACCTGCCTCCTGCACAGACACCAGCAGCTCAGAGGGTGGAGGGTCCTCAGCACCTTCCTCACCCCACAAACCCTGTTCCTGTCCCTGCCCTGTGCGCTGCATCACCTGCAAAATCACCTTCCACCCCTTCAGATGGGAAGCACTGGACACAGAGCCATCATTCACCGCCCGTCCCGGATTGTTACACTCACGGAGAGCTAACATCCATATGTTTGCTTCCGAAAAATGGCTTTGGAAACACAGTCCTAACAACACATCTCTCAGCAGCAGGAATGCGCCTGCCTTCCCTCTGCTGCCTGCCTGCTTACGTACCACCCTCTTCACAAAATATGGAACTGTGACTGTGCCACCGGTGTCTGTCAAGATTATATGATTACACTAACCACCTTAATATGTATTTATTTACATAATAGCCAAGCAGACACTTCACACCCCAGCAAGCATTCAGCAGACACAAGAATCTTAACATCAGCACAGATTAAACCCAGAGCGCCACTGAAAAACATCACGTAATTGGTGCAACTCAACCAGTTTCAACAGAAATTATCTCTGGCCCGCAAGATACAGAGAAGCTGTGAAGTGGATTAGCTGAGACAAGAGAGGAGTGGAACAAAAGGAGAGGGGAACAAACGCCAGCACAGACTAAACTAGGTGGGAGAGCTGAGGCAGTGCAGATGTGTTTTCAAGGTTGCTGAGAGAGCTCCGGCAGTAGCCCTGGCCTTTTCCCACAATGAGCTGATATCTGCAGGAAAAAAAACAACAACCACCACCGAAAAATAAAACAAAACAAAACAAAAGTACAAAAAAAAAAAAGGGCAAACAAACCAAAATAAAACATCAAAGCAGGCATAAATGTGCAGCTCCCATTCGATGCCAAAGCTGGTTATCAGCAGTGAGGCCCTGTGTCCCACCAGCAGTTGTAAATTTACTGTCGGCTTTGCCTGATGTGCAGATAGGTTCATTGTGCAGTTATCTTGGTAAAGACTGCCAGTGGCTTGGGGGCTTTATGGTATTGGCTAAGGCTATTAAAAGAAAATAAAGGGCCCGGGACTGAAAATATTAACCCATTACTAGCCAGAGGGTCCACTACGTGCTTCTGTGCAGGTCCTAGTGCAGAAGAAAAACGACGTGACCCATGTACAGGTATTAACTTATGTAACACAGCTACAGGGCTGAGCCTGGGACGTGGCAGGCACCTGTCTGCTTCCCACCCAGGACAGCGAGATACATTAACACACACCACCGGGGCGGCCGTGCTGCTGCGAACAGCCAGAACCTACTGCAGAGACGGATTGCCCATGGTCTGGGCATGGCAGTTCCCACGGTTGAAAGCGCTGGAGGTATTAAAAGCAAAACAGAGGCATCAAACGCCACAATATCCATCGGAAATAGCCAGGGCTTCAGAAGAGACCCGTCACCTTCTCTGCGGCTCTCCCCTCACAGAAGGAGCCAGCAGGAGGGCGAAGCCCTGAACCCCCCAAACCACGGGAGGAGTGGGTAGTCCCCACGCACCCCAGCCAGCCTCCCTTCTCCAGCACTGCCCGGCCCTGAGCTGGCTGCTCCTGCTACCTGCACAGGGCAATACAGGGGAGATGCTAAAGTATCAGCAGGGAGGAATTCATGGAAGGGATGGCATGCAGGCAGAGACACCCCAGCACTATCTTCAAAATGAAAAATGGAGTTTGCTTAGCTTCAGGTGGAGTGTTTGCATACAAGATAGAAGCAGAGAAAACACTGAAATACATTCTTCCAACAAGCAAAGCCCGGGCTACTGATAGCCTCTGGAAAACTAAAACGTCCCCAGAGGTTTTTCCCTCACAGAGTATTAATTTGAATTAAATTCATAGAACACGTCCTAATAAAAAGCTGTATGTTAAAATACAATGGAGAACATAATACAGTGTGGACATCCACAAACAGTGTGATCCCACCAGCCTTCTCAGGGGGAGATGTACCACAGCTGAGAAAAGGATGTAAGAACAGGCTCTTTGCAGAAACTCGCCATTATCTCCATATTCTTTCCTAGGAAAAGAAGTATGATTTTAAAAAGGAAAGCTTGAAGAAGTCTACCATCAGTTATTTTGGGAGCTGTCTTTAATGTCTAGATTTGCAATTCATTTCAGCATTTTCATAGTACTACCTGCAGAACTACTTTGATAATACAAGCGTGTGTTAGAGGAATGACAGCTCTCTGAAAATGCCTCCTTGAGAAGCACCTGGACACTGGAAAATAAAGATATAATAAAAAGTGAGGAGAAAGTGATTTTCCTATTGATCTGAAGGTACTGATCTGCCACAAGGGGCTACAGCTTTGCCGGTGCCTAAGGTCATATATGGCATGTGACACAGTGGCTCTACCTTTGTGAGAGTCTGGATTCTTAATCAACTGGGAAAACATCATCCACCAGCCACAGAAATTGAACGTAAAATTTCTATGGTGTGCCCCATGCTGTATATAATATCTAGCTACCAAAGAAAAACAAAAATTCCCAGCAGGAGAAACTGAAAAAGGGGTTCAAGTGAAAAAATGACATCTGCAGAACTTCAAAGAGATGTACAGGGAAGGTGGGGTGAGAGATGTGCTTTAGCTTACTAGCTAATGAAGCTTATTGGAGAAGGTTTGTTTAGGCAACAGGGCAGCTCAGCAACAGGCTTCGTGGAGGACCTGCAGCAACTCTGAGTCAAGCTGAGCCCTCCGGTCATCAGACAGGGAATGAACACTTCAAGCTCTCACCAGCAAAATTTGCGGCAGAGGTCTCTTTGGAGACCATCCCAATGGAAAACCAAACCAAACCAAACCAAACCAAACCAAACCAAACCAAAAACAAAACAAAACAAAAACAAAACAAAACAAAACAAAACCAAAACAAAACAAAACAAACAAAAAGCCCCAACTTCTGACAGTCTTGGTGGTCCCATGAAAGGTTTACAACTCGTTTACAGACATTTTCTACTCTGAGGAAGAGAAACACTGAGCAGAAAGGCTGGCTTGCTAAAACAACCATCACCAGTGGTGCAACCAACGATAAACGCAGGTCAGTGCCCTCTAACCAATCCTGACTTGGGCAAGCAAGCCATTTCCCTCTTTTTTCTTCAGATTTCCCAAGGAGACAAATTTACCAGCAGGCCCCCTGTCCCTGCAGGGAAGGGGAGCAGCCGCGGCTGCCCAGCAGCGCCAGAGTCAACGCAGCTCCCCTGGGATTGCTCGCCAGCCTGTTCACAGTTTGATCCCACTTAGCACAAGCAAATATCAAAATATTTTGTTTCTAAACAGAAGACTGAAGACTGTTATGCAAATGACTCTTATCCTAATGCACAGGCAAATGATTGAATTAGAGCAATAGGATTAGATGCTAATGTGTCAATATGATAGTCCAATTTAGAATACACTGAAAAACAAAAAAAGCTGACAGCGGAGTTTCTGGTCTACCAGTCAAATGTTTCAAGGGATGACGTCTTCTCTTCCAACAGAAAAGTCCCCTAGAGGAGGGTAATGGACTAATTAAGGCACTTAAAGGCAAAGCCATCAGGGGCTTCGCACCAAATCACAGCGAGCAAGTCACGAAGGCACCAAGCCTTTTGGGTCCCTGAGCCCATGTGTCCTGCAGTGGGGCCATGCTCAGGGCCTTCTCTGCCTGCTGGGCAGGAGGAGATGCTAGCGAGGAGATGCCAAGCACGGCGCTGTGACAAAGCAGAGCTGGTGCAGGGCTCACCACACCGCCGTGCAGAGGCCATCTATGGCATTTACACCAAAGCAATAGTCAGCTTCTCGCCAGGAGCCACCTCTCCCTCTTCTAGTCCTACAGAGGAAACAGCCACATTTTCCCATGGTGTTACAATCCCAGCACCATAAAAAACGTGCTTCTCCCCACCTTGCCGTGCAGCCCTTTTCCCTTCTATTGTCTCTGGCTGCAGAGCAAGCCCAGCCTGCTGTTTCACCTTCAGCAAAGAGAGATCAGTGGAAGCACCTGATTGCTTAAAGTACACTACAAGTGGCACTAGGCTCTGATATAGCAATTCCTGTCTGAGACAATTTAGCTTTTGATCTCTGGATGCAGTTAATTGCTAGCTATGCAGACATTGGTGGAGGAGAAAACAATCACAAGCAATTTTAGAAGTGAGATGCTTGATGCTTAATCTTGCACCTGTCCTAAGAAATGAAATGGGCTTTTCTTAGTCTGGATCACGCTGCATAGAGCTGCAGATCAACCAAAGGCAAAACATTTCAAATGTCAAATAGATGCAAATCCACCGCTCTCTCTCATGATAAAAAAGGAAAGTCACCGGGACAAAAACAATAAGCTGTTGCAACCAATATACTCTCATTAACAGCTTTCCTCTTGAAAACAAGGCAATAAATCATATACAGAATAATTGGAAAAAGCAGCTACATTCATTGTTCATTTTGGTCTGTTTTTTCTTCATGTGGGTAATACAAGGACAGCAGAGTCAAGTTTCACTCCTCCAGGGAGAAGAGCAATGCTGTTTTCAGATGGGAAAAGGAGGAAGGTAAAATAGGACATCCTGGAGTGCACCTCATCCAGGTTAAAGTCCCAGCATGTAAAACAAGTCCTGGAGAAAATCTCCTCTGTCTCAGAGCTGGTTACGTGAGTCTCACACCCCCCAAACACAGCCGCTGTGACACACATCCCACTACCCACCACCAATTTGCTTCTGTTCTCCTGGGGGCGATAACGACACATCTCAAACCCTTAAAAGCCCGGTAATTTGGGATTGCCTTAAGAAATGTCACACCAAAGCCTCGTTTAGCCCACAAACCAACCGCAGCTGGCCAAGGCTGGCAGTGAGTGCTTTGGAGGGGTATATGGAATGGGGCAAGCATCTCTCCTGTCCTCCCACGCTGCCCCCAGTTTGTCTTGACCCCTGCACCCACCCTCCTTCGGTTTACTTGGTGCTCCCTGCACCCGCTGGTCCTCTGGCATCCTCAATATACAGGAGCAAAAGTGCAATTTGCATCACGTGAAAAAACACTTCTCCGTCTTCGCTTCAAACCTGATAACCAGCTTGCCCACTGAGCAGTGCTTGGATGCTTTTAGCAAACTCTCCACAATGACTCAAGCTGTCTCTCATTTTTTCCTGAGCTAAGAGATCATAATTTTGTATATGTAGTCACTTTTCCCCTGACAGCCCCAACACGGAATTTCATTTTAGTGCAATGAGCTATTTCAGCATCTTTTCAGAGTCAGCACTAGCTTTGATTATCCTCAATAACATTTTACCGGTTACACACGTTGTCACTATTTGCTTGTATCACCTTCTCCAGGCCACTTAGGAAAACGCTGAACATCAAGCCCAGGACTGGTGTCTGTAGGAGCTCCTCCTGATGTACAAGGTGACCGTTTCTTCCAACCCTCAGCTTTCTGGGATTCAGCCCACACGTTACGCCTCCTGGGTTAGCCCAGCGGGTAACCTCTCCTGTTCCATAAAAGATGTCACTTGTTAGGAGCCTTTCATGCTTCCCTAAGGCTGTATTGAAAGCCGCATAGCCCAGACAGGCAGGATCTGTGTGCTCACGACATTCTTCCAGGAGTTCTTGTGACTGTCGGAACTGATTTTCCTTCAACACCCATGTTTCCTCCCAAACCTCCGGCCGTATCTATGACCACTGCAAACGAAAGCCTTGGCTGACCGCTAGCTCCCAGAACCACTCCTGCAGCCCCGCTCAAAGCCTGGCATCGCATTCCCACTCCCATCCCTCTAAACACAGAGCTGGTTGTAGCGCCAGATTACACATTTCAGAATTCAGTAATTCAGAAATTTCTTATTTGTGGCGTGTGTTTTTCTCAGGACTCCTGAGTAAACACCATCTGGTGCTAAGAATTTGTTAATGTTTAGTTTATCAATTTGTTCTAACACGTCTTTTCCCAACACCTCTATCTGAGGTGGTTCCTCAGACTCCCTCCCCGCTCACGACATCTCCATCATAGTGAATGCCAATGCAAAGAACTTGCTCAGCTTTCCTGCATTGCCCTCGCTGTCTGCCAGCAGATCTTTTCACATCGGGGTCATTTATTGGCCAACACTGACTCCTGATCATCTCCGTGGACTGTGAACTGGTGTCGTGCAGCCAAACTCATCCCGTTAATATTTATACATCGAGATAGATTTTAAATGCATTTATACTTCAAATACATGCTGCTAAGTTTACTATGAAAATTTCAGATGGAAAACACCAAATGTGATCTTGGTACACATCCAAACACAAATGTGAATTCTTTTTAGTGTTTCCCAAACAGGAGCAATTTTTATCTTAGAGATCTACCAAAACTAACTGATAACCAGCCCACAAGCACATTGTGTAGCCTCCAGTCACATTGACAGAGATGAATGAAGCCTGGAACAGCACCTTTCTTTGTGTTAAATGTTGCATTCAATCCCCGAAAGTACTCAACAGGAGAAAGAGAAACCAAATACAAGATGACCCTTGCCTGGTCGGGCATAGTGCTTTTGAAGCCCCTGTTTATATGAAGACTTGTTAATAAGATTTATGTAAAGTTGCTCACGAAAACTAATAATGAGTCTTTCAGTAGTGGAAGGTAAAACATTTATTAAAAACTGTGGATTGAAGAGGAAAGCTCACTCCTGTGATCAGTTTGTCATAACATAAAATGAGCAATAAAGGTGACTGACTAACATTTCCTTACAATCCTAACTTAAGCCCTTAGAAATAGAGACCCTGGAGATAAGGGGCAGCAGCTTCTACAGCACTGAAAGAGAAGGGAGCAGCTCCAGTGCAAATGAGAGGGAGATGAAGAGAATGATTTATAAGCGCAATGATTAATCTTTTACTTTATGTGGGAACAGACTTGGGCATTTGATTAAATATCCAAGGCAGGAGAACAACATCTAATAACGTAAAATCTTGTTTTGCAACTGCTTCCATGCTCTCACTTTTTCTTCCATGAAAGTTATTTGAATTTCAGATTAATGAGGTTTTGATTTTTTTTTTTTTCCCCCTAAATTAAAGCTGACATTTTTGGAATAAATTTAAATGTAGAAGTGTGGAAAGGAAAGGAAGAGTTTTATTTGCTAACTAGCACAGTTTCTGCATCTTCTTTTCTTCTGGTCCAGGAGGTAAGGAAAGCAATCATAACAATGAGGAACATGCTCTTGGTGCTGGGGCAAACAACCATAGCAGGCAAATTAATTTGGATGCTCTTTAGAGCTCAAATGTATCACCGTGTATTCATCAGCACTGGGCATGACGACACGTAACGAACATTACTCACATAGATGCGGTTAGGATAATAAACTGGCAACCCATGTCTGGGAACATAAAGAAACCCTTGCAAGTTCACATCAGACTTCTCTGGCTCTCGAGATGAGGGGATGGGGGAAGGAACTCGGGAGAACCTGAAATAGCATAGTTTCACGTGGGAGGATAATACTGTCACACAGCTCTGAACAGTGGAGATAGATATTTAAAATTATTTTTCATTAAAGAACATTTTTAGACGCTTAGCTCTTGCCTTTCTCCTTTCTGTTTTCTGGGTAACATTTTGATGAATATGTATATTCCTGAATATTTTATTTATATATGTTCACTCAGTCTTCATCATAATTCTACCTTGTTACTAAGTGACAAGGCTGTGCTGTTGCTATGTTTTCTTCCCCAATAATCCTGCTTATTTCGCACTGCCGTTCTTCTCCCTGCACAAAAAGGCTTCAACCAACAACCGGCAGAAACAGCTGGCTTTGTGTCAAGGTCCCAGGTTTCACTTGTGTTGGTAATGGCACGAGCTATGCTGAGTTCACAGACGTGAGGCCCTCTGAGACTTTCTTACTATTGCTACACCACAAGCTGCAGCCCCCCGGACTTCGACCCTGCCAAAGGCAATGGAACCAAACCAAGGAACTGAGGAATCTGCCAGCTTTGGTGGGACAACTCGCCCAACCAGGAGACTTGACTCACAAGTACATCCATCTGCGGGCACACCGCCGAATCATGAGACCACGTTTGAGTCCTGATCGTACCTGAGGTCTCACACAAACGATATACACGAGGAAAGAGATTACTCATTCAAAAATAACTCAATTACAGCTACCCGTTGTGCTAAAACAACTGGACATATTCACAGGAGTGTTTGCCCAAGGTGCAGTTGCAGCAGGAGCTGTAGAGCTGCCCAGGCAGTACTGGTGGCCGCTCCCACCTCATCACCCGGAATATGCCCACAGAAAGACAACATTATTGATCCGGACCATCCCAGGGGCACGTCCAGCCCTTCGGTGCTGCAGGGATATCAGGCTTACAGAGCGCAGTTAAGGCAAAGGCGGAAGGTACCGCTTCAGCTGCAGCCCCGGAGCGAGGCGCTGGCGCCGCGGGGTGCTGTGAGCTGGCCTAGGCAGGGCCACCACCTCCGCTGGCCCACGGCCCTTGCAGGGTGCTGGCAGGACAAGCGGGGTCCCATGGGCGAGGACCAGGGGGATGCAGCGGGGCACTCCTGAGGGACCAGCCACAGCAGCCGTGTGAGGAACGGGAGCTGCTGTGCACCGCACCGCCGTGCCCCAGGCCAGCCCGGCCCCTGGGCACTCCGCGCAGGAAGGGAAACGTGCATTTTAAGGCCGGAAGAGACCACCCTTACCGTCTGGTGCGATCTTCCAAATACCCTGGGAGCAGCACTTCGCCCAGTAATTCCAGTTTATTTGGATGTTTTCAAATGATGTTGACCCTGATACTATACAGCAACGTGCATGCGACAAGGAAAATACACCTCCATATTTATAAAAGCTTACCCTGTAGAATAAATCCATTTACTTTTCACTAACACTTTCAGAGTTCTTTCTCACATACCTCAAATTCTAATTAAGGACAACCAGCAGTTTCCTTTAAAAGATAAGAAATATCCTGTGTTAAGCAAGTACAACTAGGGAAAAAAAAAACCAACACCACACAGAAAATAGGCCTATTTGTTTGCTCTCCTGCTGCAATCTGAAAAGCAGATGATCCGTTTTTTTACGATTGCTTTAAGAGCGTAGCTTTGTCAGCCTAACTTCTGACCTGAGCCAATTTTCCCGTTGATTTGCAGAGCCCTCAGAATGGGTGTTCCTAATGCCATCATAAACACGGACCCGGCAGACACCGTCCTGGCGGGTACCTCTCTCGCAACACCACCCATTGCAGCAAGGCTCAGCCTCCCTCGTCCCACAGCATCATCCCTGCTTTCCACACACAGTAAACTGGTTTGTATCCAGTCAGTTCCATAAAACACCAGGCCTCATTTTTCCCTAAGCCCTCCTGTGTTTCTGTTGTTTTTCCATCTCTGATAAAGGCTGGTTTGCTGCTAGTTACCCTACTCTGTCCCCCTCCCTGGTTCTCTCACCAAGCTCCGCCACACCGGAGCTTTCAGGCCCTAATTGCTCTAGTTTAGTGAGGACAGCAATTAATTTTGGTAGGAAAAACAGGGAGCCAAAATTCACTCATGCAGACACAGAGATTTCCAGTGTGGAAACAACAAACTCGCCTTGTTCCCTTTGAAGTCCGATTCCTGGCATGTTTAATTTAAAATGAATATATCTCCTGCTGAGTGGATACTCGGCTTGAAATTTGGACTGAAGTGGTGTCAAGCTGCTCGGTGGTAATAAGTGGCACATTTGCCTCAGCTTCCTTTCAAAAGGTATTTATTTTTGGTCTGAGAACTCTGAAGTTAATTTGGCTGCTAGTTCAATGACATCTCACTCACGTAAAGGTTTTATTGCTTGAAAAACATGAAGAACACAGATATTTATCAATGAAGTAGCAATGGGGCATAGCCAGTATAGTACTTCAAATTGTGCAGTCTTTTGCTTTTCTTTCAAGCTGAAGAACAATTCGGTTTTGGGTAGTTCTCGCCTCAAACACACCCTGTACTTTATTTCTTTACTAAGACATAACACACTGAGTTCAGCTGTCATATTTTTTTGAGAAGAGTACCAATTATTGTCCAGGATAAAGCAACAATTTTTACAGGATTTTTTTAGCAAAGAAGAAAAAGCCTAATGAGCTGTTGCTCAGCTTCAATCTTGACAATACATATAAGATCCGTTCATCTCATATTCGCCAGCCTTTCCTATGAGGCTTATTATTGAGGTATAATAGCTACTATCAGGAATAATAAGAGCAAACATGTAGAGTGGTCAATTCAGATGTAATATTCAGCCCCATAGATATGCCTCAAGATAAACTGCCAGGAAAAGTACAATCAAGTTTTGACAGAGTAATTTGCATGTACTAGTTAATTTTAAAAAATCACTTAACTAAACCGTAATACCTTTAACAATGACAAAATGACAGTTAAAAGTGACCTAACGGTGTAAGTATTTAATTAGGCTTAATAAAATGTACAGTCAAGACCAAGACCAATAACTAATTCCAGGGACTTGCTTATTTTTTCTGTGTTTTAAAATAATTTTACTCAGTCAGCTGAGGGAAAAAAGAAAAAAATGTTTTACAGCTTATTGCTGAAATGAAGTTGAGCTGCCTGCCTCTTTCCAAGAAAGCCACACTGCCAGATTAGTACACAAAACATATTTTTAAGATGATGGGTTTTAGTTTGGTTTGGTCTGGTCTGGTTTGTTTGTTTGGGTTATCTTGTTTTGTCTCGGTTTGGGGTTTTTTGGGTTTTTTGTTTGTTTGTTTCCTGAGAAATAGCAAACTAATAAATATAATTTATTATTAAATATGTTTATTAGTAAAACAATAACTATAATTACTTGTTAAGAGGCAGCTCTTTGACCTATACATACAGGGAAGTGGAATGCCCTTTTATTTCCAGTTGTCATTACCAGTGGCCCTGCCCAATCCTGCTTCGCAGCCTAATTTGGAAATTTTTCACAGGGCACCAGCCTGCGATTTCTTTTTTTCCCGGAGCATCCCACCGCTCTAAGGAAATACCGGTATGTTCGTGCCAGCCCCCCCAGACGATGCCAGCTATTGCAGAGTACATGTTAGCAGGAGAAACGAGACCTCAGTTTTGAGTGAGACGGGAAGGAGCCCACGTTGCGATGGGCCAGGCTGGGGTCTGGTCCCTGAGGACTGAGTGGGGTGGCCCTGGTCAAAGATGGGGAGCCAGAGGACAGCCGGAGCTAAACGAGTGCTGATGTCCACCTCCACCTGCAGGTCATGACTTCTTTGGAGGCACTGCTCACTCACTCATCTCTTGTGACCCTTTTTGGGCCATATCCAGATGTGGTCACCTGAATCATAGAAGAGTTCGGGTTGGAAGGGACCTTCGAAGATCATCTAGGCCTGGGAGTAGGATCTCCCCAACCCCAATCCAACCCTACCCAAACTGAACGGAGGTTTTCTGTGATGGAACTGGTGCACAGCTGCTGTGCACACTCCTGCTGCACGGTGGGCAAGCACGTGCTCCCGGGACTCAGAGACTGTCAGACTCGCCAGCCGCAAGGCACGGGGTAGGTGCAAACAGCCCGTGGTGGCTAGCTTTTCCCTGACAGGGCTAACGACTCTCTTGCCTCCCATAACTTCCACCCTGCGCAGTTCGATTCATCACAGGGGTTGCAAAAGGAGGACTGCCGCAAGGACCCGAAGAGTTAGCAGCACGGACCAAAGTGCTATCAGCATGTGAAAAGACGGCAGCAACTGGTGGGAGGAGCTGATCGCCTTAAGAGAACACACAGCGTGACAGACCACAATAAAACATCCCTCCTGTGCATTGCAGAAGTCGCAGCAATACTTCTAGCAGCAGCTTGTGCTCTTCAGTGTGTGCACTGTCCAGGTGGGAGCGACCAGCACAGCCATACCTTTTAGACAAAGGGAATTAATCTACTTTTGTTTTAACTTGTGTTTCAGCCTGATCACAGCTGCTCTTCCCCAAGACAGACCCCTTATACTCTTCTGGGCTGCCCTAAATTCATTAAGGACAGTTCTGGAGTTTCCCTCTTTGCACTGCTAAGATGGTTCGCTACGCAAGAAAATTCATGTGAGACAAAGCATGCAAAGAAGATGCAGGGTCTTCTTCCTGATCAGGGACAAGCAGGGATGGGTGATGATGAGAAAGATGTTTGTAGTGTTCTGGTGGCATCTGACTTACATCTTCCAGGGAATGCTTATACCAGAGACAATATCTGCCCAGTGAAGACTGTCCAGCTACACATAGGGACCGAGTTCCAGTTTGGGAGGGTTACCAAGAGGTAAACGGTCCTTAGCGGTCAGGTCCTTCACAGTTACCTCCCTGTGTCTGGACAGCCATTATGCCTGGGGGAGAAAATGCACACCTTTCCTCCAGTCATCTGTTCCTGGGGGTGAGAAATTACAGTTGAAGTTCCGCATTGAAAATTGACTGCAAATGTAGCACCTTCTCACATAGCCACCCTGTTCACTCTGAACTGTCACATCTGCTGACTTCAGGTGACTGAAATAGATTCTTACTACCTTCTGCTTGTTAGTTGCATAAAACCAACATCACTGAGAGAGGGAGAAAAAAAAAGGTGGACTGTTTTCCCTATTTCATCAGCTTTCACGACGTGTTCTTTACCAGGGCAGAGCAGGACAACGAGAAGACAGAGCCTCACATACAGATCTCAAGTAATTACGGAACACAATAAACACAAACTCTTACAACACAGTTTATCCAAGGTTGTTTTTCGGAGCAGAGCCGTATTCTAATGTTTTATAAAATTCCCGAAGGCTGCATTTGTGCAGCAGCACAGCTATTTTTAGCATCCAAAGCAAACTCTGGAACCACCAACCTACAAAATTGCCATGAGGTACACAGATACCAGCTCACCTGATAACCCCAACCTTGACTCTGCACTTAGGCTAGCAAGGTGTTTTGTTTTGTTTTTTTTTCTGGTCTGTCACCAAATATCCCAAACAATTAATTTCCAGTAGCATGGTTCCTCCAACACCATTCAGAAGTCTTGGATCAGCACTAACGTAGAAGGGAGAAAGCTATTTAATGAATTACAGACACCCCAGCAGCCAGATTTTACTTAAGGGCTTTCACACAGGAGAGGAAGAAATGAAGTCCTGGGAAAGGGAGATCTGATGATGTCTTTGTCACCATGTAGCAATATCCCAAGTCACTGAGTCGGTACTTGTAGATGCTCCAGGCTCTGTGTATGTGCCCTGGCTGCAGAAACGGTACCACTCTGTTTCCTGCTTTTCAGTGCAGGGTATTTGTATGGTACAGACAGTCCTTCAGGCATAACAAGAGAAAGAGCAAGCAGATGACGGATGATAATTTCGTGCTGTGCAAAGAAGCATTGTGAACAAAGCCCCATGAGCATATAAATCCCCACCTGGTCAATTATGAAGTTACATCTTTATCTACCACTGTTACCCAGAGGAGGGAAACATCCAGATCTCTGGATCTGGAGTTTTGCTCCAGCATTAGGTACACGACACGCCAATAGCTGTAATTGCTGAAAACCTTGTTGCAGTGATGAAATCCACGCTTTCTCTTCACCCTCAGGGACAGCCAGGGATACTGATTTGAAGCCAGAGTCTTTTTCTTTCTCATGGAGACATACGCCACTGCAGTAAACCAACTTGCCTAATCAGCTCTCTGATTTACACAGTCTCAGATCAGGTCCTCTCCAATTCTTCACGCACCCGACACTCAAATTGTAGATGCCTATCATTTAAAGGCCTAAAAACCACCACAAAAAACATTACAGCTTTTTTTTTCTTTTGCCAGACTCCTCACCTGGGGGAAATTATTTCCAAACTATAAACCAGCATAGCTGCCGCTGGCACCAGTGCCGTACCAGTACAGCAGGACAAGCCACACTGGCCCCTGCTCCCACCCCCATGTCGAGCTCTATGGCAGCTGTGCATGGCAAGGCTGATGCCAGCCCACCACCAGCCAGCCCTCCCGGGACACCCCCATGCCCTTGGAGAGGTGGGGAGGGAGAAATAGATAATTTCCTCTCGCTTCTGCCTTCTTATCTCCTCACAGTGGGGTGAGGCCTGCTCAAAGTATCCGTCAGAGCCGCTCCCACACAGGCTCTGGGGGTTGTTCCTCTGCTCAGGCCTTCAGGGAGGGCTTTGAGAGCTTCACAGGGAGGGAAAGGGAAGCTTCCTGCCTATTTCTGTCTGGGAACAACGTACAGGCTCCAAAGCTGACGGTGTTTTGCTCTGGCGCTGGGTGGAACAAACCGCACCTCCACAGTACAGCCTGGCCTTGTCACTAGCAGGGCAATGCGTTCTCCTGCCCACATCCCAGGTCGCAGCAGCCAAGACGGGACCTGTCACCTCTCCAGGACGGTCCCCAAACGTGACCAGCTGAGTTACTGCAGAGCAAATCCCTGGTGTGGCTGTTGTAGGATGAACGCGAAGCCATGACCAGTCATGTTGACACCTAGTTTTCGGGATTTGGAAAGAACTGTTTCCATATTGTTTCTTCCGCACAACACTTTGTGGGTTACTCAAGGGCATTTAAAAAAAAAAAACCAACCCTGTATGGAGAAAATTTTCATTGGTGTGCTAGTTTGACTGAAAATGAGCTAAATTTCTTCATGCAGTTAGAAACCTCTCTTTTTTGTACCTAGCACGCTCATTATTTGGACTTAGTCTGAGAACAAGAGATAACACCCCAGCACAGAGTTAATGTTTTTAATTGTTCTGGCCTGAGAGCCAAGGACATTCTGAGTGCTCTGCCCACAGGTGTGAGGCAGTGAGGAAGGCTGCTCAGTGTGGACAGAGATTGTGAGGAATTGCACCGAGCATCTCTTATTTTATATTCAATTTCCATTTTATATGTCTTAGTAGTAGTAGTATGTTAGTGCTATTTTGTTATTTTGTTAAACTGTGTTTATCTCAATCCAAGTTTATGCCCTTTCGATGCTTTCCCCTACTGGGGGGACAGGCAGTGAACATACATCTATCGTGGTTATATTGCAAAGCTCGGGTTAAACCACGACAACTGGGAAAATTGGCTATTTTATCAAGAGTCAAATTCTCTGTGATGTTTATGAATTAGTGGAGTGGTTATGTACCCTTCTAGGTGACTGTTTTCCAAATATTTCCAAGCAATTTTAACGTTCCTTTCTTGCTTGTCAGGGTTACATACCCTTGGATAGGGTTTCCATAACAGGTTTCTAAAATCCTTTCATATATCCTTAAAATGGCCCGTGATGTTAGAGAGCACTCTAATTTTGCATAGTTTAAACCAGTCGTAACTACAGAGCTGTTATATCCTGTGCATCTTGCCTCAAGGCACAACGTAAATGAAAGCGGAGCTAAGAATAGGGCCTCGTGTCTCAGATGAGGAGAGAAGCATGTGCCTGCCTACATAAAGAGAAGTAGGTTATGTTTGGAATAGCAAGAGATTTTTTTTTTCTTTTCTTTTTCATTTTTTTTTTCAAGGGGAAAAAAAAAATAAAAGTGTCAAAAGTATCAACTAAGCAGAGCTGATCTATTCTCCTTGCCTCATTCCCAAGCAGGTAAACTATATATACAAAAAAACCCAGACAGACAGAAAATCCCTGAAGGAGAATCTTGTCTTCTTTAAGACACAATGAATTCAGTCTTCAGAGACCATGAAGTCTGAGTGTTTTTAAGCTCTGTAATGTCAGCCGAATAATTATCTCACAAAATGTGTTTGTGGAGGTGAGGTCCCTCTGGTTTGGTTGCTTTCCTGCTACGGAATAGAAAGCTGTTAACCCCTTGAAAAAAAAAAAATACAGGGAAATCAGAGAACATCAAGTTTGTATAAACACTGCTTTCCACTTGTATTCTTCATTTAAGTCTCAGTGATAAAACATCTCAGAAATAATGCTTCTGTGTGACACGGACTTCTCTCCCAGTTGTATGTGCAGACAACCAGAGTGAAATGTTAAAAGAAAGAAAATGAGACACGTTGCCAAACAGTTGAATGTTAAACATGTCATTAACTGAAAATCTTATGCTGAAGTGAAATATAGAAATTTCAGAAAAACACCCTAATCAAACACATTTATTTTGTTTTTGTTAAGTTAATTAAAAATAGAGTATTAATTCAGTTGCAAAGTGACTATGTCATTAACTTGATTAGATATTTTCAGATGTAGAATATGTTACATTTAGGAGATAAAATCTGGCAGTGTGGCCCAGTGGATATGGAACTGGATTAAGAATTAATCCGTTAATTGGCTGGGCAATTGGGCAAAGCACTTAATCCCTCTGCATGCCTCGTATTTTTTCATCTTTAATACGGAGTTTTTATACTCTCCAACTTTCACAAAGTGCTTTGATACACACAGATAAAAGGCTTATATTAATTATTATAGATGAATACCGAAATGCCATAAAAGCATTGCTTAATGAAATATTGATTTAAAAAATATCAAGTGGGTCTAACTCCCTGCCTTAGATACTGAGGAAAAGTCTGTGAACTAGTGGTCTTAGACCGGTCTTCTCGGAGATGATTTGCTGCTTTGAATGGCGAAGCGAACAGAAACAGAGGTATCGTGTTGTTCGGTGGAAAAGCCAAGCCCTGGGTCTCCTAAGTGACCAACTAGGAGTGCAATTAACAGCCCATCCACATGTACCTAAGACACCACGACCGCTCACGGGAACGTCCTTGGTGACTTCAGTGTCTTTGGCCTGGGTTTTTTTTTTAAGTGGAAATGAAACCTAAGGGACCTGAAGATATAAATTAATCTCTTGCAAAAAGCTTCCAATTTTGTGCTCTGCCTCTTGCAGCGGAAAGTGGTCTGGAATGAGGGGGGGGTGGTAGCATTTAAAGGTTAGTAGCTAATGAGGCTGCGTGGAATCAGAGAGACCAAGGATGGGAGGAGGAGGAGGTAGGGGCTCCTGCTAACTAAATTAGGGAGTCAACAGAAAGCTGTTCGAGCTTACATTTGCAGAGACATTTACAGGATCCCACAAACACCTACAGTTTAATGCACCGTGGGTATTTTAGGTGACAGTGGTATGCTGAAGCACTTCAATAACACAGTACGAAAGTTTCTTAACTCCATGGGCAATCTGACAACAGCCTCCTAAATTGACGATTTAACATTAGAAGTGCTTGAAATAGGTTGGAAAGCTATCTGGAGCCTCTGGGAGGTGGAAAATCATGTGAGCAGGACGCAATGGGTTAAACTAAATAATGTGATCTTTCTACCCTCATAGTTATGAAACATGACACCTTCCGTTTTATATTTGTATTTCTCTCCTTCTCTGAATTCTGCCCTTTTTTTGTGTTACTACATTTTCCCCTTACCATTCCCCATTTCTTCCCATTCCCAGAGGGCACTGAGATAAAACTGACCACAACCGCGTTTATTGAAGCTCCAGCGAGCGCTTCCAGAACGTTTACCGATACAACTCAGCTTCGCTTCCCTGCCAGAAAAATCAGCGGGACGAGTGGCCAGGGACGGCTGGGGCTGACCCAGACCTCAGGCCCCAAGGCTGCGTGTGCCAGCGTGTCACAGGTCACAGAGCTGGCCGTGCTGCTCAGCCACCAGAAAGAGAGGACACATGTGCAAAGGCGCGCTCTCACCTTTATTTGCTTCCCACCCCAGATCCGCGGTTTCTGAAAGGAAACCTGGCTGATGGAGGGGCTGGTGGCACAGCACAGACGTCAGTGTTTGCACCACGCTCGGGCTGCTGCTGAGCCCATGAAAACCACGGGGGGGTTTGAGCTGCATAAAGGCAGGTGAAGCTCTGACAATGCCCTGACGAGACTCCAGCGCAGCCAGGTATTTTATCACACCTGTAATTTTAAGTGCATCCATAATCTCACTGAAATCTGGCAGGGCTATTCACATCTCTCCATTTAGACATTTTCTGTAAGTACTTTGCTCAATCTGTCTCTGGGAGCTTATTGATTGTTTTTTTTTTTAACCATGTTTAGACTGCTTACCCCACACAACATTTTGCCGAAGTCTAATTAACAACCCCACCACCACTTATGTGACCCAGAAGCACAGTTTAAAGCACAGATGGAAGTGAAGACAGATCAAATGAAGAAAGATAAAAGCTCCCACAGGATGAAATTCAGATAACCTTGTATCAAATGCCTGTGCCAAGAGCAGCCCAGCTGGCTTCCACGAGACCCTTGCAGGGGTAAGGTGACGTTCAGTGGGAACTGGGGTATTGGAGTCCAGCATTTAACAGCAGAGAGAGCACACTGAGCCATAAAAAGACAAAGCGAAGAAAACAGTAAGCAAGCAGTGAGTGCCTGACGCAGCCCAGTCTGCAGAGCCCACCTGGGATGTGTTTGAAGGGAGCCTGCAGAAAAGCAAGATGCTTGAGCTTGTAACCCCCTGTCCCAGGGGACATCTGCCCTGTGCTCAGCGTCCTGCAGCCTCCATGCATGGTACATTAAGACGAGCAAGCAAATACAGCAAAAATAATAAAATCCAACAAAAAAAACCCAAACCAAACCAAAATGTACTGGTTTATGGCAAGGGGACTGGGGAAGTCTTTCATCCACCTACTCAGCAGCACAGCATTTCTGGCTTTTCCTTGGTGTCAGTGGGAGAATCGCAGGCACAGAGGCTCAAGGCACACTAATTCACGCCCTGCTATCCTGACGGGACACCCTGCAGCAAGCACAATACAAGAAATCAAGCTCAACTGAGAGAAGCTTAGGGCTCAGTTTCGCCTTTTCTCCTGAGAGCAGGAGTACAGTCCTCTGTTTCCATGACTGCCTGTGCCAGTTGTTTTCTTGGGGTTAGCCTGGTCTTGTGGGATCACTCCTGCAAGAGCAGATAATACAGCAGCATAAATAAAAAGTATCTCCACAGAAATAATTTAAAGGGATGATCTAGAAATAGACTGAGTTCCCACCCAGGGCTTCAGTTTTGCCAGCGATGGTAGCTTTGATGCGCCTTATTCAGACGCCATGCTAAATTCATACATCCATCTCATTTTAAAGAGTGGGAAAATTAATCCTCATTTTAGCTCTGTCACTTCAGAGAATGTATATCAAGATGGAATCAGCCCATTAAAATAGATTTGAACTTGAGTCAGAGAGGTGAAAGTCTAATGCTTTATGAGTATCCATTAAGTATCTAGTAAAAGTGCAGTATATTCCAGATTTTATCCATCTGATTTTATAGTTATCTGAATAATGGAGACAAATCTGAAAGGTGGATCTATTAAACTCTTCATATAAAAACAAAAGCTGGGAATCAGCAAAAAACTGGAAAGTGTGAAAAGTTTCACTTTGGTTCCCTTTTTTTTTTCCCCACTG